>JAHHUM010001810.1:79495-392683 GCA_036173005.1 Crenichthys baileyi
GATACTCGGTACCCGGGAATCAAAACCAGTATTCAACGGTACCAGTTTTCGGTACTTTTGTGTGTATTTATGTGGTAATAAATGTTAATTCGTTTAATAATAAAATCTCAGAAATTTTCAATTTAACATAGTTATTTCTCAATACATAAACTTTAATGAATATATCAAAACAACATCCATCTGTTTGTATTGTAACATCTGAGTTGTTTGAAACATTTCTCCAACATTTAAATCCTTAACTGACTACGCTGGGTATTGCACAAATTAAAACCCAGCAATGTTGCTGGCCGCAGACAACAAGTCTCTAATGATTACAGGCGTGCTAACATTGCTGAATGCAGAAGTTGTGGCCGTAGATCTGAGGCTGACGAAAATGATCTCTTCAGCCATTAAAAAATCTTGTGCTTAGCCAGGTCAGTGTACATACACACACACTGTATGTTTAAATGGCTGTGCCCATGGTTTCCTTTGACTGCAGCCTGTTAAGCTGTCTACATATTTGACAGAATGTGTTTATTTAAATGTTTATTTATCTTCTACCTACTGTATTTATATATTATGTCTGTATGTATTTTTTTTAAATCTTGAACTGTCTCTCCATCTCTCTTATTTCTGCATCTTTCTGTCTCTTTATTATATCTTGTATCTGTTTCTGTCTCTTTCCATCTTTCTTTCTTTCTTTTCTCTATCTATCATGTATGTATTTAATTACCAAGCACAGTCTTATAGATCCAGGGGGATCATTTCACCTCCGACAGCCAACCAAGTTAAAAACTTCTATTCTGTGGTGACTGGACTTTAGCAGCGTGTCAGCAGCAGGGCATGAAACAGTTGGGCTATTTTGCGTAATTCTAACTTTGCCCCTTGTACCAGGAGTAGGAGAGTTAGCCCTGCTGCTGCTCGCAGGAGAGGAAGTGCTGCCACCAAAACTAAATTTAACGCTTTTAAAACCGCAGATATCCTTGTCTGCTTTCTAGGTTTTAGCGGCATTTTTTTCTGTCCGCTGTCAGGAGCTTGTGTTCACCTGTATGCGAGCGCACGTAACTCAGTGTGTCAGTGTCAGCGTTGGTAACACAGAGTATTAGTGTGTTTTCGTCCAGCTTTTGTCAAGTTTGGCCATAGAAAATAGAGTAGCGACGACGCAGGGACAGAAATCCCTCACAACGTGATCTATTAAAATGAATGACATTAACTGTTAAAACATACTATTACTACATGCCATGCATGATCCTCTTGGAGGGACGGGCGGTCTGGTTGGCGGGGCGCCCCCTTGAATAGTGGTAGGGGAAAAGCTGCAGGTGCTTCCTCAGATTAGAAGTATTCCCACTGCTGGCCTTCCACATTGCATCACAGATATTGCAGCGAGCGTAATCTGCACTGCATTTTGAAAAGTGGAGCTATACTTTCGAGCGCTTTCTATCAGCCAAGCTTTGTTGACATTCCCAGCGGCTACTGACGTTATTACGCTCTTGTGCGTTCAATGCTGTTTTCATTTCCGGCATGGAAAATCGCCCACTCTTCCACTCCCTCAGTGTCACAATGATGTGTTCGGTACCGAAACATGGTACCGTTTGATTTTACGTGAATCGGTACTCTGTAGTACCGACGAAATTTTGGTCGGTACCTATAAAAGTACCGAATTCGGTATCCATCCCTAGTTGGCAATATTCCTAGAATTCTAACGTGTCACTGAGACTTTTTGGGTTGAGAAGATCTCCAAATGACAGATAAACTGTCCATGTTGGCTGGAGTATTATTCATAAGAAATTGCCCTCTTAAAGATTTCTTGTTCTTTCAGTTTTTTGGCTTAACTAAGGGGAAAAAATATTAGCCAATCCAATGGCCCTAGGTGAAAAGTTATTTCACTCTAACTTGATAACTGCCATCAAGTGTTTGAAATAACTTGCAAGCAATCTTTTACATCTACAGTTATTCTTGAAATTTTTTAGATCAGAGGTCTTGAACAATGGGATTACGGCCCTCAGTGGGTCCATGGAGGTATTGCAGAGGGGCCATGAGATTTTTTAATTATGTCGTAATTATAGATTATTGATTAATTGAATATTTATCAAGAATTATAAATAAAATCATAATCCGATAAAATTAACTCCTTAACCAAAATCCTCGTTTATGAATTGAAACCAGAGCTGTCCTCTGGTGTTGTAATTATTGCTCAAGGCCTCTGATAATTACAATTATTAAATGTCACTGTTTAATCAACCGTTTCTGCTGAAACGTGGGGAACTTTGCCTTATTTTGACTGACAAATCACTCTTGCACAAAATAAACACAAAACGCCTTCTCTTTATCTACGTGAAAATGTATTAAATCAATCAGCCTGATACAATCAACTCTCCGATTTAATAATCTTCACCTACTCAAACATGCAAAGTTCTACACAAAAGGTTAAAATATCTAACTAACAAAATAAAGAAAAACAACAGTGTGTGTGTATTGAATCAAGCAGCAGTTATGGCAAAAGTGGTAATATGACAAAGGGATGTGGTGTTGAACGGGGTTTGAATCAGTCTGCCAGAAGCGTAGCCCGGCAGGACACGGGGTGTCATAAAACCCCCACAGCAAAGTTGTAAACTCAGCTTAGACAAAGAGTCATAAACCTTTTGGCGGCAAGTTAGCAAGCAGTGAAGTTGGAACAAAGAAAATGGTGAATTTCACCATGAGGTCACTGTCGTAGTCCAGTATTACCGGCGCTCTGGTGTTCGCACGGTAGAGACACAAACTCGTGAGACACGGCGGCCTCAGCGATCAATACAGCACATCAGGATTCAATACAATGTTGCATGCAAATACAATTTCATAACATCAGACTATAAGTGGCGATTCTGATCGCACTAAAAAAAAATCCTATCTCTCTACCCTACCCAAACTACTCCTAATAAAGAAAACAAAGAAAATAATAAAAGATGGGTATTACTTTGTGGAGCCTTCCTTCAGGGCTGCCAGCGTGAGGGGGAGAGGAGGAGGGGGAAAGTTGGAAGTTAACATGCGTCCACGGTTAACTTCGGGAAGAGTGGTCAATCTTCGTCCTTTGGCCTCCTTGGCAAAAGGGAAAAATATGATCTGACCGTCAGCAGTCGACTAGAACGAAAACAAGGTGGCGATCCGTCTCCTTGAAACTCCGTGGTTTTTTTGGTTACCTGTTAAACTAACAAATTGATAAATGGAGACATAAAATAATGCATTTCAGTCAGAAAAAGGGTCAAGTGAAAAGTTTTAATGATAAGAAGAAAAGATTTGCAATTCTTGCCAAAATTTGCAACAATTTGCAAATTTGCAAATAGAGAACATGAAACTGGCATGAGCATAACAGAAGAACCCAGCAAGGAAAAATTAAAAACAAGGGACTAAAATACTGAGGTAGGGGTGAAAAAGGACACAGGAACCAGGTAAGCTAATCAGACAGAATGTGGAACAGCTGTGGCAGAGTGAGAGCAGGTAGACGTAGGAAGGGATACTAATTAACACAAAGGGAGCTGAACTGAGACACAAAGGGGAACAAGTCTAACATTAATAGACAACTTAATCTTGCAGACAGGTTCTATTTAATTAATTTCTTAATTATACAGGTCAGGCAGTAATCAGGTTTTGGATATGGCAAGCAAAATTATGTGGATCCCAATAAGCTGGCATTTTAACAAGGGTGTGGAGACTTTTTTATCTGCAGCATCATTACAATACATAAATGGGCCCCAATACAGACCACTGCAGTACACCACACATAATGTTAACATTCAAATGTCTACAGTAACTAAACCCAACAAACCAGTAAAATTAATTAATCAGTGTAAACATAGCCTTTATTAAATGAATGAAGCAAATAATGCTGCATTACTTCTGTAGGGGTAAAAATTACTTTCTAAAATAAATTCAGATTTAGATGGTTATGTTTTTTTCTATACATTTGTAACAGATATTGTATATTGAATATGTGTTAACAGAACCATTTTTGAAAGGTCGTGAGCTATGAGACATAGAAGGGTTATTTTAAATACAATAGAGAGTTGAAAATGCATAGGGAGAAAAACTGATCCTTTGACATAATTTTGGCATAACATTTTATTCAAATCATCAATGCCTTTGTTTTTACTTTTTTAACTACTGTATGTTAAAACTCTGCATTCCCAACAGGACCAGGACAGTCATGGTGGCGGGTTTGACATTAAGCAGTCTTTTGTTGGCATGATGTCTGACGTCTACATGTGGGATTACGTCCTCTCTCCCTGTGAGATTCAGAATTATGTGGATGAACGAAACTTCACTCCAGGAAATGTGTTGAACTGGAGGGCCCTGGATTACGAGATTATTGACAAAGTTTTGCTAGAACATAAAGTAACGGTTTGTTACTAACATGTTAGAACAAACTGATTACTATGAAAGCTCATATATTTTCAGTCACCATTGCTGAATCATTATTTTTGGATTATTTGTTTAACTGTATCTTTGTGATTGCCTGAGGTGTGAACTGAACTGGGTGGTGCTAGTTTTTCAAATTACATACATTAAGTATCTTTCACTAGTACTTAAAAAAGCAATGCCTTTGTATACTATATCATTTTACATTTGAGTTATCTGAATAAAATATATTCTATTTTGGGTCAACTTGTAAGTCTTTTTGTTTACAAACTAATGATTACTAAATATTTAATCTAATCAATACATGTATCATGGCTTGAATTGACAGCTGACTAACTGAATTATCCAAAACAAAAGTGATGGCAGTTTACCTCTTCTTTTAAATCCAGCTTTTTTAACATTGCAGAAATCTGCTTTGGTCTTGCTTTTTTAGCCATTAAAGCAATAAACTATATATACAACTAATATTTCAACTCTGGGAAAGTTGTGGATTTAGTCTTTATTTTTGTTAATTATGATGATTCTACTTACAGCTAATGAAAACATTTAAGATTAGAATACTACATTATACCAATAAAAACATTTTAAATACAGAAATGTGGACTTAATGAAAAGTATGTTTAAAACCTGGTTAAAGGTTGTTATTTTTTACAGGTACTTTTAATCTGACAAATGAGCCTAATCAGAGGGCATACTCAATTTTGGATATTACTGTGCATATTATGAGAAACAGCTTGACACTGAGGACCTCTGATATCGTGGTTGAGGTAGAGGACACAGAACTGCTCAGGAAATGAGCTCATAAAGCCTTTGTATATACTATTTCACTTATCCACCTCACAAAAGTGTAGGGTTCTATTGCATTGATATCCTGTAGTCAAAAGATAGAAATGGAAATACTGTTTTTCATTGTATGAAACAATAACAATAAAATTCAGTTCTATTTTAAAAAGAGAAATATCCTTTATCATCCCACAGTGAGTAAATTTAGGTCTAACTCATCCACTTGAATACCTTCTTCCAGGTGCGGGTCAGTTTCTGTCTCAGAGGAGTTCAAATATCTTGGTTACCTGTTAAAGAGTGACAGGCTGGGGGCTTGTTTTCAGTAATGTGGGTGTTGCACCTATCTGTCATGTTAAGGAAAGAGCTGAGAAAAAAGCTCTTGATTTACTGGTCTATGTATATTTTGACTCTCACTTTATGATCATAAGGTATAGGTCATGTCAAAATAAAAACTACAAATGTCCTGCCTTCTTATGAAGTTGCTTCCTTTATAGGATGGCTAGACTTACTCTTAGAGATAAGGGCTTGAGCTCCACCATGAAGAACACAGAGTAGAGCTGTTGTCTCTCCAGGTCAAATGTGATTTAAAATAGTTTTCTGCTTCTTATAAAAATGTCTCCTGGGGACTACCTTTAAAGGTTTTCCAGTCACAACCCACTGAGAGGAAACCCGGGACAGGCCTAGAACACATACTGGAACGAACAAATGTCCTCTCTGGTGTGGAGAGTATCACTGGGCAGCGGACTGTCTGGGTTTGAGTCCAGGACCTTTAACCTAGGAAAACATGATCTCGGATAAGTGGAAAAAATGGATGGATGTGTGGATGGAGGATCTAAACTCATAATATCTCTCACCCCCAACAAGTTCTAAAAAAAAATTAAAGCTACTCCAAATGTCTGCTAAAAATAAATTTAATACACCCTTTAGGTTGCATATCCACATCTACCCCACATTTACTGGAATGTACCTACTAGTGTAGTCATATAAGAAATATTGCAGACATTTGGTCTCAGGTCAACAAAAACATGACCTCATTAGCTTAAAGTGGTAGTGAATCATTGCTGGCACTATAATGAAAAACATAATTATGACAGTTGACCTGCAACATCTGCAAACTATAACATTTGGTTTGTTATCAGAAACAGAGTCCATCATATACATCTGAAAAGCATTGTATACCACAGTTTAATGAATAATATCAGCTATAAATCATATACAGTATATTAGGCATTAGTTTGTTTTGCCAATAACGCATTCTTTATTCCCGATACATAAAATGTTTGTGCACTTACTCAGCAAAAACAAGAATAAAGTCCTCAGTCCTGCATTAGTTTGTTTCCTTATTGCTCTTTACTTGGGAACCTGAAAGGCCAAACTACATAGGCCAAACAAATTTTTTATAGCACAAACACATTCATAAATAATTATAAAATTCTGATAAAAAAGAAAACCCAAATAAATAACTAAATAAACATCACATTTATCTATTATGTGTCTCTCAACCAAATAAAACCTGCCAAGTTTTAAAATCAGTCAACAGATCACCAAGTATAGAATACAGTGACTGTTTTAACAGTATCTACAGATGTTATCTGTAATGACACTATGAAGCACAACACTCACAGGACCAAGTTCTGCCTTGTCAACAAACAATCTGATTATAAAAGCCAGAATGTCATGCCTTCACTCACAAATCCAGACACAATGACTAAGGTAAGTTATAATTTTCAAAGTTGGTACATTTTTACCAATAAAGCAAGTATTTTATTTTTGACCTTCTTGGGGTGTATTTATTTTTATACCAGACGGTGCTCCTGCTGGTGGCATCGTGTGCTGCCATTCCTCCAGGTAAAGACATTATTTTTTAAATTCCCTAAGCTGTTATGGATAAGATAAAAAAAAAATAAAACTGTTTGCATGGATACGGTGTTGCTCTTCTGTTTCATGTTGATATGGAAATGTCATTTTACTCTTCTTTTTAGTAACTACAGACAGACCTAAAAGATTAAAGATACAGCAGGCAAATGAAGAAAACATAATATATTGTCTTATTTTGCAGCAGTGATATTTGGCCAAATATGTACATACAGTATATATTACATGTAACATATTTAATCCAAAAAGTACCTAAATTTATATTGAAGAAATACATGCTGGTAAAAGGAACAGAGAGAATAAAATATAGGACAAGGTCTGTAAACACAATAATTATGAGTTTGTGGATGACCCAACTTTAATATGTAAAACAAAAATGGAGTGAGCTGGAAGGACTATTGTCAATTCCCTGATTATTTTACTGATCATATAAAACAGACAGCAAAGAGAAAACATTTTGTTTATAAACTAGAAGGTCAAGGTCTATGTATATAAGCTGTTATAATATATGAAAATTAACCCCAAAGTCTTTTGTTTAACACTTACATTATTGTGAAGACCTGGAAACATTGTTCTCTCCTACAATTATTACAATCCAGTATTTGTCAATTAAATATTTTTTTTTTTTACTTCTTAAATACAATTTATAGTTATTTACAACTTGTTTTCTAAGATCTTTCAGGTAAAATGTTCATCTTCCCTGAAGAAACCAGCACAGCACATGTGAGGTTTACAACATCGGGACAAGATCTAAGGGTTGTGACTGTCTGCTTTAGGTAGTGCTGCTTCTGTGAAATTAAGACAAAGGAAATAGATATTGCTTCCAGGACCTAAACTTAAGGCAATATGTCTCTATAATGCTTACAGGTCTTTTACAGAACCCCAAAGAGAACACCTTTTTTTCCTATGGCCTTACCTTCTGGAGCTAATGCCTTTCTGATCATAAAAAAAACCCACACATGATGTCTTTCACATCTTTGTGTGGGAGAAACTTGCTAGCATTGAAGCTCAGGACTACAAGCTGAACAAGTGGCAGTCAATATGTACAACATGGCACTCTTTCTCTGGGCTGACACAGCTGTGGTTGGACGGGAAACCCTCAAGCAAGAAGTATACCACCTCTGGTATATAGTATCAATGGACCAATTATAATTGTTTTAGGGCAGGGAAGTTTTTAAGTACAACACTTTGTGGATGGTGTCCATATTATGTTAATTATGCTTAATTCTACTGAGTTTAAAACCTGGTTAGTGTTGGCAACATTTAAATAGCATGACCTATTAAATATGAAGAGAATTTTATTTCCAATGTTGTTTTGTTATTATGTATTCTATAAGCTTTTTAAATATCCTGTAAAGTGCAACATTAAAATTGTTGTAGAGCAGCTTCAAGTGTAGCTGTCAATGTGTCATTAACTTCTAGAGATTTGAATCACTTTTGAATTACCTTTTTGAAGTTTTTATCTTAGATATGACTTTCCTACAGGAACAGGATTCATATGGTGGTGGTTTTGACAAACAATCATTTGTTGGCATGATGACGGATATTCATATGTGGGACTACACCCTGTCCCCCTGTGAGATCCAGAGATATGTGGATGCGCAACACTTTCCTGAAGGGAATGTGTTGAAATGGAACGCAATTGAATACCAGATTGTACGAAGAGTGCTGATAAAGAACTAAAAGCTTGTCCCTAAAGTTTTGGAAGCATAAAGTCTTTGTGTATGAAGGATAAAAAAAACAAAACCACAGTGAATTAGGCTTAAAGTTTTTTACGTATTTGAAAATTTAATTTTTTACAGTTTTTTCTGCATTGTAGGATCAATGACAGTATTATTCTATGTCCACAGCATAGTTTATTAGACTCAATATTCTTTTTTATTAACAGGTGTTGTAAAAATACATTTGGAATTGACATTTCCCTTCAAATAGAAGGGAAGATAAATGGCGAGAAAAGGGAACTAAATGATATTCAACTAATAGCAGGGATTTAACACAGAAACGAAGGCAGCTTACTAAATAGGCATGGTCAGGTCGCCAGGGGAAGAAGCAGTCAGGATCCAGCCTTGCAGCAGTTCTCGTCGGGGATTGTTCAGTGTGAGCTCGGAGCAATAATGAGTTCGGTGTGCAGATGCTTACGTTGGAGGGTGGAACAGGGTACGCTCATGGCTTGATCAAGGAGGCGAAGATAGCAGGAAGCTGCCAGCTAGATGTAAATCCAAACAAAGTCAAAAGATAAGGAAAGTAATCTTCAGAGCGTAGGTAGCCTTGTACATCCAGAAAAGGTTTCCAAATACTTAGTCGGTATTTGTTGACATGAGCCCAAGGTTCAGGTCTTCTTAGCCTGCGAAGGAGCATAGACAAAATTACGAAAAACAAAGCATAGATTTAGAGCTTGGCTGCAGCTTGTTACCACTGAGGGCAAAACACTCTGGCATCTAAGTGCTGGCAGCCTCCTGCTTAAGTACTCCACAAAGCAATCAGCAGAATAAGTCACACCTGTCACCCAGCACACCTGAGAACTCCAGCACCGTCTGAAAACACTGAGCACATGAAGCAAGCACAAAAACACAAACACAAACAAAACCCAGATCCTGACAGGAATTAGAAGTGTTGAATAAGGAACGCTGTAAATCAGAATAATTTTGACAAACTGTCTTTGTCAAATAAAGAAATGAAGATTTCTCAATGCCCCTGACTTTGACTTTGGAATTTTTATTGTTGTCCAGTATCTTTCTTCACATTGAATCATGAATGCTTTCCTTAACTGAGGCAAGTGAGGCCTGCAGAGCTTTAAATGTCGTCCTTAGTTAAACTGTGACCTTCTGGGTGAGGTGTCAATTTGTTCTTGGAGTAAATTACATTGGATGACCAGTCCTGGGAAGGCTTACTATGGTTCCATGTTTTCTCTGCTTGTGGACAGTGGTTCTCATAATACTTCGTTGGTGTCCCAAATTGTCAAAAATGGCTCTGTAACCCTTTCCCAAATCACAGATGTCAATTTCTTTGGTTCACAGTTGTTAAAATTTATTAGATCAGAGGTCTTGAACGATGGGGTCACGGCCCTTACTGGGTCCATGGAGGTACTGCAGGGGGGACATGAGGTTTTTGGTTAATTAAAACTTTTTTTAATACTTTTTTCATTTCAAATTATGTCCTTAAACACTGAATAAAATGAATCCAACATGAGGCAATTTTATAAATGTAGACATAAAATAATGCATTTCAGCCAGAAAAAGGGTCTTTAGATCAGAGGTCTTCAACGATTGGGTCAAGACCCTTAATGGGTCCATGGAGGTACTTCAGTTTTACCTTTTGTAAGTTTCTAGTTTATTGTAGATATTAATTAATTTTATTAATATTATTATAAAAAGACACCATGCTGCTCCTGAGCGTTGATCTGCACGTTGGTCCAACCAACCGAAACTCAGCATTATATGACAAAGAGGACGCCAAATTCAGTTTCTCAGATATTTAGAATATTTCAGAAGACCAATGTTGTAATTATGATTATTGATTAATTACTTAATGTTTATCAATAATTATAATTTAAAAATCATAATTTGACAAAATGAATGTCTTAACCAAATCCTCATTTATGAAATGAAACCAGAGCTGTCCTCTGGTGTTGTAATTATGGCTCAAGGACTCTAATAATTACAATTATTAAATGTCACATAAACACAAAACGCCTTCTCTTTATCTACGTGAAAATGTATTAAATCAATCAGCCTGATACAATCAACTCTCCGATTCAACAATCTTCACCTACTCAAACATGCAAAGTTCTACACAAAAGGGTAAAATATCTAACTAACAAATAAAGCAAAACAACAGTTGGTGTGTATGGGATCAAACCAACAGTTATGGCAAAAATGATAATATGACAAAGGGATATGGTGTTTAACGGAGTTTTGGGAGCAGCCCGCCAGAAAGTGTAGCCCAGCGGGACACAGGCTGTCATAAAACCAACCAAGCAAAGTTGTAAACTCAGCTTAGACAAAGAATCATAAACCTTTTTGGCGGCAAGTTAGCAAGCAGTAAAGTTTGAGACAAAGAAAATGGTGAATTTCACCATGAGGTTATTATCGCATTCCAGTTCTACCACGCAGCTGCGCTCAGGTTTTCACACGGTAAAGACACAAACTTGCGAGACTCGGCTGCCTCAGAAATCAACACAGCACATCAAAGTTTCCATACAATGTTGCATGCACATACAATTCAGAAAACATTAGACTATAAGTAGCAATCCTACTCTACCCTGCCCAGACTATTCCTAATAAAGAAATAAAAGAAAATAATAAAGGATGGTTTTACTTTGTGGAGCCTTCCTTCAGGGCTGCGAGTGCGAGGGGGAGAGAAGGAGGGGGAAAGTTGGAAGTTAACGTGCGTCCACGGTTAACTTTGGGAAGAGCGGTCAATCTTCATCCTTTGGCCTCCTTGGCGAAAGGGAAAAATATGATCTGACCGTCAGCAGTCGACTAGAACAAAAACAAGGTGGCGATCCGTCTCCTTGAAACTCCATGGTTTTTTGGTTAAGTGTTAAACTCACGTCTTCGTGAAATTTCTGGCCTTCTCATTCCAGAAACCCCTTTCATAAATTTTTCGTTGGCCAACGAAAGAGAATAAATGAAGACTCCACGTGGGACCTCTTCTTCTCCAGAGGATGCTTCAGTTGCGTGGTAACCGTGTCGAGGTCTCCAGCTGAAGGCAAGGTTAAAGCGTCCGCCTTCCCATATAACCTCGTGTGACGTCAGACCTCTTGTGACGTCAGACTTGGGACGTCCCCTTCCTACCAGCCGCAGTGCCCATTGGGATTTGATGTGGCGGACAATACTGGATACAAAATGATGTCGGAAGGCCTGGTGGTGTCCAGCAATGTGTAAATGGTCCAATATTCAGCAAACAAGTGGTCCAACACCAAGGAAGAATTTTTTTAATGCAGAAATGTTTGCATACACATTAATGGGAATACTGTTGACTTGTCCAGCAGGCAGTCCCTTAAACTTTCTACAAGGAGGGTAAGGCACAAATGGTTATTGCTAAAGAAGCTGGCTGTTCACACTGCTGCACCCAAGCATAGAAAGTTAGGTGGAAGAAGTGTGGTACAAGGCGTTGCAAAAGACTTATAGAACATATTACCTTTTTGACAAAATTCTAATTTACTGAGGTGTATCTGTATTCTGGTGTTTGCTAACCCTAACCCTACTCCTTACGGTAAATTACATTTTTGTTTCATTATGCCCTCTAAATATAAGATAAAAAAAATTCTAAAGGATTTACTGCCAAAATATTTCCTTAAATATTTTACCATTTCCTTAATATTTCTTTAAATATTATTTTAATAAACAAAGGCACCTAATGAGACACCATTGAGAATTAGTCATCCAGAAGGTTGGTTTTATTCAGCAGATAATTCTTTAAAACATTATTTTATTAAAATAATATTTTATCTGATCTTGCATTGTGAATGGTTGTCTAAAGGTATGCTGATTACTGCCTAAGTTAGTTCCAAGACTAACTTAACTCTATTTGAAGATTCTTCAAGATAATTCTTGGTCCTCAAACATAAACATTGCTTGGTAATGTTGCATCACTCTTTTGGTCATGGTTTCAACCATCTTTAATCAACTTGTTTATATTGTACATAGCCCATTAGTCAATTTTGGCTCACCCTTTTAATTGTGTCCTATTACCACTGCCTTACTGGGCTGGTATTCACAGGACAAACCTTAACAGACTGAAATATTATTTGATAAAATATTAAAGTATAAATATTAAATATTAAATAATATATTCAGATTCATTGTCACAACACCTGCAATGGGCCAACTAATAATTATTCAGTATTATCTAAACTTCCCGCCGCTTTCAAGCAATTTTATTGTTAACTGAATCTTCCTGAATTTCTTAGCTTAACTGTTTTTGTTGGTTTTTTTCTGGTGCCGAATCCTTATTTAGTCCCCTGAGTCTTTGTTCAGGTCAGCTTCCACTTAAAATGTTCAGAAGAGTGGTAATAATAACGGTGGAAATAAAAATGAACTTTTCTTGTGACCAATTCAATTCAGTTTATTTTATTTATATAGCGCCAATTCACAACACATGTCGTCTCAAGGCACTTCACAAAAGTCAGGTACATACATTCCAATTAATCTCAACCATTGAATAGTGCAGTCAGATTCTGTTATTTGTTCAAATTGGATAAAAGTTTTTCTATCTAAGGAAACCCCAGCAGATTCCCTTCCAGTCAGTGCCCTTCCCAGCATTCATTTCCTCCCGGATGAACATGTAGGAGACAGGGACAGTCCCCGGCGTTGACTTTTGCAGCAACCCCTCATACTGAGCATCAATAATAGGAAAAAACCCCCCTTTTAACAGGAAGAAAAAACCCCCAGCAAAACCAGGCTCAGTGTAAGCGGCCATTTTGCCCCCCGACTGGGGGTTAGAGAGAACAGAGCAGAAGACACAAAGAGAACAAAGAAGCCTTTTCCCCCGGAGTACTTTCTATGGAAAGGAAAATGTAAATTTTTAATGGATGTAGCTCCTTTAGTCATTTCACCTAGAAAAGAAGGAACAGATCAACTCTGAGCCTGTTTTCAAGTTTAAGTCTGAAGAGAGCACAGAGAGTTAGTCACAGTAGAAGCTCAGTCAGTAGCTATGTCTAGGAAAGAGAAAGGGTTAAAACACTGAAAAAAAGGGCCCATGTGGATCATCGGGAAGGGGGAGCATTAAGTTGTTTTTTACAGAAACTTGGAGGATTCCCCTCTCCAGAAAGGGGTGTTACCGGTAGACACAGAGTCAGGCCAGGTGTAGCTTCTAGGAAAAGGAAAAAAAGAGAGAAAAAAGTTAAAAAGTGAGATAACAGCAAAAAATCAAAATTGAAGAGTAGCGTGAGAAAGTAACCAAAAGAGGGTGAAAATTGGTCATTATGTCCTCCAGCAGCCTAAGGCCTATGGCAAAAAAACCAGAGGGAATAGCTCAGGATAACCTAAGCCACTCTAAGCTTTATCAAAAAAGGAAAATTTTAAAACTTAGCCTTAAAAGTAGACAGTTTGTCCATCTAGAGCCCACTGATGGCCATTGTTATACAAAAAACCCCAACGATTGGGATACCTCTCTCTGTCAGATTGACCATAACCTTGGGAAAAAAGAGGGGGGGTCATACAGGTAGCAGAAATGGAGGGGGGTGGTTTTGCACCCCACTGTAACTGAGCTGGGTTTAGGCTAAAAACCTGACTCCCCCTTACTCCATCCAAAAAGGGAGAAGAAGACGGAGGTAAAATAAGGAAGATAGCTCAGGATAACCTAAGCCACTCTAACTATAAGCTTTATCAAAAAGGAAAGTTTTAACCCCCTAGCCTTAAAAGTAGACAGGGTGTCCGCCTCACGGACTAAAACTGGTAGGCTGGTTCCACAGGAGAGGAGCCTGATAACTAAAGGATCTGCCTCCCATTCTACTTCTAGAGACTCTAGGAACCACCAGTAAACTGCAGACTGAGAACGAAGTGCTCTGTTAGGAACGTATGGAACCAATCAGAACTCTGATGTATGATGGACCTAGATCATTAAAGGGCTTTATATGTGAGGAGGAGAATTTTTAAAATTTCTATTCTGGATTTAACAGGGAGCCAATGAAGGGAAAAGCTAAAGTAAGGGAAATATGATCTCTCTTTTTAATTTCATCAGAACTCTTGCTGCAGCATTTTGAATCAGCTGAAGGCTTTTAAACTGCATTTTTGTTTAATATGGGATTTAAATGACATGTCCTGGTCCCAAAAAAAACACCAAGGTTTTTTTTTATTATCGGAGGTCAATTTAATGCCCTCCAGGTTAAGTGATTGACTAAGCAGTTTCTTTTTAAAGACTCCGGTCCAAAGACGACAACTTCTGTCTTGTCTGAATTTTAGAAGCAGAAAATTTAAAGTCATCCAGGGGTTTTTTTGTTCTTCAAGACATGCTTGTAGTCTATCTAACTGGTTTGGGCTCATCAGGATTTATAGATAAGTAAAGCTGAGTATCATCAGCGTAACAGTGAAAATTTATTCTATGCTGCCTGATAATTTGACCTATTGGAAGCATATATATAGTAAAGAGAATTGGCCCAAGTAGTGAACCCTGTGGTACTCCACAATTAACCCTGGAGTTTAAAGATGATTTATCATTTACATGAACAAACTGGAATCTGTCAGACAAATAAGATTTAAACCAGCCTAGCGCTGTTCCCCTGATCCCTACAGCATATTTCAGCCTTTCTAAGAGAATATTATGATCGACTGTATCAAATGCAGCACTGAGGTCTAACAGAACCAGTATAGACACAAGTCCATTATCTGAGGCAATAAGAAAGAATATCATTAGTGACTTTCAGCAGAGCTGTTTCAGTGCTATGATGAGCTCTGAAACCTGACTGAAACTCTTACAAACAGGTCATTGCTGTGTAAATGCTCACACATTTGATTAGCAACTATTTTCTCAAGAATTTTAGATAAGAAGGGAAGATTGGATATCGGTCTGGAATTTATTAAGTCATCTCGATCAAGCGGAAGGTTTTTAAGCAAAGGTTTAATTACAGCTACCTTAAAAGCTTGTGGTACATACCCATTTACAAAAAGATAAATTAATCATATCTAAAATGGGGCTGATAATCAGAGGGAACACTTCCTTAAATAATTTGGTTGGGATTGGGTCTAAACATACAAGTTGAAGGTTTAGATGAAGCTAATATTTCTGATAACTCTGGAAGCTCCACAGGATCAAAACAGTCCAAACACAGATCAGGTTCTACAGTTACTTCCAATGTTGTCTCAATTGTTGAGGATGAAGTAATTCATCTTCGGGAGTATGTCAAAGATTTCTTCTTAATAGGAATCAATTTTTTTTTGGGAAGAATCCCATAAAGTCATGACTGCTGAGAGCTAAGGGAATGGATGGCTCAACAGAGCTTGGACTCTGTGTAAGTTTAGCAACTGTATTAAAGAGAAACCTAGGATTATTTTTGTTCTCTTCTATTAAGGATGAGAAATAAGCTGTTCTAGCTTGGTGAAGTGTCTTTTATACAACAGTAGGCTATTTTTACCAGATTAAGTAGGAATCCTCTAGGTGTGTAGAAACGCCATTTTCCGCTCCAATTTTAACATTGTGCTTTAAAGTACGCAAATCTGAATTTAAAACCAGGGAGCTGCCTCCTATGAATAATTTCCTTCTTTTTCAAGGGGGCTGCATTGTCTAATGCACCACGCAATGATGAAGTAACACTCTTGGAACAAGAGAATCAATTTGTGAAGGGGAAGAAAAAAAAATTATTGCCCTCCACTCTGTTTTTCTGTGATAATGAGGAAATTAAAAGTGGAAACAGATTCTTTAAAGGTTGTTACAGCATTGTCTGATAATGATCTACTATAATGAAATTTTCTTTCAGGTGTGGAGTACTCTGTTAAATTAAACTCAAGGTTATTAAAAAAATGGTCAGACAGCACAGGGTTGTGAGAAAATATTGTTATGTCTTTACACTCAATGCCATATGTCAGCACAAGGTCCAGAGAATGAAGACAAACGTGGGTAGGTTTGTTAATGTTTTGAGTAAAGCCAATTGAGTCTAAGATTTCCATTAAAGGCTATATTTAAGCTATCACTTTCAGTGTCAACATGAAATTTAAAATCCCCCACTATAATAACTTTATCTGTATTTAACAACCCAAATCAGATAAAAGGTCTGAAAAACTGATCTAAAAATTGAGAGTAAGGGCCTGGTGGACGGTACAAAAAAAACAAACAGAAGTGGTTTAGTGCTTTGCAATTTGGATGAGGGGAAAAACTAAGGATTAAATATTCAAAAGGGTTGTAGCTATTGATTGGTCTGGGACTAGTCAATAAATCGGACTGAAAGATGGTTGCTACTCCTCCTCCTCGCCCAGTATTTTCGAGGAATGCGAAAAATTTAAATAATTAGTAGGAGTTGACTCATTTATAGTAACATAATCCTCTTGCTGCAGCCAGGTTTCTGTGAGGCAAAATAAATCAGTCTGATTGTCACAAATCAGGTCACTAACTAGCAAAGTCTTTGAAGAGAGAGATCTTATGTTCAGTAAGCCACATTTAATTGTTTTATTTTTATTTTTAGTCTAAGGGTTGTTTATTTTATTAGTTTTTCCTGATTTTCCTCTTTTTAGATAATTTTTTAATCTATTCAATTTTGGCCGTGGGCGAGAAACTGTCTTAATAGGGTAATGGGTGGGTAGCAGTACAGAAGCTGCAGAGAGGAGTGTTAAACTACGACCCTGCTTCCTGGTCTGAACCCTGGGGTTGTCAGAGGTTGGAGAAAATAAAAAATTCGGCCAGATTCCTAGAAAGAAGGGCCCCCTCCATCCAAAGTGGGATGGGTGCCCTCTCTCCGGATCAGACCAGGTTTTCCCAAAATGTTTGCCAATTATCAATGTAGCCCACATTGTTTTCTAGGACACCACCTAGACAGCCAGCGGTTGAATGACAGCATGGGGGGCTAAACATGTCGTCACTGGTTAAATCGGGAGGGGACCAGAGAAAAATTACGGAGTCCGACATGTTTTGGCAAACTTTCAACCGAAGCAACACTAACTTTTGTCCCTCCGATTGACGTAAAGGGTGTCATTACTGCTGGCGTGAATAACAATCTTACTGTATTTACGCTTTTCCTTAGCCAGCAGTTTCAAGTAGGATTTAATGTCACTGCTCTGGCCCCTGGGAGACATTTGACTATGGTCGCTGGTGTCTCTAGGCACGTTTCTGACTATGGAGCTACCAATACCAGGTTTGGTTCTCAGCGGGTGTGTCGCTGAGCGGGGAAAATCTATTAGAAACGCAAACGGGTTTGGGGTGACCTGTGGGCTGAGATCTAGAACTATGCTTCCCACGTACCGTCACCCAGCCGGCCTGAGTCCCCGGCTGCCGGGGCTGCTGGAGGACTGCTACGGGGGGGCTACCCTCGGTGGCTCCGCGCTAGCTAAGGGGCGCCTCGGCTATCTGCTGGTTTTTCAAAGAGCGCAGAGCCGGGCATCCAAAAACCGACACCCTCGCCTCCAAAATTTTACAAAAAATGCTACATTTATTACATGTACCTTTATCACTAAAGGAGGCAGAGGAGTAACTGAAAACATCTGACACAGAGAAAAAAGAGAGAGGAGACTCAGAGAGAGAAAACAGCAGAAAAGGGTAGCCATGGTGGGGCTAAAGCTAACGCTAAGCTAGCGACCCCTTACCAAATACTAAAAAAAAAAAGTGTAAAACACGGAGAGTGCCCCAAACGTTAAAATACAGCAACAGGGAAAGTAGTGTTTTTTAAAGTGTTTGTTTTTTATAACAAGTAAGAGATATCACAGTAGAGAGAAAATCAGATCAAACGAGGAGAGCCTTCACACACCCAAAACAATCCACCAAGTGCAAAACAGGAAGTGACGAATACGCCTTACCACGCCTCAAAATACAATCAGTACCACGCCTTCTTGCCTTCACCAGAAGACCACCCAATTGCAGATATTTATCTTTAAAAATTATTATGCAAGTCTAACTGCATAACATGTATACCACAGCAAAGCTGCCGAAGTGTCTGCAGCTTCAGGGCGTAAGGATTCTTATAATTAAGCCTTTTAAAATTTATGTCTTAGATCTACAGTATGTTTTTGTTTCAGGAGCAAGATTCATATGGTGGTACTTTTGACATTAAACAGTCATTTGTTGGCATGATGTCTGATGTTCACATGTGGGACTACACCCTCACCCCCTGCGAGATCCAGAATTATGCAGAAGAACAAAGCATTAGTCCAGGGAATGTGCTAAACTGGAGAGCTCTGGAATACCAGATTACAGAAAAAGTGATCGTAGAGAATAACATTAAAAGTTGCCATAAAAGCATTTGTCTTCATGCATGAAAAGTCACAAAATGCATTTTCCAAAATGTGAAATAATATACTAAAATTTGAATTAAAGTATACAAAATTAACCTTCAAATGAAACTTTTGTTTGATTTAAATCTTATGTGAATTTTTTTTAAATTTCTTAGACTGTTTCTGTTATGATTTTGCACTGGTTGTCTGCATCCCCTCTGTCTGCCTGCTCTGGGATGCAGCTTTTAGGAGGATTGGTTTCACCTGCTCCTTCCTAGCCGGCTCCCTAATTACTCCTCATCTGCTCCAACTGTGCTCCTGCCTTTATATACAGCTCTCTGACAGACAACCAGTGCCAGATTTTTGAAAGCCTTTGTGTGAGTAGTATCAGGCATTCCTTCCTTGCCTCTCTGCCTGATCTGATCTCGTGTTGATTCACAGATTTCCCTGCTCTGTCTTGCCAATGTCGTATACTTCACTGGCTTCTGGGGGTGCTTTTCTTCAGCAGGGACAGGGATGGTGGTCAGAGTTGATGGGTAGATGGATGGAGCCAAATACAGGGCAATCTAAGAAGAAAACCTATTGGAGTCCGCAAAAGACTTCCAGCAGGACAACAACCCTAAACATAAAGCCAGGGCTACAATGGAATGGTTTAAAACAAAACATGTTAATGTGTTAGAATGGCCCAGTCAAAGTCCAGACCTAAAACCAATCAATCTGTGGCAAGATCTGAAAACTGCTGTTCAGACACTCTCCATCTAGTCTGACTGAGCTTGAGCTGTTTTGCAAAGAACAATGGGCAGAAATTTTAGTAACTAGATGTGCAAAGCTGGTAGAGACATAACCCTAAAAGACTTGCAGCTGTAATTGCAGCAAAATGTGGTTCCACAATGTATTGACTCAGGGGGGCTGAATACCTTTGCACAATGCCCTTTTCAGTTTTTTATTTGTAAAAAAAAAAAAAAAAAAAAAAACATGCATAATTTTCATTCCACTTCATAGTTGTATATTACTTTGTGTTGGTCTTTCACAAAAAATTTCAATAAAATGTATTTATGTTTGTGGTTGTAATGTGACAATATGTGGAAGTTCAAGGGGTATGAATAGTTTACAAGCCACTGTATTTCAATAATATATATTTATAAAACTAAGTTAAGCTTGATCTGTTGTTGTTTTAGCATCTAACAGCGTATCTTTTGTTGTTATTTTTCTCTCATATTTAATGTTTTATAATGCAAAGGGATGCAGAGTATTTAAGTGTGTGAACACCACTGGTGTTCACACACCACTAATAACCACAACAATCTTTAATCAGAGGCCATCGGAAATTTGTTCTGTTTTTTTCCTTGAAAACATTTCAGCAGCTATTCAGGGGTCTTTGTCAATTCTAGAGGGTTGCAGTTGAGCAACCAGGGCCTTGTGCGCTGCTGTTTGTAATCTCATGGATGTCCATCCTCCTTGGAGCATTCCAAATCAGATGCAAAACAATGACCTGTCTGTCCCTCCCTCGGTCATTAGAGTCTATTGTTTAGTGTGTTTTTGTTTACTTGGTCACTTGGATTCTGATGAGACCACTTGGATTCAGAATGCAACCAAGGGAGGATATGACATACTGGAATAAACATTCTATGCGACATAAGGCTCTCAACATTCTATGCGACATAAGGCTCTCAGCCTGTGGAAAAAATAGGCTGTTGTTTAGTTTGTTTTTCAGTTGTTTTTTTTTTTCCCTAAAAACCAGTTTGGCCACTGGCCCGTGTCCAAAGCTGAAGCCACTTTGGTGGAAAAACAAGTATTTCAGAAACTGAGCACAACAAAGGGGCGGCCTCTATATAAGAACTGACTGTTGCAGTTCATTCTCAACACAACTAGACATCAACTTAAAAGTAAGATGTGACATGAGATCTAATATGACATTTGTTAAATTTAACTGAATGCCTGCACCTTTCAATCTATATTTCAAAGTATACCATATTCAACAGTGATGTGTTAGAATTGACTGAAATACTGAACAGTTAAATTTACAAAGTTGAAACCTAATGTTTAAATGATTTTATTTTATTTTTCCAGATGGCGGCTTTGCTTCTTCTGCTTATGTTGACAGCCTGTTATGCAACTCCTCAAGGTAGAACATACATATAAACATAAACTTTCACTAATAAGGTTGCAGTGCGGTTCTTTGAAGTAAAAAAAAAACTAGACATACTGTATACTTTAGTTGTCTTTAACGATATACAGGGGTTGGACAATGAAACTGAAACACCTGGTTTTAGACCACAATAATTCATTAGTATGGTGTAGGGCCTCCTTTTGCGGCCAATACAGCGTCAATTCGTCTTGGGAATGACATATACAAGTCCTGCACAGTGGTCAGAGGGATTTTGAGCCATTCTTCTTGCAGGATAGTGGCCAGGTCACTACGTGATACTGGTGGAGGAAAATGTTTCCTGACTCGCTCCTCCAAAACACCCCAAAGTGGCTCAATAATATTTAAATCTGGTGACTGTGCAGGCCATGGGAGATGTTCAACTTCACTTTCATGTTCATCAAACCAATCTTTCACCAGTCATGCTGTGTGTATTGGTGCATTGTCATCCTGATACACGGCACCGCCTTCAGGATACAATGTTTGAACCATTGGATGCACATGGTCCTCAAGAATGGTTCGGTAGTCCTTGGCAGTGATGTGCCCATCTAGCACAAGTACTGGGCCAAGGGAATGCCATGATATGGCAGCCCAAACCATCACTGATCCACCCCCATGCTTCACTCTGGGCATGCAACAGTCTGGGTGGTACGCTTCTTTGGGGCTTCTCCACACCGTAACTCTCCCGGATGTGGGGAAAACAGTAAAGGTGGACTCATCAGAGAACAATGCATGTTTCACATTGTCCACAGCCCAAGATTTGCACTCCTTGCACCATTGAAACCAGTGACCAAAGGTTTGGCTATAGCACCCCGGCCGTGTATATTGACCCTGTGAAGCTCCCGACGGACAGTCCTGGTGGAAACAGGAGAGTTGAGGTGCACATTTAATTCTGCCGTAATTTGGGAAGCCGTGGTTTTATGTTTTTTGGATACAATCTGGGTTAGCACCCGAACATCCCTTTCAAACAGCTTCCTCTTGCGTCCACAGTTAATCCTGTTGGATGTGGTTCGTCCTTCTTGGTGGTATGCTGACATTACCCTGGATACCGTGGCTCTTGATACATCACAAAGACTTACTGTCTTGGTCACAGATGCGCCAGCAAGACGTGCACCAACAATTTGTCCTCTTTTGAACTCTGGTATGTGACCAGTAATGTTGTGTGCATTTCAATATTTTGAGCAAAACTGTGCTCTTACCCTGCTAATTGAACCTTCACACTCTGCTCTTACTGGTGCAATGTGCAATCAATGAAGACTGGCTACCAGGCTGGTCCAATTTAGCCATGAAACCTCCCGCACTAAAATGACAGGTGTTTCAGTTTCATTGTCCAACCCCTGTATATTTACCTATACTTAAAATATTGGGTTTTGTTACAGACGAAGAGCTGGTAAAGTGACGTAGTTCCATGGGACTTTTTATTAAGCATTTTGTTTTTGTTTTTATCTAGATCTATCTGGAAAAATGTTTAGCTTTCCTCAAGAAACCAACGAAGCCAGTGTGAAGCTAGATATATTCACACATAATCTGAATGCTGCCACCATCTGTTTCAGGTAAAAAGCTTGAGGAAATCCTGTGGTTTTTACGCAATTATTAATGTTTTCATTTAATAATATTACCTTTTCTTCTATGTTATTTACAGATCTTAAGAGAGCCCACAGCTTATTTTCTCTGGCAACACCTTTGCATGACAACCATTTCCTTATATTTAAGGAAACGGTTGCAGATGCACTTGATGTCTATGTCATGAATAAGCACGCACGGTTTCTTGGATTGGATTACAAGCTGAATGTGTAGCAGTCAGTTTGTTCCACCTGGGATGCTGAATCTGGAATTGCGCAGCTGTGGTATGATGGAAAGTCTTCGGTCAGGAAGTTCATCAGTGGATCACCAATCAGTCAACCAATCGTTATTCTGGGACAGGTATACTAATAGTTTTGTTATTTTAATGTATGAACTTTAACAGCATGATAAATTATAGTTATAGAGAGATTTAGATTTGTTTTTTTTTTTCCTTTTTCATTTTGCTTAAATCAAATGTTTCTTGTTTTCATATAGGAACAGGACAGCTACGGTGGAGGCTTTGACAGTGAGCAATCTTTTGTTGGCATGATGTCCGATGTCCACATGTGGGACTATGTCCTTTCTCCCTGTGAGATCCAGCGCTATGTGGATGATCTGAATTTCACTCCAGGAAATGTGCTGAACTGGATGGCGCTAACATTTGATGTTACTGGAGGAGTGCTGATAGAAGATAGGAAAAAGACATGTTAATAAAACAAAAAATATTCTCTGCCAAGGCTGTCCTTTAAAGTGGGAGATGTTCATTCTCTATAAACTTAACTAGCACCCTTGAAATTTGTGTTTGCCTTGTTTTCTTGGGAAATGTGGTCTATTTAATCATATTGAACTGTAAACTGTTTGAAAAGTGTAAATGTCAATCACATTCATCACCAGCTTTTGATGAATAAATGTTACTCAGCTGGGAGAATTTCCCTAAGAATTGTTCAGTCTTTCTAACACTAATATTAAACACAGAGATGCTGAATTATTGGTCGAACTTGTGATAACCCAAAATGAAAACCTCCCTGACTAAAAAGGGAGTAACTTTCAAAGGACACCTGAAAATATTTTAAGCTAATATATTAATAAAAACTAGTGAGCTAGATTACTCGCTCATCATGTTAGACTTATTAGAGCAGGGAATTCATTGCACACCTTTAAATAATATCATGGCATTAAACAATTAAGTTTTTTCACATTGCTTGCTTGGGTTAGAATAAACATATACATTCTTTTGCACCTTTTACCTGTATATATTAGTAGTTATAATTGGTAATTAAGTAGTTGAAATGGCAAGTGATCATTATGTTCAAAACCTATTGGCATAGTACAATATATTAGTATATAAGAACCATTTTAATGTTTACTTTGATCAAGGGAAATTTTGTTAGTCTACTTTCCCTGCATATGTTCTATGTCAGAAAGCTGTGTGATATTCATAAAAATAGAGAAGGCAGAAAAGGCATCTCAACCACCAGAAACACTTTTTTTTGCCTTAAAATTATGAAACAGTTGGAAATGTTGCTGCAAGGGCAGGAACAATATACAAGGTTTAGGGACGAGGGCACAGCACAGTGCATGCCAATAAAAGCACTGAGGTGACTGTGGGTGTTGTTTGTTGTGTTTATATTATGTCCTTTATACAGTAAGTCCAAAATATTTGCTGACATGAATAACCACTCTTCAAACTTTTTTACATGTTTACCTACAACAGTTTACGACAGAACCAACTCTGTTTTTTCCTCAGCGTGTGAGCCAAAACAAAACTGTTTGTCGGCAGCCATCTCATTGCATATCAATTCTCTTCTGTCCACTGCATGTGTAGTATTGGCTTGAAGTGACTTTTAAGGGCCAAATTACATGTAATAGTGGGAAAAGCTACAGTATAAATGTATAATATAAAATTAAGATTTTGACACCCACATTACTGCAGTATTGTAAAACTTTCACAAGTAAAACACAAATCTGATGAAGAAATGAGACTTACAGGTGCCCCTATTGTTTTACACAACACTATACTACTGATAAATGTATTTTGTCTGGTGATATGTCTGTCTGGAGATATTGGAGTGCCCGCACGTACCCTTTTGCATGAGAATAAATCTAATTTTCCGAGATAGGGTAGAGGTAATTTCTACTCTAACAGTGACATAACTGTAGCTTTTTTTAACTAGGATTTTTCCCTATTTGTTCATTCTGTATTGTGGCATACTTCAGTCAGGTGGGGCTCGCAATGGACAAACCTTAAATGACCCTAGGCAGGCTCTGTTAGTTGTTCCAGCAGCTTTTTTTCACTGGACAAATTGGCATTTAAATGTTCCCTTATAAGCTCACAATTGAGGTTGAGATTTTGCTATCACTACTTTAATATTTGATGGCATGTTTTTCTTTCATGTTCTAATTATTTAAGTATTTATCATACAAATTTCTCAGTTTCTAAAATTAAAATGAAAATGTAATTTTGAGAAACTACAAACCCAAACACAACTGATCACAAGCTTTGATAGTAAAATAAGCCGAAATACATGATCTATCACTAGGTTGATTATCAGCAGCTCTGTGTAGTAGTGCATATATGTGTTGCTATGCTTCAAATGTAGTTGCTGCAAAATACACTTTTTTAGCTCTCAAACACAAATTTTTGTGTGTGTTGGGAGTCTATGAAAGGCTAGAAGATTTGAATTTAGACACTCCAGATCCTGTGAAAATACAGGGGTTGGACAATGAAACTGAAACACCTGTCATTTTAGTGTGGGAGGTTTCATGGCTAAATTGGACCAGCAGGGGTAAGAGCACAGTTTTGCTCAAAATATTGAAATGCACACAACATTATGGGTGACATACCAGAGTTCAAAAGAGGACAAATTGTTGGTGCACATCTTGCTGGCGCATCTGTGACCAAGACAGCAAGTCTTTGTGATGTATCAAGAGCCACGGTATCCAGGATAATGTCAGCATACCACCAAGAAAGACGAACCACATCCAACAGGATTAACTGTTGACGCAAGAAGAAGCTGTCTGAAAGGGATGTTCGGGTGCTAACCCGGATTGTATCCAAAAAACATAAAACCACGGCTGCCCAAATCATGGCAGAATTAAATGTGCACCTCAACTCTCCTGTTTCCACCAGAACTGTCCTTCGGGAGCTCCACAGGGTCAACATACACGGCCGGGTTGCTATAGCCAAACCTTTGGTCACTCATGCCAATGCCAAACGTCGGTTTCAATGGTGCAAGGGGCGCAAATCTTGGGCTGTGGACAATGTGAAACATGTATTGTTCTCTGATGAGTCCACCTTTTACTGTTTTCCCCCCACCCGGGAGAGTTACGGTGTGGAGAAGCCCCAAAGAAGCGTAAAAACAACCCAGAATGTTGCATGCCCAGAGTGAAGCATGGGGGTGGATCAGTGATGGTTTGGGCCCCATATCATGGCATTCCCTTGGGGCCCAGTACTTGTGCTAGATGGGCACATCACTGCCAAGGACTACCGAACCATTCTTGAGGACCATGTGCATCCAATGGGTTCAAACATTGTATCCTGAAGGGGGTGCGTGTATCAGGATGACAATGCACCCAATACACCAGCATGATGGGGAAGATTGGTTTGATGAACATGAAAGTGAAGTTTAACATCTCCCATGGCCTGCACAGTCACCAGGTTTTAAATATTATTGAGCCACTTTGGGGGGTTTTTGGGGGAGCGAGTCAGGAAAAAAATTTTCCTCCACCAGTATCACGTAGTGACCTGGCCACTATCCTGCAAGAAAAATGGCTCAAAATCCCCGACCACTGTGCAGGACTTGTATATGTCATTCCCAAGACGAATTGACGCTGTATTGGCCGCAAAAGGAGGCCCTACACCATACTAATGAATTATTGTGGTCTAAAACCAGGTGTTTCAGTTTCACTGTCCAACCCCTGTATATTTAGATGTTTTTTGGGTCATATTTGGTCAGTCTGTTCAGATTTTTCTATGTTCTATTATGTTTCGTTCTCTATTATGTCATAGTACTATCTGTGGAACTTCTAAAGATGGTTATGGAATCATATATGCTGTTGGGACCGTGGATTTCAACATTAAAACTCCGGTATACAAACTCTTCTGGAGTTTTCAAATTAAATTGCATTTAACTGACTTCCAGCAACAGAGGAGAGTGGGGTAGCAGCAGACTTCCCATGATGCCACTGGCTGGAAAAAAGCACCCCTTTCCAATGCCCCGATCTCTCCAAGCCGGTTGACCATCGGAGCAGGAGCAGACACAGCGCGCTGAAATCTTTTTGCTGGCAAAAAGACATAAACTCTTCAAACCGGATCCAAGAGTGTCATATGATCACCGATCATATGCAAAAGTTGAGTATGACTGAGTAACTGTTTGTGTACCCAGTATTCATTCATAAAAACGTGAGTTAAGGTACACGCCTGGCTTGACTGTCTCCCTTGAGGCCTGCAGGAGCAACGGTCTCAAAGAAGAGACAGCAGAGACGCCATCTCTACAAGCCGAGTGAATCGGTTTTCCTTGCCTGAGAGGAGGACAAACGGCCCGCATCACCGTGGTTACAGTAATGAACAGCTGGTAGACGGACAGAATGAGCCGTCTTGCAACGCCCAGCTCCGGAGCTAACCCTTTGTTACAGATCGAACGTCCAGCTGCAGCCCCGAGGCTACCGAGGTTAGCCGAAAGCTAACGGCTTGTTGACTGTGGACACCTCTTCAAACTTCGCCGCCCCGGACATCTTTTCCTCAGCATGGTCAGAGGTTAGGTTTGGGCAGAATAACAGTTAGGATGAAATGATCTAAACGTTTTTCATTTTCTGAAGTTTGGTTTTGTTTGTGTGAAACTGCTATCTTAGTGCTAGTAGGCTATCTGCAGCACGTGATCAGCTTTGTGTTCTGTGTTTGTGTTTTTTAAAGTTAAGACAAACTTTATTTAAAGGGTGATTTTAAACACAGATGATTGCTCATAATGCGCTGTCTGCGCTTATGATTTTAACCCTTTTTTGAGGGATTTTTGTGTGTGTGTTTTGATTCTGGATGCTAAGCTATCAGCCTCCTTTGTTTGCTTAACTGCTAACAGCCTAGGCAAGTGCTTGCTGCTGAAGAGTATTTACCAGAACGGGTTTAGTTTTCAATCCAGTAAATAATGTCCCTAACATCATTTTACTACATTTGATAACTAAATAAACACCCTTAAGCCCCATTTCTCCAGAAAGATTTGGCCTTTTTCAAAGAATTTTTCCTTTAAAAAATTTTACCGTTACCCCTTTTAAAAAATTATTTAAATATTATTTCAATAAATAAAGGCAGCTAATGAGACACCGTTGAGAATTAGTCATCCAGAAAAGTTGGTTTTTTTCAGCAGATCATTCTTGAAAAAATTTTTAATAAAAAATAATATTTTATCTGATCTTGCATTGTGAATGGTTGTCTAAAGGTATGCTGATTACTGCCTAAGTTGGTTCCAAGACTAATTAACTTCATTTCCAGATTCTTGAAGATAATCCTTGGTTCTCAGACATAAAAACATTGCATGGTAATGTTGCATCACTTTTTGGTCATGTTTTTAATCATTTTTAATCAACTTGTTTATATTGTACATAGCCCCAATTAGTCTTTCGTCATTTTTTAATTTGCTTGGTAGTTTAGTTGGATTTTTTTTAGCATAAAAAGAGTTTGTTATTGAAATATTTGACTTTGATTTGACTTTTTTTTTGTTAATAAATTCTTGTTTTTAAAGAAATTTTGTAGTTCATTCCATGTGTGTACAGATTTTTTGCTGTTCAATAATGTCAGAGCGGTCACCCTTTCAACTTTTCCCTAATACCATCGCCTTACTGGGCTGGTATTCACAGGACAACCCTTAACAGACTGAAATATTATTTGATAAAATATTAAAATATTAATATTAAATATTAAATAATATTGTCAGATTAATAATCACAACAATGCCAAATGTTTTATTCACAAACAAAAATTTACAAAATCGACACCTAATTTTGGACATTTTATCTCAGAACAGAACTCCTTGATTATATCGCTTATGCTGATTAACAATAAAAACTGCATTTCATTTTGTAGCAGGAAAAGTTTTTTCCTGAAACCTCTGTTTGATCTTTAATTTCTTTTTTTTTTACCTCTTCTAGTCCTATGAGACTGTATTGTATTCTGTCTTTATATCTGTCCATATATCTTGCATTTATTCCATGCCATTCTTATGTTATACTTTGTTTTTTGATGTGCTGCACTTCAAAATATGTATCTTATCTGTTTTGTATATACGCTTTGTTGTTCAATAAAGAAAAAAAAAAAAGAAAAAAAATAAGATGGTTATAGAGTTCTGGCTAACCAAACCAGCGAATCCGCCATTTTTTTTTCTCACAGTATTCTTGTAGTTCAAGTTGAAGGATGCCGAAGCAGCAAGCGGAAAAATCAAAATGTTCTGTTGTCGAGTGTATTAACCCACACCTGTCATTACACCATCACCCAGGATCAGAACCTCTTCGGAGTGCCTGGTTAAATTTTATTTTTCATGGAAACGTGCAGTCATCAGTGGGGAAAGTCCTCTTCGTTTGCGCGAAGCACTTCAGGGAGGAGTGTTTTAGCAACCTCGGCCAGTATGAAGGAGGATTAGCCTTAAGACTCCGTCTGTCTGAGGGGTCAGTTCCTCCTGTCTATGGAAGCGACGAACAGAGCTAAGAGGTAAGCTGCAGAGAACAGTAAAATGACAGCAAGCTTGATATAACTTACTGGCTGTTGTTTTGATAGTACAGCTTCCTGCCTCCTGCTAATGTTAGTGGTGTGCACTCGCTTTTAGCTCCTTAGGGACATCACCTTATTGTCTGTTTTGAATAACAATATGAAACAAACAGTTTTGCAATCTTTTTAGTTGCCCTTTTTGTCTTGGGAAACACGTGATTCAAATGCATTCAGTAATGATCTTGATCCTAGCGTTAGCTAACTCATTAACAATGTTGGGGTGATGTTAATTCAATTTGTGGTAGCATTAACAAAAGTTAAAGGGTATCTTACATGTAATTTGCGTAACACTATTGTCAGTAACATTAGTAAGATTTTGTTACTACTGTGAATTCCTCAACTTTTCTCCACTGTTTTTTTTACGTTTTTCATGTAGCATTAGGGCAGGGGTGTTCAGAGTCAGTCCTCGCAAGGTGCTGACTTTTACCTGCTTTAACACACCTGATTTAGATGATTGCAGCTCAGCAAAGTCCTGTTAATCAACCATTGTTGTAGTTTATTGGATTTGATAGCTTACAATATTAGTTTTAGTGCTGTTGTTTTGAACTCCCTTCATCAAACTTTTTTTTAAAACTTCTCCTTCCTCCTGAGCGTCTCTCTGCATGTGGGTCAAAACCATTAAGAAAACGATGACAGTAGTCACTTTTCCACCACCTTGTTTTGCCATTTTAGGTCTGAAATTAGGGTATATTTGATTGACTATTCCCTCTTGGGAAGTTTGGCATCGGACTTAAATGTTTTTTCCTTGTAAATAATCTTTCGCACTGTAGAATAATGGACATCATTGTTTTTTAAATGCCTTAAAACCCTTTCAAGATTCATGGGCAAAAACCTTTGATTTTAAAAGGGCATTGCTGATGTCTTTCCACTCTGCCATGGTGTTAAGAGGAATCTGTATGCACAAGAATGCCAAAATGCTTAATTCTTTTTGTTTTCTATGTTTCTTTTCCCTACTAAACGCTATGGAAGCAGAAAGCAGCTTTTCAATTTTTTGCTCTTTTTTGTTTAATAAATGATGAACCCTGATACAAATCAGGTCCTTTTTTTAACTGGCCCGAGTATTTTTTTTTTAATTTTTTAATTTTTTTAACCACCGTTTTTTTTTTGAAAAAATTTTACCTTTTTTTTCTGTTTGCATTAAAAAAAAAAGACAAATTTATTTTATTAAATGAAAAAAAAAAGATGCACAGTTTATTTTAAAAACACTCTTATCTGAATTTTTTTATTAAAAAAAATTTTTTTTTAACTGCCATTGCATAGAAAATGTTTTAAACTTGCAATTTTATTTTTTGTTTACAACAAATTTCTAAATAAATTATTAAAATAAACATAGTGGCACGTTGATTTTGAAATCAGGACACTTTAAAAAATTAATTTTTTTTATGGCTTCTGTCTGCTATGGTTTTTTTTTAAATTTCTACAATTTTTTTTAATTTTTTTTTTTTTTTTTTATAGGACCATTTGTAACGCCCATGTTTTCAAATCATTACATTCAAAAATTTTTTTTATTTTTTTTTTTTTTTTTTTTATATGACCATTGAACATCTCACTACATCTAGAGTTATGTACTACATTTAAACAAAGATATTTTTATAATTTGATTCAGCTAATTAAAACAGCTAAAATGATTGTAGTTCAATTTTTCAAATGATCTGTAGAAAATAAATGCCGCAGGTCCTAACCCTGTATAGGCCTACTATATTTGTTTGTGAGTTGCCAAAAAGGCCAAAACACAAAGTTTGTCGTCTGATTTATAAGATTAGTTGTATGAATGAAAAGATTTTTGACCAAAAAAGAAGAAAAAGGAAAAAAAAAACAATTTAAAATGATCAGTGCCATTATTAAAATAGTCATTTGAGACGTATTCAATGCTAGTCCATGAAGAATAGTCTTTAAAATTGTGTGTAATGATGTAGATGTCTGTAAGGTCAGTTTATAGTACATAGTTTCCTTCTTAGCTATTGTACAAAGCTTTTGTAATAGACATTATGCATTTTTTCAGTTTTCTACATGTTTCAAACACAACGTAAATGTAATGATGATGGTAACATATCTTTACATAAGCTAACCTAAGTACTGTACATACTCCACAAGAACAGAAATTAGTTGTTTGACCACAACAAAGACAAATTTCTTTCTGGGCCAGACATTTCTTACTTCACAAGAAACTCTAATGCAAAGCTCCTGGGAAGTCCTCATAGAGCCCTCCCTCTGCGGGGTACTTTCTAGCAGTAACAAAAGACACTGTAATTTTCTGACCAATCTCATAATAGTTGTCAAAAGCCAAAAAAGAAAATCATTCTGGCCAGATGATGTGTCAAGGACAAGCTGTAAGACCCTCCAAAGCAGGGTGGCAGGACCAGATTGACATGATTTTTTTTGCCACCCAAGGAGAGAGGACAGATGTCTCTGTTTTTGTAGAGTATAATCCAAATTCCAATAAAGTTGGGACACTGGGTAAAACGTACATAAAAGAGAATACAATGATTTGCAAATCATTGTGTTCTCATTGCAGAACATTGCAGATGGCCTCTGCAGTAAACAGAGGCCATCCCTACAAATGGATAATCGAACCAAACAAGCAAAAATCTAAGCCTAGTTCTATCACGTTAAAATAAACCACAACCTGAAAGTTACTTTAATGTTTTTTTTTTACATCAGACAGTTTCTCTCCAAAGTTTAAATTTAGTTCTAGAATATAATCATTATTACTTTTGGTGGTTTATCACATAAAATCCCATCCCTTTAATGTAGATTGACGTTTGTGGTTATAATGTGACAAAATGTGAAAAGATTCAACGGATAAAATACTCTTTTAACCCGATCTAACGTCAAACGTTTGCCATAGTTCTCTGTTGCATTATACAATTGCAAACCCTCAACATATCGGGTTTCCTTTTGTTGTGAATTAAAAGTTCAAACTTCCAAAAAACTAACTGGCTTTAGATTTTTAGAAAGTCAAGCCAGTGTACAACCCCAATTCCATAAAAGTTGGGACGTAGTGTAAAACGTAAATAAAAACAGAATACAATGATTTACAAATCCTGTTCAACCTATATGCAGTTGACTACACCAGAAACACAGAAACACAAACTTTATTTTGTGTTTGCAAATATTCAATCATTCTGAATTCAATGCTTGCAACACTTTTCAAAAAAGCTGGTACAGGGGCAACAACAGCCCAGGAAAGTTGAGAAATGCTCAAAAAACATATTCCAAACTATTTGTAAAACATCCCATGGGTGAACGGGTTAACTGGAAACAGGTGAGTGCCATGATTGGGAATAAAAGGAGCATCCCTATTCCCTAAAAGGCTCAGTTGGTCACAATCGAGGGTGGGGCGAGGTTCACCACTTTGTGAACAACAGCATGAGGAAACAGTTTAAGAACAACATTTCCCACTGTGCGATTGACAGGAATTTGGTGATTTCTTCATCTACAGTCAATAATATCATCAAAAGAGTCAGAGGATCTGGAGAAATCGCTGCACGTAAGCACCAAGGCCAAAAACCAACAATGAATGCTCATGACTTTCGATCCCTCAGTAGGCGCTGCATTAAAAACCAACATCATTCTGTAACGGATATTATCACGTGCCTCTTAATCAGGGATGTCCCCACTTACCAGTCGCTTGAAAGCATAAACAAGGTCATAAAAGGTAAATCATAAATGGAGTCCATGGTCAGGAGTTAATGCTTGCAACACTTTTCATAAAAGCTGGTACAGGGGCAACAACAGCCCAGGAAAGTTGAGAAATGCCCAAAAAAAAAAGACAAATAAATTGAATTAAATGAAAAGAAAACAGATGCATAGTAAGACAAGTTATGAACACTCTTATCTGAATTTTATTTTCTAAGATAAGAAGAAAATCATGATTACACCCACGTTCGTTGGACTAGAAAATGATAACTGCAATTCATTTACTGTATTCAACAATATTTCTAAATAAATGATTACCATACCTAGACACACCCACATTGTGCTGTTTATGGCTTCTGTGAGCTATGCTTTACTATCAGATGCTACAATAGCTCACTTCTTAACTTCTCCTTTTGATCCTGTTTTGGTATAGGACCATTTGTAACACCCATGTTTTCAAATCATTACATTCCAAACTGTCCCTTTGCAACTAGTTATGTATTTCTTTGTCTTTTATATGACCATTGAACATCTCACTACATCTAGAGGTATGTACTACATTTAAACAAAGATATTTTTATAATTTGATTCAGCTAATTAAAACAGCTAAAATGATTGTAGTTCCATTTTTCAAATGATCTGTAGAAAATAAATGCAGCAGGTCCTAACCCTGTATAGGCCTACTATATTTGTTTGTGAGTTGCCAAAAAAGCCAAAACACAAAGTTTGTCATCTGGCTTAAGATTAGTTGTATGAATGAAAAGATTTTTGACCAAAAAAGAAGAAAAAGGAAAAAAATACAATTTAAAATGTTCAGTGCCATTATTAAAATAGTCATTTGAGACGTATTCAATGTTATTCCATGAGCAACAGTCTTTAAAATTGTGTTTAATAAAATAGATGTCGGTGAGGTCATTCTGAATGAAGGCACTTGTATCCTCTGTCGACTTCAGGTAGTCAGGAGGGACTCCCAGGGAACCAATGAAATACAGTCATTCTACCAACAGCTGAAGTATAAAAGGGACAATCCAATACCGTTGCACACAATATCCAGAAACAACATCCAAGGTAAGACATGACATACGTTACACACCAGGACCGTTTTGCAGTAATATTTCACAAACAACAAGCTCTAAGCTTTTAACTGTACACAGTGAAAATTTTGAACACGTCATTATTTTCTGCTAAATATTGAAACTATCAGTGATATTTGTGGTCTATGTGGTGTGTTTTTATCTATGTTTCAGATGCTGCTCTTACTGCTGTTAGTGACATCATGTTCTGCCATTCCTAACGGTAAAAAAAAACAAACAAAAAAAATGTTATTTACAATTGTCATTAAATGATTATAATGAAGGCAAGACACACACAGAAGCCTTTTCCACGAAACTGGTGGTAGTGCCCTGGCCCCAGAGTAGCCAATCAAAACAACACCAAATCTCTTATCTTCCTGCAGTTTATTTTGATATCACCTGTCACAGAGTTTAAGTAGGTCACTGCATCGCTGGCAACTGCACTGACGACTGATTATTTCCCACTGACTCTTTTAACATCATCAGGCGATGTTAAAAAATATTCCTCTAAAAGTTAAGTAATTAAGCAAATTAGGACTTTGAAGTGTTCAGACATCCCTATTTTTGTTTAAAACAATATTATGAGATGAAGGTGCTACTATTAGGACATCTGGTTGCAGAGATTTTGGCATCAAAAACGATTTGTCAAGTTATATAATTTTCATGCCCATCTATACCTTTTAAAATACAGATGGAGAGAAGGATTAACCATTTACTGGATGAGACCAAGCAAACTGTTTCTTTTGCAGATTCAGTTAAGAACTGGCTCTAGCACCAACCGTTGTATAGCATTAAAAACTTATTTGAAAATTCCTATTAGACTCAGTTTAACAGCATAGCAGATATGGGGAGATAGTGTCAGATACATAACTGTGAGCTTGAGGTACAATTTCCATGTAGAAAACAGTTAAATTTTACCTCAAAAATATTTTAGTAAGTATTCATTAATTTTTGCTTTATTCTTTTAAATTTATTTAATAACTTCTTTCTTTTAAAGATCTTTCAAATAAGATGTTCACCTTCCCACAAGAAACCAAAACAGCAAACGTTAGGTTGACAACATCAAGACAAAACTTAAGGGCGGTAACTGTCTGTTTCAGGTGAGTATTACATTTTTGAAATTCTTCTAACAAACAAAAAAAAAACTCTTTGCAACATGTATGTCTGGCTAAACATAAATATATTGATGTCTTTTGCCTCAATACAGATTCTTTACAGACCTCAAAAGAAGTCACGCCCTTTTCTCTTTGGCCCTACCCTCTTCTGATAATGCCTTTTTGTTTTACAATTTGGCTGAATTGGATTCTTTTGAGATATATATACACAACATGGCCACAAACTTTGAAGGACTGGACCTCAAGCTGAACAAGTGGCACTCAATTTGTGCAACATGGGATTCTACCTCTGGTGTGGTACAACTGTGGTTGGATGGAGAGCCTTCAAACAGAAAATTCGCCAGCTCTGGATCCAATATAAATGGACCAATTATTGTTGCCTTAGGACAGGTGCGTTTTCAAACACTGTAAATCAAGAAATGTTAGGTCATTATAAAAAATATACAGAACTGTGCATTAAGCTATTTACATATTAAATTAAATTGGTGGTGAGATGGTTTAACATATATATATATTTATTAAAGGAAAACAAACATTTTATTAATGAGGTTAGTAAGGTCAGACAGTGCTGGAAGGGGCAGTGCTGTCTTATTTGTTCATTTTATATTACATATTAAGATTTATTTGAATTATAAAAAAAATTATACAATCAGATAGATACAAATTAAACTATCAAAGATACAAGTCAAAGCAATCACAACAACCCAGCATCATTCATAACTGACCACTTTAAAGTTTAAGAGACTGCTGCTGTAAGTGTTTTCTTGGTTCAAGCTCCTCCAGAGGTACATTATGCTAATTATCAAAGATGATCAAAACTATGTTAATTTTACCAATATTCTCTGACTTTAAGGTTATTATATTTCTGTTTAACAGTGTAAATCCTGTGACATAATAAGAAGTTATAGATGTAAAACACAAGGTTGGAAACGCAACCACAGCTACTTTCCTTTCAGTTACTTTGATCTGTTCTGGTCCAAAGGCAGAAAAGCAATTAATGTTAGTGAAATTTATTCAAAGTTTATGAGGATTTCACATTGCCATGAAATTAATGGAGACTTGCCAAAAGTTGTAAAGTGTAATCTCTGCAATAGAATCATTGGTTACAGTTTTAATCCTGAGAACCACATGTTTTATTTTTAAGATGAGAGCCTCTTTCCCAAACGGTTGGTGGCAGAACAAAACATTAGTCAACACTACTGCAACTGGAGTTGTCATCTGCTTACCTTCAGCAGACTGTTTTTTACCGGCCTGGTTTGGTACGCCACAGTGAGAACGCACACAAAATATATCTGCACAAAATATAATGTGCGCCCATACCAAGGCTATTCTTAGCACAGCAGTTTGGGGTCAATTTCTGAGCCTTGGGATCTTTACTGCAGTTCTTCTCACTTCTCTCTCTGTCTGTTTTCTGTCTGGTTACGGTGAGTAAAAAAACAAAAAAGAAAAAACAAAGTTTTCTTTGGAAAAAAGCTGCTGGTAGTTGAAATGCACTTACAAAAAGAAAACAACTCTTAATTAATCGTCGTCGTACTCGTCGTCTTCCGTCTATCCGGGACCGGGTCGGGACCATGGCCTCGGACATGGAGGAGCTGATCTTCATCCCAGCCGCTTCATACTCAGCTGCAAACCGCCCCAGCGCATGCTGTAGGTCTTTGCTAGAAGGGGCCAGCAGGACCACGTCATCTGCAAAAAGAAGAGATGAAATCCACTGGTCCCTAAACCAGACCCCCTCCGGCCCTTGGCTGCGCCTAGAAATCCTGTCCATAAAAGTTATGAACAGGACCAGTGACAAAGGACAGCCCTGCCGGAGTCCAACATGCACCGGGAACAGCTCCGACTTAGTGCCGGCAATGTGGTCCAAACTCTTGCTCCGCTTGTACAGAGACCGGAAGGCCCCTAATAAAGGGCACCTGATTCCATACTCCTGGAGCACCCCTCACAGGGCATCACGAGGGACACAGTCGAATGCTTTCTCCAGGTCCACAAAACACATGTGGACCGGTTGGGCAAACTCCCATGAACCCTCGAGTACCCTGTAGAGGGCATAGAGCTGGTCCAGTGTTCTCAGGCCAGGAGAAAAACCACACTGCTCCTCCTGAAGCCGATGTTCGACTATCGGCCGGACTCTCCTCTCCAATACCCTGGCGTAGGCCTTACCAGGGAGGCTGAGGAGTGTGATCCCCCTGTAGTTGGAACACACCCTCCGGTCACCCTTCTTATGAAGGGGGACCACTACCCCAGTCTGCCAGTCCAGAGGCACTGTTCCCGACCGCCACGCAATGTTAAAGAGGCGTGTCAGCCATGACAGCCCCACAACATCCAGAGACTTGAGGTACTCAGGGCAGATCTCATCCACCCCGAAGCCCTGCCACAATGGAGCTTTTTAACTACCTCAGTGACTTCAGCCTGGGTGATGAAAGAGTCCAACCCCGAGTCCCCAGCCTCTGTTTCCACCAGGGAATGCGTGATGGCAGGATTGAGGAGATCCTCGAAATATTCCTTCCACCACCCGATAATGTCCCCAGTCGAGGTCAGCAGCTCCCCACCCCCACTGTAAACAGTTTTGTCAAAGTACTGCCTCACCCTCCTGAGGTGCCGGATGGTTTGCCAGAATCGCTTCGAGGCCAACTGGTAGTCCTTCTCCATGGCCTCACTGAACTCCTCCCAGGCCCGAGTTTTTGCCTCTGCCACAGCCCAGGCCGCGGCACGCTTGGCCTCACGGTACACTTCAGCCGCTCAGGAGTCCCACAACCACAGCCGATAGGACTCATTCTTCAGCTTGACAGCATCCCTGACTGCCGGTGTCCACCACCGGGTTCGGGGATTGCCGCCGCGACAGGTACGACAGACCTTACGCCCGCAGCTACGGGCAGCAGCACTGACAATAGATGCGGAGAACATGGTCCACTCGGACTCTATGTCTCCAACATCCCCCGGAATCTGGTCAAAGCTCTGCCGGAAGTGGGAGTTGAATACATCCCTGGCTGAGGGTTCCGCCAGACGTTCCCAGCAGACCCTCACTATACGCTTAGGCCTGCCAAGTCTGTCCGGCTTTCTCCTCTTCCAGCGGATCCAACTCACCACCAGGTGGTGATCAGTGGACAGCTCAGCCCCTCTCTTCACCTGTGTGTCCAAAACATGCAGCCGAAGGTCTGATGATACGACAACAAAGTCGATCATTGACCTTCTGCCTAGGGTGTCCTGGTGCCAAATGCACTGATGGACACCCTTATGTTTGAACATGGTGTTCATTATGGACAATCCATGACTAGCACAGAAGTCCAATAACAAAGCACCACTCGGATTCAGATCGGGGAAGCCATTCCTCCCGATCACGCATCTCCAGGTGTCACTGTCGTTTCCCACGTGGGCGTTGAAGTCCCCCAGCAGAATAATGGAGTCCCCGGGAGGGGCACTATCAAGCACCCCCGACAGGGACGCCAAGAAAGCCGGGTACTTCCCACTACCGCGACAGTCAGAGACCTGTCCCCCAACCCAAAGGCCTCGGACCAGATTCCGGGGGATGTTGGGGTTTACCCTCTTATCCACTGGGGTAAACCCCAACATGAGACGGCTGAGCTGGGGGGCAACAAGCAAACCCACCCCAGTCCACCGTCTCTCCCCGTGGGCCATTCCAGAGTAGAAGAGAGTCCAGCCCCTCTCGAGGAGATGGGTTCCAGAGCCCACGCTGTGCGTGGGGGCGAGCCCGACTATTTCTAGTCGATATCTCTTGACCTCCCGCATCCCTAGACCCAGCCTAAGCATCCGGAGATCGGGCCGCCGAGGTCAATCCTCTTTGCACCGGTTCCTCACGGTTCCCCCTGCAGGTGGTGGGCCCACTGGGGGATGGCCTCGACCCCATGCCTGGCTTCAGGGTGGGACCCCGGCTCCGCTGTACCGGGCAATGTCACGTGCCTCGATCTAGTCCTCATAAAGGATTCTTGAACTGCTCTTTGTCTGACCCATCACCTAGAGCCTGTTTGCCATGGGAGACCCTACCAGGGGCATTTAAGCTCCAGACAACATAGCCTCTAGGATCATTCGAGCACTCGAACCCCTCCACCACGTGAGTAAAAAAACAAAAAAGAAAAAAGCTGCTGGTAGTTGAAATGCACTTACAAACAGAAAACAACTCTTAATTAATCCTAATCCCTCTAAAATTCTGGATTACATACAATGGCTTACTTTAATGTATTATTATATGTTTTATTTAGATATTTAAGACAAAAATTTAATGGAGTTTATATTGCCTAATAACAAAGAATGCCCCTTTCGATAAATGTTTTGGTTAATATTCCATTCATTGGAAACACAAGGATTACAATGTTCGTCTTTAAACTTCAATTAAAAAACAAAACTTTTTGGTAAGGGTACAAAGTATTGATAGGTATATCAACATGTCTAATAAAACGTCTGCATCAGTATAAATCTCTCAAAATATATGTTTATAGAATACCCACTTCTGCAGCTTCTGATGGTTTAATGCTTGTGATGTGTGATTATTGCATCTCAGCCTTCTTTTTTGCTTACAGGACCAGGATACACATGGTGGTGGTTTTGATGCCAAACAATCATTTGTTGGGATGATGTCAGATGTCCATATGTGGGATTACAAGCTTTCTTCCTGTGAGATCCATAGATATGTGGATAATTTCGGTTTTACAGAAGGAAATGTGTTGAACTGGAATGCACTGGAATTCCAAATTATAGGAAGAGTGCTGATAGAGAATAAACTGGATGTTTGTCAGTAAAGCATCTGTTGTATACATTATATAATGCATAATAATTAGTAAACTATTTGTTAGGAACAAAAAATGTTCCTTGTAAAAAGTACAACATGTGTTTAACTTTGTCATTTTCATTCTAGGATCATACATTTTGTATTCATTACACTAATTCAGACCTTTCTGACCATTCTGTCATGTTTGCAATTTTAAAAGTTTTACCATTTGATTTCACGAAAAAAAAAAATTATTAAAATTGTAACCCTGAATCTTTTAAATCACTATATGCTGTTTGATGTATTTGTTTTGGTGTTGTTACATTTAAAACTTTGAAGAAGGCTGTTTAAAAATCTGATAATAATGGTAAAAACATTAAATCTTGTCACGGTGTGGTTTTGGGTTGGACCAAAGCGCAGACAAGAGCTTGGGATGCGCGTTGTGAGCAGTCTTCAGCTTTATTTCAAAAAAGGTTCAAAAAGTAACAAAAAACACTGCAGGTACTAACCAGAGTTAGATCCAAACACCTTCATACACACTGCAGGAGCTCATGGCAAGAGCGAGGGCAAACACAGGGCCGAGAACAAAGTGCAACGCAAGGAACCCACAAAACATAATGAAACAAACTAATATGCAGAGAGAGAACAAAGGCAGGTAATCAAAGGAACTAAGGACAGGTGAGGCAAGGAGGCAGGAAGGCAGAGGGAACAGGTGAACCTAATACAACTAATTAACACAATGAGCAGACCTAAAACAAAACTATAAACGGAGAAAAATAAAACATAAGAATCAAGAATAAACATGAACTAAAGGAAACTGAGATATTAGAGGGAACACAATAACCTATGGCCTAAACACTTAACAAAATAGGAACCAAAAGGGAACCCTGACTAAAAAGTAAACAAACCCAAAGAAACACTGACTGAACCAAACTGAGGATTAAGCAGAGGAGAACATACTGGGAGGCAGAAGAAAACCAGAACTGTAGGAAAAACAGAAAACATGAATACAAAACCATAAAGAATAAACCTCTGGTTAACAGTAAACAAAAACAAAACACAAAGTCCAAAATGTCACATCCTGACAAATCTTTATCATTTCTTAAAGAATTAAGATTTTTATAGTAGTAGTTATTTCCTTCATTGAAAAAAGTACAGTAAAAGCACTTTTATGGTGACTAAATAGATTTATATAGCTCAAGGTTAAGATACCATCAAAACGTATTTATTCGAGGTCAGCAGCTACCCACCCCCACTGTAAACAGTTTTGTCGAAGTACTGCTTCCCCCTCCTGAGGCGCCGTTTACCAGAATCGATTCGAGGCCAACCAGTAGTCCTTCTCCATGGCCTCACCGAACTCCTCCCAGGCCCGAGTTTTTGCCTCTGCCACAGCCTGGGCTGCGGCATGTTTGGCCTCACGGTACCCCTCAGCCGCCTCAGGAGTCCCACAAGCCAACCACAGCCGATAGGACTCCTCCTTCAGCTAGACAGCATCCCTTACTGCCGGTGTCCACCACCGGGTTCGGGGATTGTCGCCGTGACAGGCAACCCGAGACCTAACGACCACAGCTACTGACGGCAGCATCGACAATAGACGGTGAAACATACAAAAAAGAAAGCTTTATCAAACATCATTTGGTCACACTGTCACAAACTACATGTTTTATTTAAAACTATCGTTTCTGTTTTAAATGCTCCTCAAAATGCTTATGTTAAGCCTTCCCCAAAGGCATGTGAGACATTTTTGAACTTATCATGGAAAAAGTAAATAATGTCAGGGCTCTTATATCACCCCATACTTTTGACCCTTTATGCCACTTTCCACTGGCTCAGTTTAGCCCAGCTCCACTCTACTCGGCCTGCTTTGCGAGTACTTCCGTACCAGTACCTACTTTTTCGTCCTTGCTCCTGACCAGTTACGACCAGGGGTGAGTAGGGAATATATGTGATGTCAACAGTCTGCTGTTCACTGATTGGCCATGGGACCAGAAGAAATGAAGTTTTCAAAAAGGTAGTGCAGGGAAAAGTTAACAAAAAGCTGCAAGAAAAATGACACATCGGCTTTCTGAATTACACACAGGCAGGGTACGATGTATTTAATAACATCCTATATTAGCTAATCACACATAAAATTTGCTGTTCAGATGTACAAACAATTTCCACAAAACATGAAAGAGCCTGTTTTGTTCGAAAATGTATTGACGGTCCTTTAGCAAACCAGGGTCTGAAGGAGGAGGAAGCAGGCAGAGACCATTATTAGACTGTCTGCATCGGATCAAATGGGAGGAAGAGCCCACTTAATCCGTGGAGTACGAATATCCAGTATCCAACCTAAAACTTACTTGACCGTGGTCAGCGTTTTTTCGCATTAGAGTCCTTGTCCTCGTTGGCTGTGACAAAAACTTCCTCATAACGCCCATAATTGTGACTTCTTCAGGCAAACGTTGGAGCTTTACCAAACCAGACAGCAGCACCTCTCCTCTCTACTTCTCCTGCCATCCTCCTCACAACAAAACCCCTGAGCCTTATAAGTTCTGGCTGGGCTATGTCCCAGATAATTATCCCAGTGGATCATTTTATACAAAACAACATAGAAGACATTCTTGCATGTAGAATAATACAAAGGTAATTTGTATTTTGCTAATTTATGTTTGTATTTTTTATTTATCTATTTATGTGTTTATTAATTATCATTATTATTATTTTTAACATTTCATGCAGATTACTTTAGTGTGACAATGTAACATAGTTGCATTGCACAGCACACTGGCTGGAGGTGGGACGTCAAGCCATAGCTCTAGCCATCAGTGGGTCAGTGGAAACACACCATTTCCATTTTAAGGGTTAATAGTAATTGTTAGCTTTAATAGCATTATACTGAAGGTAAATTTTGTGGCGCCTACCGGAGGCCATTGTGCACTTACCGTTTGCCTGTATCCCCTAATAGGCCAGTCTGATTTGGTTGCAGTTCCTATATTATGGAATGCTTTGCCGCTGTAAATTAGAAGAGCCTCTTCACTAACCATATTTAAATCTGCTCTTAAGACCTACTTCTTCTCCTTAGCTTTTGACATGGTAGTTGATTGTATTTAATCTCCATTATTTCCAGCTTTTTCTTGTTGCTACTTTTACTTGGATTTCTACTTTAAATAATTTTATTTGTTTTAAATTCTTATGTTTTGTTTATTGTAATCATTTTTAGCATTTTTGTCAGTGCTTGCCATCTTTAAAATTTGTCTTGTCTAGAAAGGAATTTATTAATGGTTATTTACTTTCACAAAAAAATATTTTTTAGTATGTGTTTATTCTTTAACTTTTTCTTGATAACTTATAATTTTCTAAAGTTTGGTTTTGCATCGCTAGGCAAATTTAGGTTCATTATTCTTCAAAACAAAGGGATTAAAGGATAGTTGGAGGACTAAAGACTCCTACAGCTTAAAGACGGGCCAGTCTTTAAAGCCATAATGTGGAAATGTTTTGCAAAAAGCCTTATAGCCTCAGGGTTTGAAAATAGCTGTAATTGACTTCTGGGAAATGACACAGAGGTACAAACATGTTTAACAAAGGCTTCATACCTTCCTATGCAGTCATCGGCTGGTGTTTACACATCATACATAATGGATGTAGGTAGTGTAAATGACAAAGACCTACAGAGTGCATTGCTATGACAAAACGGGGCATATTCTGTAAGCTGAGTAGTCTATGCTAAGTGATTTTTGCTTGGGCTGTTCAGATATCTGTTAAATTATGAACAGTAATAATGGCAGACTTTGAAGCCAAAGCTCAGAAAGTTCACACTGTTGTTGTTTCACTGAAATCTTTAAAATGATTATACTTCTCTAAATCTAAAATCCTAACCACCTCCTCTCATTAAAAATAAAAAATCCCATGAAATAATTGTTTTTAACAAAATCACAGGTGAAGCAATATTTGGTACCTCTAACAATTCTTTAAAATAATTGGAATGTGGACATTTTTTTAATTTCTACTTTACATTTTTAACATGGCCAGAGTTTGTAGCAACCTTCGATCAGTAATACATGACTTCCCATTTTGCTGCAGTATAAAAGTGACATGACACAAAGGCCATTTCTATCTCATACAAGTTGTTTGGGAGTCTTGCCAGGGAAAAAGCATTTACTGTTCTACCATCACAACACCATGTATGTGAAGTTTGCTAAACTCTATTGGGGCTTTAACTAGAACAGGTTGCTCTGGTTAGATTGGACAAAGATTGAGCTTTTCAGCAACATAGACTCTACAATGTGGTTGAAATCTGGTTGGGGTTGATCAACATGAGTTTACTAAACCTTTCAATATCATTGTTCTTCTAAATTTGCATGGGACTTAAGTTTTTAACGTATTACTTAGTACCAACCAGCTATAGCCATAATAGGTCCATGGACATCTGGTCGAGGGACCTTGTTAGAGTACATGACATCATGAACTCTCAAATACTATTACATCTTGAAGACATGGTGGCCTCTGCCAGTAAACTTAAAATGAGTCTTCACTGAGTTTTCAGCAGGATATTCATCCACAACTTGGTCATGCCAACACAGACATGTTTCTTTAGACACAAACATACCTTCCAACCGTCTACAGCAGGAATGTGAATAATTGTTCTCCAATTTGTCTCATCATGGCATTTTTCCCCTCCCTGAATGAATGCAGTTATTTAAAGATTGATTTCAAACAAAATAAAATCCAAAATGGGATTATTTTACTGCAATGTACGATGCTTTAACTTTAAGGCTTTTTATACATCTTTCCTAGTGCTGCCAACAGGTTTGTGTGCATCTGTATACACCTATTGTGAGTTTCAGCTTTCTTAAAGTCTTTAAAAACCCGAATTTCCAGATGTTTGTGGGTTTTAACCTTTAAAGAGGGTATGCATACACCAGCTAATGACCACATAGACCTACACATTAATCAGTCTCCGTCTTCACCCACTCTTTTCTATTGTATGTCGTCAACTCATTGTCATACCCCTGGAGTTGATTACTGCTGTTTTGTCAAAGCCCTGAGCAAAATAGTTCCATGTCATGAGTTTACATGACAACTGTACTGTTTTTAAAACCCAAAAGGCTGGAGAGTATGCATTATATTTTCTTTAACACTTGTTTTTGGATCCTTTGATAGAAAACGATTTAACCAATTTGAATGATAAACTGAATTTGTATGCATTATATAACTAGATAGATAACCAGGATCAATTGGAATTTATGTATTTAACTTGCAATCTGCAATCTGGATTCAATTAAATTGACTTTGTAAAGTGCCTTGAGACAACATGTGTTGTGAATTGGTGCAATATAAATAAACTGAATTTAATTTAATTAACTAAATGTTAATTTATACCCATCTGTTTTTGACCACAAAAAAATAATATTAATTTAATATTTTGTTATTTGATACAAACTTCAAATAACCATTATTGGTTTACTGGTTTCTGAAGAGGAAATATAATACATTTATTATAATTAGAATAATCTGCGAATACAAACTGCAGCTACAGAAAGGTATGAGGACAGAAAAGTGAACGTAAATGCAAGATAAATGGAATACAAGTATTTCTGAAACTTTAAATGGGATGATACATACTCCTGAGTGCAATTCATTCTCAGCACAGCAACCTGCACTGACATTAAGGTAAGATCATAGAATAAAGTGAGAGCCGTACTCAAAGAAATTTACTGGAATGCATTACCTATTTGATCTTTGCTTTAAAGTATACTGTACCAGTTGGGATATGTGTTCAAACTGACAGGCATACTGAAATGCGGGTTTTACAGAGTGAAAATAATAATTTATTTTATTTTATGACTTTTTATCAGATGGTGGCTTTGCTTCTCTTGATGATGTTGACAACCTCTGCTGCAAGTCCCCAAGGTAACACATATTCCTTTTTTAACAGAGAAAAATGACGCAAGAAATTTTCAATATTAAAGTAACTGAAATCTGAGATTGTTATTAATCATCATTAGACTTGTATTTTGTTCTTCTTTTCTAGACCTGTCAGGAAAAATGTTTACCTTTTCCCAAGAAACTGACACGGCCAGTGTGAAGGTTGATATATCCAAGCAGAATCTGAACAATGTTTTTATATAATTTTGAAAGCCTTATAAATTTAGGTAATTTTCCTTTATTTGTTTTTTATGTTTCTTCTAGGTTCTTTACAGACCTCAGTAAAGCCTACAGCCTTTTATCTCTGGCAACAACCATTTCTGATTATAATTTTCTCATATACAAGGAGGTACCTGACACACTTGAGCTATATGTCAGCAACAATAAGGCTGCATTTTTAGGACTGGACAACAAGCTGAATGTGTGGCACTCAGTTTGTTTGACCTGGGACTCTGAATCTGGAATAGGTCAACTATGGTTTGATGGAACATCTTTAGTGAGGAAGTTCCTCTCTGGATCAGAAATCAGTCAACCGCTTGTTATTATAGGACAGGTATATTTAAAGTATTAGCATACTGATCTATAATTTAACAACATGAGTTTTGTTCATTTATAGATATTTCTACATTTATTTTATATTTGTTTTAATCTGAACTGTATTTATTTCTCATAGGAACAGGACAGTTATGGAGGGGGGTTCGACAGCCAGCAGTCTTTTGTTGGCATGATGTCCTACATCCACTTGTGGGACTACGTCCTTTCTCCCTGTGAGATCCAGCGCTATGTGGATAATCTGAATTTCACTCCAGGGAATGTGCTGAATTTGGATGGCGCTAACATTTGACATTACTGATGGAGTACTGATAGAGGATAAGCAAAAGACATGTTATTAAAACAAAAGAGTCATTCTCTGTATAGAGCAGGGCAAATGTTCACTACAAACTTCAAGGTAGTGAATCTATGGTATTAGGGCTGCACGGTGGCGCAGTTGGTAGCACGGTTGCCTTGCAGCAAGAAGGTCCTGGGTTCAATTCCCGGCCGGGGGACTTTCTGCATGGAGTTTGCATGTTCTCCCCGTGCATGCGTGGGTTCTCACCGGGTACTCCGGCTTCCTCCCACAGTCCAAAGACATGCCTGTTAGGTTAATGCCTGTTAGGGCAATAAAAATTGCCCTTAGGTGTATGAATGAGTTTGTGTGTTGCCCTGCAATAGACTGGCGTCCTGTCCTGGGTGTACCCTGCCTCTCGCCCATAGACTGCTGGAGATAGGCACCAGCTTCCCTGCGACCCACTATGGAATAAGCGGTAGAAAATAACTGACTGGTCTAGTATTATTAATTTTGTCTAAAATATAATGTATGTGACACCTTAAAATGAAAACCAATCAAATTTGTCTACACTAAATTTATTATCACTGGGCTCACCAATTAAGCTACTTTTTTGATTTTACTTTTCTTTTATTGTATGATTAAGTATTGCCAAAAAAGTACTTAAATGACAATACAGTGACATAATTGGGGGACTACTTAAAGATTGTGATGTACAAAATAAACATAACATATAGAAAAAAACTAAGTAGGATTTTTAAATCATTGATCAAAGAACTGGGATGGATGAGAACCTTTAATTAGAAAATTCCTGACATTCAAATCAATATTGTTAAATGGATCAGATTTATCCCTAACCATGTCCCCATGTTTCTGCATTTAAGATGTTTAATTGAATGAAATAATAAACTATTTAAACTTCTATCTACTAGCTGTTAAGAAAATTGATTTGGGTGGTAATGCATATACAGCTGTCCAGAATAATGTAATTTGACCAACATGTTTCTTTTGATTCACAGAAATATTAAGCAAAAAGCTGGTCAGCATACACAGGAAGGTCTTGACTACATTGCCAATGAAACTTTTTCCATTGATTTGGGTATTAATAATTGTTGACATGCTATTTCTTAATAAAATATTAATGAAGATTCCTGTTTATATATTTTTTTTTTTAATTGATGCTCATTTTACATAGTTTTTTTATCTTTTGAGAGATGTCTGTCAATTCCTATTTTATACAAACTTCTTGGCTGAAAGAAAATGGTTTTAAATCTACATCTGCCAGGGATATGAATAATTTTGGGATCAACTATAACTGCAAGAATTTTTGGGTTGGCCTTTGAGGAGGATGAATAGATGCCAGCCATGGGTTTTATATGTTCCCCAGCCCTTCATCTTTTCCACATTTAAAAATGTGGTGCCTCTTTTTTTTTTTTAGGTACAAAAGCAGCAATCGCCACAGAACCTTACAATTTGTCATGCTTCAGGAGTGAATTTGTACCCACCCTCAGGATGTTTTGTACCCACTTTGCAGAGGTGTGGACTCAAGTCACAAATTTAATGACATTACACTCAACTTGACAAAATCCTAAAAGACTTTGGACTTGACTCAGATTTTCACTACAGTTACTAGTGACTTCACTTTAACTTGACCAATTTGACTGGAAAAGACTTAAAATGTTACATCAAACATGAAGTGTGTTGCAAAGGAAAAACGCAGCGTGTATAACTGTGCCAGGCGTGCGATCCAGCCCGCAGCACGCCCCCCTCATAATTGTTGAGTGTTAGGTTTTAGTTCTTATTTGTGTTTCTTATTTTGTTCCTTATTTTTGCTATGATCAGTGTTCTTCTTCAGTAAGGTGTTTTCTTTATATTTGTCTTTTCCTTTATTTTGTGCTCTGTATATGTCTGTTAAGTCCCACTCTTCCCTCAGTTGCCCAGCCTTCCATTTGCACTGCCTCCTCGGCAATTAAGCTCATTCTATCCACCTGTGCCTGTCAATAACATAGATTGCTCTCACCTGTCTCCAGTTTCTTTTCCCCTGTATTTAAGCTTACTGGCTGTCATTGTCTCAACTGGTTCCTTCCGCTTACTTTATGCTCCCTGTTGCTCCGTAAAACTGCTTTTCTATGATCGTTCCACTTCCTGAGTGAGTTTTTTTCTTGTGCAAGATCATTTTAATAAGTTCTTGCCATTTTTATTTAACATAAAAACATTTTTCATCACCTCAATTCTGCTCCTCATTTCAGTCCTTTATAACAAATCATGGTACTTGTTTCTCAGACAAGCAAGCTGTATCTAGTGGGCTGTTTCCCTGCTTTTTGTTTGCATCCTTCAATGTTAGAAAAGTATTTGACGAGGGTGGGGAGGGCCTGTCATCCCGTGCAATCGGGGAGTTGAGCTCAGCGTTAGGGGGTGGTGGAGGTGCGCACAGCATCACCCAAACAATACGCTACTATTTAGCAAGGCATGTACCATAATGTTTAAGCACTTTCAGTAAGATTGTAAATCCAGACAGATGGAAGTCTCTCAGACCGATTGTTAACTGCAAGCCTGGAGAAAGCAAAGCGGTGCTGCCAGCGGCTGTATTGACACTAGTGTACAGGATGAAGTAGCTACCATTTATGTGCGGCCATTGTGTTGGGTGACTCAGCAAAGAATGCTCTAAGATAGACATCAACTGTGATGTCTCACTTAAATCTTATTGAATTTTTTTTTCTCGATTAAAAAAAAAACGAAGCATGTTTTAAGATCCCAGTACTGTCTGTATTATTTAGGCTTAATTAATATGTCACAGATGCAATGCTTCAGGTTTTATGGGCTTGAGGACACAAAAACCTTTTTTTTTATTTTTCCTCATGCATATTTGTAAGATCCAAAGTAATTTTTTTAAATGAAATATATTTTGTATTTATATAATGCACTGTATTTTACTGTCACCTACACATTTCTTTAAACAGAAAACAATTCTATACAGTTTAATTTGCTTGCACAGACTATAAAGTGATCTAAGAGAAATCAATTTGAGTTAGGAAAACGTGGGCCGAAAACTAGAGATGCAACAGCATCTTACCTTCGTTCGACCTTTAAACTTACACAAAGAATGATGAATTAAAGCTAATGAAGAACCTAATGTGAGATTACATTTTTTATTCAATGCTTGCTAATTTTATCATGGAGCCTGGAAAGTCACAGGTTCCAATCTGTACTTGCCAGGTCTCTGCTAAGTAAGCCTAAACAAAACAAAGTTGTGCATCTAAGCTAGCAGAGTTCAGGATATCTGATGTTAGTCATATAAGATTGTAAAAGCAGGTTTCTACTGTTGCAGTTGGTTAACATGGAAATTATTTTGTATAGAAATTCTGTTATTTTGTCATTATAGATCAGTTTAATAATTTTCTAAATTTACAGAATGTTTTCGTTATTATTTACTATAAAAAGCAACTGCACTGATTGTTCTTGATTTTAAAGTCTACTTCCTCTAGCTGGTTGTTCTGGCAAACAAACACCTTTTTGACAGAAATTAAAAAAATCGCTAAATTATTACACCAATTAAATTAAATATTTTGTTAAATGGCTTATTCAAGCTCCAAAATTTAAAGTTAAGGACTTGGACTCAACACAAGGCTTGACTTTAATACATTTACTTGGGGATTGACTCAAGAATTAATTGGAAAGACTTGAGAATTACTGGTGACTTGGAATACACAGACTTGGGCCCACTTCTACCATTTTTACAAGGGACAATTAAAAAAAAATGCAATAATATACTCATAGTTTACTGTTAAAACATTTGGTTGTATGACTCCGATAAATATTATGAATAGAAGACATTCCATTCTTATTTTGTTTAGGTTTTTTTTTTATAAAAACATTTTGTCATCATGCCAGTTAAAGATTGTAAAGGATGTCTAAATGTCTTTCGTTTAACAGCTCACACACTGACGTTTAAAACCTAAAACACAACTACGGAGTATAGAAGTGCAAAAAATAAATTAATCACCACTATACAATACCAGTGCTCCAGATTCCTGATATTTCCCTATTAAAATATATTTAAGCCAGGCACTATTAAAGCCAGAGTTAATACATTTCTGTTTTCTTACTGCTGTAAAATCAGCAAACATGAATGTAGATGAATAAAGAACATCAGTTGAACCAATAATCAAACAGTAAAGTGAAATATATGTGCCTTATCCCACTCAAACCTCTGATGGTTCACCATAGCCAAATTTCGGTAAGAATACACCCAATAGTTTCCTCATTTATCTGTGTTTTTGTAAGAGCTCTGTGTTTTAAATTAAACTCTCTTTCAAAGTTTCTTCTAAAAGACTCGGTCCTAGTCTATGACAGAACTAAAGTCTTACATTCATTTAACCAGCATTTTGTATCATATGGTTCTTTGTTTGACTCTTTAGGAGCAGTCTCTCTTTAACACCTTGAACAGACCCTACAATGTTCTCTGGAGACCCTTTGAATTTTGATCTTTTACTGTGCAACAAGTGCAAAGGGCTCTTGAAGCGGCAGATCACAGAAAACCTCCTTGACCAGACCTGATGGAGCCTTACTTCTTAAAATTGGCAGCTGATTTTATAGCACAACCTCTTACAATTCTTTATAATCTCTCGATACAAAACAAAGAAATCCTGTCAGTTTGGTAGTCAGCTTTTGTTACTGCTTTATTAAAGGAGGCGATCCAGCAGTCTTAACCAACTACAGGCCGATATCAAATTTGTGTCTTGTTAACAATTGTTCAATGTCTTGCTTGTAATCAACTAAAATAGTTTTTATACTCAAACCTCTATCAAAGCTGCAATCAAGCTTCAGGAAAAAGCACAGCAATATTAGTTGCAGCTTGTTGCTGCACTTGTTGCTCTTGATAGAAAGCTGTATTGTGCATCACTTTTTATCGATCCGTAAAAATATTTTGACACTGTGAACCACGCTGTTCTAAAGCATAGGCTTCTTTGTTTGGGTCTATCTGATCATGTAATTTCCTAGTTCAAAAATTATTTGTGTGACAGGACTCTGTGTATTAAATGTGATGGTCTGTGTTCTGAATTTATGAGTGTCCACAAAGGGATGCTGCAGGGTTCCTGTTCCGTATGTACATTAATGAATTAAGACAAAACATGTCAGATGCTAAAATGCATTTTTATGCTGATGATACCATTATGTACTGTTTTGGATCAACCCCTGCTAAAGATGTTGCATTTTTGCAGAAAGCTTTCCAGCACACACTTCTGCAGCTAAAACTGGTGCTAAATGCTGACAAGACTACAGTATATGAATGTCATTTGAAAACACCAAGAAGGTGCCTCAAACTACACCCACTATAGTAATCTTGAGGGAAATATCATAGTGGTGGTTTTCATGTACAAATACCTTGGTGTCTCACTTGACGATTCCTTACCTTTAAGGCCCATGGTAACAATCTTGTAAAGAAACTCACACTCAAATAGTTTTTTTGTTTTTTTCAAATAAATTTAGTTTTTCTTTGAGGTGAAAAAGCAGCTTGTCACAGCAGATTTTTTTGTCTTTTTTAGATCATGGAGACCTGTTTTATATGAACCCCTCAGCTCAGAGGCATTAAAAGATTAATACTATTTATCGTGCCTCTCTGAGGTTTGTTACTAACTGTAAAGCCTTGACCTTTCATTGTGAACTGTACTATCGAGTGGGATGGCCTTCTCTGTCCACCGAGAGATTGGGACATTGGTATACCTTTATTTATAAGGCCATGCTTTGGCTGCTGCCCTCCTACATCAGCAGACCTCCTACCTTTTTGCGTTCTAATGATCATTTGTTGCTCTTTGTTCCACTTCCCAGAACAGAACTGGGAAAAAGGGCTTTGTTTAATCGGCTTCGTCTACATGGAAATTGTTGCAAAATCGAAATTAACTGAGCTTATTTCATTGAGCACCACTAAGTCCAGACTGAGAGCACTCCATACAGTGTGACAGTTTTTCTTAATTTATAGGGTATTTTAATTGTTTAACCTAATTGTAATTGTTGTACAGATTTTGCTGCCTCTTGACCCAGACTCACTTGAAAAAAGAGGTTCTTAATCTTAATACTTTCCTGGTTAAATAAAGGTTAAATAAAAAAAAAGATGGTTAGACAGCAGGTGGATGGGTTTAACCAATTGGTTTATAGCTTTGGTCATTTGAAAACAGTATGCTTTGAAATTCAAAATCAGAAACATTGTGATATTTTCACATTTCTGCGCAGCAGATAAATGTGTCTAGTCTTTTTCAAATCACTGTGTGTAGTGTTTTCCAACAATTGTGCTGCTGATTCTGTGCTAATAGAAGTTAAAATTTGGGCTGTGGAATGTGTAATTCCACATTTTAATCCAAGACATTGCCCTTTGAGCGTTACAAATACGCAGCTGATGTTGAGAGAGGTGCTAAGGGATGATCTACATTGTAGTAAATCCCTTTACTACAAACATATTCAGTAACTTGAGCTTATTCTGTTACCACTACATTCAAAGAAGGCGGCAGCTGACTTCTGTAGATTACGAGACAATACGTTTGCAGGGTAAAAACAATTTAAAGTGAATGTGTTTAAATCTTTAGCTAAAATTAAGAAAACATCACTACTGCAATCTATACAATAACATGTTTTAGACAGGTTATAAGTGGCAACATTTACAACTTTTCCTCTCCTGAAAACTAATGCAAGCAGAAGAACAGCAACTTGCAAAACGAACAGTATTTTGACTAGGCAAGACTTTTTTTTAAAGAATTTATGGTCTAACAACTTTTTGAATTTATTTACAGTACATCTCATTCTCTGGTGTGGTGTGTTATAGCTGCTATAGGTAACAATCCAATTTTATGTAAAAAAATTATGATAATTATGCTGACTTCTATTTAGAATTAGTTTTATTTAACCAAAAAGTTGGTTTCTCCTAGGAAATGAGACAGGTATTTTTTAAAAGATAAAAAAATGGTGAAATACCAGCAGTTTTGAAAAACTAATTTAGCTTAATTTTTGACAAGTTATTAAAAATGGCATGTTGAAAATCATTTATACACTTCTCAAAAATCAGCAACAGAATCTTTACCATTAAAGCGTCCTTGCCATCACCCTGATCTTCCTTTCAGATTCTCTACCAGAATTAAGTCGGGACTGTAGCTGACCAAAATATGAATCACTTTCAGTCAGATGTAACATGTTGGTTAAATCAAAATATTTCTTTAGCCATAAATCTGCCACAGGTATGCATAATTTTGGGCCTAACTGTTGGTGTTCTATAAAGACTCAAACATTTCAGTAATTTATGGAATGTCAAATTGAGGTTAACATAAATTGGAGAAAGGATATATTATTTGAATTTTCAGGTAATTCAGAAATGATTCAAGCAAATCAGAGCCATTATTTGGCTGCAACAGAAAGATACAGTAACTAGAAATGTTTATTACTGTGAAGTTGGTGAAACTGAAAAATATTATCGATTTATTTTTCAGGACGTGCTAAATGGTAGTGATTAAATCTGCCGTTTTATATGCAGGTTGTTTTTAATGATGTGTATTTACACATAAGACTGTTGTTGCAGAACTTGATCAGAAACTGTAAGGTGGATCCAAAGATCACACAGAAAGGTGTACAAAGAGGTATCTTTTCATCCATGCAAGCAACATCAGCTCCGATTCAACTTTATATTATATTTTGTGTTGTAATAAATGGCAGCTAATTGTTATCAAAACAAGGTATGGTTCTAGTTTTTATTCTTCTACTTCTTTAAACAAGTGCCTAGGTTATCTACATCCTCATAGTAAATCATTGAGGGTCACATTAAGGTTATGGTTTATAGGAATGGTGTTTAGCTTGTATTTTTTAGCAATAAAAAAGAAAGACAAGATCTTGGCGAACACTTGAACCCAGGACTTCTATACTGCAGTGTGACAGTGTTCAAAGCTGCATCACTCTGCAGCTCCTGGAACATGTTAAACATCAATGTTGTACATTTGTATGTTACCAAGGTTAATACACCATAACAATCAGATACTGGCCCATGCCTACTCCCAGTTGCATTAAAAGCCTTGACCATGACACTGTTGCTGATTCACTACTATTCCTTCCTTGCTCCAAATTCTATAGATGTTGACCACAGCAGACTGGGAACAACCCAAAGGTGCTGCTGTTTCAAAGGTGGTCTGACCTAGTTGTATATGCAACACAATTTGGCTCTTGTAAAAACTGAAGTACTTCCACTTCCTTATATTTTTTGATTCTAACACATCAAATTTTTGAACAAAATTTTCACTTGCTTAATTTATCTCACCAACTAACAGGTGCCATGAAGAGCTCATCAGTGGAATTAACTTTGCTTGTCAGTGATAATAATTTTATGCCTAATTGCTGTACAGGGATCTATTTAATGTTTGGCTGTGTTTCTCCTCCTCAGTGTGAGCTGAAGGATGGGTGGATTATTAAATAAATTGTGCATGGGCGCCTGGTTATGTTATAGAACATTGGAGAAAAGTAACAAAAAAATACTATACTTCAAAGCCTTCCCCAACCCCCAAAATAACAGATCATGTAGTAACATTGATGGTTTTAACTTTGTATACAGTCATGGTGCAAAATGGTGTACAAGGTGCTTTGGTGTGCAAATCATCCCTGGTTGTTCTTTTTTAGCCAGTTTTTGCTGTCTCAACTTGATAGAATATAGTCACTAGGATGCTGCTTCCACAAATTGTGGGGAGCTCCAGTCTACCAGACACAAACTGCACAAAACCTACATGTCTTTGCATGTTGCTGGTGCTGAATGGTAGGTCTGAGTAGCCTGCAGCCTGGTTCAAAGCCATGAATTTTTCTACGGTGCAGGTGAGTTATCGTAATAGAGATGCAGCACTGGTACAACACTTCAAAAGCAGATTCAGAAGTAGTTGCTTTACCTTTTCTCTCTATGACTGTATAATGTCTGAACGATGAGACCACACTGAGATAAAGCAGCTTTTAATTCCAAAGCAGACTTTGGCGCAGGGGTTGAGTTGGATCAAACCATCTACAGTGCAGGTGAGTTATCGTAATAGAGATGCAGCACTGGTACAACACTTCAAAAGCAGATTCAGAAGTAGTTGCTTTACCTTTTCTCTCTATGACTGTATAATGTCTGAACGATGAGACCACACTGAGATAAAGCAGCTTTTAATTCCAAAGCAGACTTTGGCGCAGGGGTTGAGTTGGATCAAACCAGCTCAGAGTTAAAAGGGGTGGAAAAATTTAGCAGTTACTACTTTTTATTTATTTATTATTTTACTAATTTAAAAAAGTACCATGAGACATATGAGAGACTTTATAGATTCGCCTGACTGCATGGGATGATCACAGTATTTGAGAACAAAACATGGTGGAGGGAAAAAAAAAGGTGGCTCGTCGACTTTTTGCCAGTAACTCAAAATATATACAAAAATATCAAAACTGTACTTCAAACTGGTGTTGTAAAATCTAAGAGGTAAACATGTTTAAGGTACAGTATGTTGCAAATCCCACCAAATAAGCAAAATGAGATATTGCGATTTACAGAACATAGCAGAAATCTCCCCTTTCTGTGTTTGAAGTTGATGGGTTAGGAGGTTAAAACTCCAATGAGCCACTGTTTAAAAAAGGAAAATGCTTAATTGTTGGCCTTTGGGATTCATTAAAAAGCTAATTATTGTACAGAGTTCTTCATTTTGTTGTGATGGTTGTGGTGCTATTAATGGCCACCCAAAAGAATGCAACTTTGGAAATAGTAGTGTGAGGTCAGTATTAACTGAACTAACCATTTCCAAACTTGTTCTAACAAGTTAAGAATAAGTTTTGTCACTGGTTCTGGTCACAATAGCCCAGTAGTGGGAAGTACCCAGCTGAGAATTTCTCAAACACTTAAGCAGACAGTGACCTTAAAAAGAATTAAGCAGAGTTCCCTTTATAAAAAGTCACAGTTTCATTTTAGTATAACCACCACAAGCCAACCTTTGAGATCGCAATAAGATGCCTGTTGCAAAATAGAAGAAATTAAGTCCATGCTCAAAGCTCAAGGTGTTTTTTGTATCGGACCTTGTGCCAGATGTCAGCTTTGCTTCTCTTTGTGATACTGACAGCCTGCGCTGCAAGTCCGCGGGGCAAGGCACATACATTTTCCTTTTAACAGAGCAAAATTACATGAGAAGGGGAGATTTGAACATTACATGTATGTTTTTCATGGAAAAATGTTACTGAAAGATTACGGTTGTTTTTAACATTTTTTTTAGCATTTTTTCTTAACTTATTAGTTTAAAATCTTTAAAAGGTCACGTTTTTTTATAGATCTATGGAGAGTTATGTTGGATGATTTTACATGAAGCAGTCTTTTACTTGCATGATTTCTGATGTCCAAATGTGGGACTACGTCCTTTCTCCCTGTGAGATCCACAACTACGTGGCTAATCTAAATTTCACTCCAGGGAATGCGCTGAACTGGAGGGCCCTGACCTTTGATGTTACTGGAAGAGTGCTGATGGAAAACAGGCAACTGACCTGCCACTGGAGCCAGAAGTCTGGCTTCTGAATAATCTTCTGGGTAAATAATCTGTTGCTGTAAACATAACTAGAAAACTGTGTGTGTGGGAAAAGGGGGTGTGATTGATCAGAGTGACCTTCTAACAAAAAGCTTAATCATTTAAATTATGTATAACTGAAAATGTTACTTAACCAGATTATTGAATTCATGCAACATTGTACCGAGGGCTCCATATTCTCTATGGTTCTTCTTGGAAATTTACTCAAACATAATTTTTTTCTGTTGCAGTGGAATTTTATGCCCTGTCTTGGTGTGATTTCTTTCTCATTTTCTGCATATCTATGGAAAGGAGAGAAACTTCTAGCCCCTGACTTTATAGCAGTTAGATTTTACAACTCATCAAGTTGAATACTAAACCAAGCAGCAGGGTAACTCTTTGAGCTATTTTTCATGAGGGCTAAAAGCACATTTTTCAAAGTGCTGCATCTTTATGTAAGCAAAGTCTGCTAAATTCTAAGATTGTTGTTACATACACAACATTACAACTGTTACACATTATTAATGTCATGATACTTCACATTTTACCATATATAATGTTCATTCATGTAAATTTGTCTTATAGTTTTTTGTTTTTTTGGTCTGTCAATAGAGAAGAGCAGAGGAGAGCCCCAGGGGAACCACCCAGCAGCCACAGTGCAGAAGCCCCAGGGAGCTGCAGCGACGAGCCCACTGTTTATGCCAGAGCGGATCCAGCCGTGGACCCAGAGACCCGAGACTCCGGGGCACATCACTCCCCAACCAGAGGCCCGACAGAGCCAGCACACACCAAAGCACCCAGCCCCGGCCACCGAGCACGGCACGGATAGGCATGGTAAGGCAAGGCAATTTATATAGCACATTTCAGTAGCAAGACAATTCAAAGTGCTGTACATGGAAACAAAAAGAAAAAGAGACATAATAGGAAAAGGACATTGCAGTGGAATAAAAGGTAATTCAATAATTAAAGAGAATAAAAAAGGAATAACTAAAAAGATGATAATAAAAAATTAATTCATTAAAAAATGTTAGATAAAATGATTGATAAGAAAATGAACGGAAAGTTGGACACTAATAATGTTTAGATAACACAGTCATAGGCAACTCTAAACAAATAAGTTTTTAATCTTGATTTAAAGCAACTTCGGGTTTCCGCACTTTTTCTGGAAGTTTTCTGGAAGTTTCTTCCAGATTGGTGGAGCATAAGAACTAAAAGCTGCATCTCCATGTTTGTTTCTGGTTCTAGGTATGCAGAGTAGATTTGAGCCAGAAGACCTGAGAGGTCTGGGTGGTTGATACAGTGACAATATGTCTGTAATATATTTTGGTACTAAGCCATTCAGTGATTAATAGACTAACAGAAGTATTTTAAAGTCTATTCTTTGAGATACGGGGAGCCAGTGTAAGGACTTTAAAACTGAGGTGATGTGCTCCACTTTCTTAGTTTTAGTGAGGATTCGGGCAGCAGCGTTCTGGATCAACAGTAGCTGTCTGATCGACTTTTTAGGCAGACCTTTGAAGACACTGTTGTAGTAATCATTTCTACTAAGAATGAACGCAGGAATTAGTTATTCAAGGTCCTGCTGAGACATTAGTCCTTTAATCCTGGAGATGTTCTTTAGGCCGACCTTGTTACGGTCTTCATGTGCCTCTGAAGGTTCAAATCTGAGTCCATGACTACATCCAGGTTTCGAGCCTGATTGGTGGTTTCTTGCTGTTTTAACTGAAGCTGTGTGCTAACTGTGTGCCTGGAACACCTCCTCTCGATGTGGAGGAGCAGCGGCTCTATTCCGAGCGCCTCCTGGATGGCCCAGCTCCTCACCCTATCTCTAAGGGAGTGCCCAGACCAAACTCCTGCTCCGCTTGTAGACCGGATGGACCCTAATAAAGGCCCCGCGACTCCATACCCCTGGAGCACCCCTCACAGGGAACCACGAGGGACACAGTCGAATGCCTTCAAGTCCACAAAACACATGTGGCAGTCACACTCACAAATTCCCACCTGCATGCATACACATAAAACACTCACACCCATACGAATAACGTAAAGATACACAACAATGGACTTTGTACACTCACTCACACTCCCCATACATACTCTATACTCCCAGGTCCAGGTACCGAAAAGGTTGCCCCAGAGGGGAAACCAGCCCCCGGACCCAGGAGGCGGTCCCCTTCATTCTGGGGTGGAGACACACAGACCGCCCCAGCACCAGCCCAGACTAGTGCCGACACCACCTGAACCCCGAAAGACCCTGGCCCAGACCCCAACCCCCTCGCTCCAACCCCATTCCCCAATGACCCTTGTTCCCATCCGGAGAGGGGGCCACAAATAAAAAGAGGGGTCTACCTGGTCTAAATGAGCCCGCCAACCAGGACGAAACAGTCCCTGCAGCCCTAACCATGCCCCCACAACCACACAAAGCAAGTTTTAAGCGATTTTTGATTGTGGGAGATAAGGTTAGGATCTGAAATGAACAACAGTATTCATCTAAGATGAAGACTGATACCCGAGATCACAACATCCAGCATCAGCAGTGCACAATGAACCGTGTCAGCAGGATGACTGTCACACCTTATAATGAAAAGAAGTCAGACACACAACACCTGTACATGTTATGATTCTGGCCCGTGTGCCTGCTCTGCTCCACTCTGCCCTGCTCTCCTGCATGTAATCAACTCACCTGCTTCACTGACCTGCTGCTCTGCTGCAGCGTAATCACGGTCATGCCACACACCTGTTGAACTGCAGTTAAATACAGCCTCTGACAGGCAGACGGTGCCAGATTTTTGAAAGCTTCACAGTGAGTAAATATCCAGCGTTATTTCCTGCCTGATCTCGTTTCCTGACCAAGTCTTGTTTCCCGGATTCCTCCCGCCTGCCTGTCCCTTTATGGACGTCTCAAGCCCTGGTTTTCGACTCTGTTTCTGCCACCGGATTTATGCTTCTGCCCAGCCCTCGGATCGGTCTGCCTGAGCTTGCCTGCCTCTCCTCTTTACCTGGAGTCTTAGTTCTGGATTCTGGACGGCTCTCTGGATCAGCCGTTCTCCCTCGGAGTAGCCACTTCCTCGTCCACGTTCTCACACAGGATCAGAGAAGGTTAGTGGCTTTGCTGATTTTCAGAATTATCTGAATTCCTTCTAGCCTCTAATTCTTTTCTCTGTTCCTAGTTATTCCTGGAGGCTTATTGGTGGTTACCGGTGCGATTGCTTCCTGGATCAAAATAAATCTTTAACTTTTATCTGTGTCTGGCTGAAATTTTGGGTCCTCAGTCCTAGTTATAATAGTACACAGCCCTGTGGCTATGATACTTTTTATACAATTTTTCAAAAACCTACTTTGGTTTGTTGAGGGAAAACGACAACATAATGTGAAAATATTGCTTTAAAATGAATGCAGTCACCTATTTTATATATATTTTTTTTTTTTTTAGTTTCTGTGTAGTGAAAAACAACCTCTCTATTTTTTTTTTTACATGTCCCGTTGCGGCAGTTCAGTCATACCATATGGTGAAGCTGGTTGTCCACATGTGCCAGGGCGAAGAAAAGGATTTCTCAAGGCAGAATCCTAAGCACATTTTGACTTCATTAAATCAAGGCAGGATCTGGCCATATTCAATGCAATTAAAAAATTACTGATCCCGATGGGAAACTAAATGTAATGTTATGCAGGTTTCTTCAAAGAATTGTTGTAGATGCTAATAGCTATGTGCAGGAAAGATCTCCAGTAGCGGTTTGTCTTACAAGAGATCTGAAGAAGCCTGAAGACAGTCTGATAAGGAGGATTCTCTGGATGGTCTGTAATATTCTTGATTTTATAAAGAACCCTTGCTTTGAACAATAACCTCCAGGGGTTCTAGAGGAGTCCCCAGATCAGAGCTACCATTCTTTAGTAGCTTCTTTAAGTCACTGGCACTGGTACCCCAACAAATGATGATGGCACAGATCACTTTCCACAACAGATCTATAAAAGATATGTAGCAAGACTTGCTGCGAGCCCTGAAGGACCTAAGGTACAGTCTGCTTTGTCCCTTCTTGTAGACAGCTAAAACCTTCAGTCAAAATCTTATTTCTCCTTGCTCCATGCCCAAACGGTGAACAGCAGTCTGACGTTACATGTAGTCCCTACTCAGCTTAAGAAAGGCTAGTAGGAAGTGCTCTTGAGTGGAATTTCATATAAGCTCAAGAGCAGGCACGAAAACAAAAATCGAAATGCTCACAAAGGTTGCGAAGTGGAGTGGAGCCGGGTTAAGTTGAGCCAGTGCAAAAGGGGCATTATTTCACCCAAGACTTGGCAACACTAACCTTATGAAAGACAGCTTGAATACATCTACATTTACATGAAAATCATGTAATTGAAGATGATTGGATCAGTTGGAGCCTCAGAAGGCCAAGGTCCTCACTGGTATGATCGGGTGTGTTTAATGATCACAGTTTTAACCATTATTTCCAATGGGATCGTCAAAACTTCAAACACATAACTAATTTTGAATATGTGCATTAGTAACTCGTTCTCATCTGTTCCAACACCAGGCATGGCTGAAGGCATTTTGATGTGCAATGCATTTGTCTTTCTGCATGTGTTTTTCTGCCCATTTTTGTATATCATTTATGAAAATACTTTCTCAAAGTTGCCACAGGGAATTTCTTTAAATCTACTTCACTTGTGCTCACAGATGAGCTGGTTAGAACTGCTGGTCAAAAGCCAAATTCACTGACAGGAATTTGGGCTATTATTCAAAACTTTGCATGGTAATTATCACAAGATTTCCCTCACAAGGGCCTAATAAGATGATAAAATGAAGTGAGCAGAGGATGTATCTGAGCAGTGGACAGCATGCTTTGCATGTAAAAGCACCAGATTCCTGATCTAAACATTTACAGAAAGATGGCTCAAAGAGAAGACGCGTCATTTAGTTTGTTTTGCATGGGACACTTACCTTGACTTGTTGTTTTTAGAAATTTAAACACAGTCTTGATGGAGAGCAGATTTATTGTTTAGTTTCAGAAATGTTTTGACAAAAACATTTTACTTGAATCTTAAGATAATCAGCCTTGGTATTACTCTACATTGCCGGTTAAAAAAAAAACCAGAGAAAAACAAGTTCCCAAAGGATAATTACTTCATGCATGATTATGTTTCAGCTGCCAACAAGTTGTTTAACCCTAACTGATGCAGTGAATAGCTTATCATTTTTTAAACAACCATGTCGGAAGAAACATCCTGTGGTTGTGGAAAAGATGTTAATCTGTTCAGGCATGCATCAAGCAAAGAAAACACCTAAGGAGACTGCCGAAGCTACTGAAATTGGAATTCAGAACAGAAAAACACATTATCAGAGCTTCTTCAGTCTCAACAGACCATCTCTTCATTGTGCGTCTCTGCTTCAGATGACCTCATCCCATGGCTCCCCTCTCCCACCACCATCCTGTACCTTTCAACAGGTGAGGAACGAGCTCCGAAAGATCAAAGTGTGAAAAGCTGCAGGTTCGGATGACATCAGCTCCAGGCTCATGAGATGCTGCACAGATCAATTGTGTGGCATCATGGGATACATGTTCAACATGAGCTTCAGGCTGTGGTACTTTTCACAGGAGCTCCTGTCTGGTACCAGTGCCGGAGACCACGTATTCGAAGGACCTCAGCACCTACAGGCTGGTAGCACTGACCTCGCTTTTGATGAAGACCGTTGAGAGGTCGGTCCTCAACCATCTTTGCCCCCTGGTAGGTTTCGTTGTATCTACTGCAGTTCACCGGCAGCCTGGCATCAGGGTGGATGATGCTATCATCTATCTCCTGCACCGATCTCTGACCCACCTGGAGAAGCCTGGAAGCACTCTGAGGATAATGTTCTTTGGCTTCTCCCTTGGTTTTAATACCATCCAGCCGAGACTGGAGCTGTCAGAGGTGGACCACCACCTGTCCCAGTGAATAATGTGTTAGCTCACGGCCCATCCACAGTATGTGAGGACACAGGGCTGCATCTCTGACTGCCTGGTCTGCAGTACAGGGGCTCGCAAAGAACAATGGACAGTTCACCCTCTACTGCAGACTTCTCCATAACCTTCCAAAGCTGAAATCTAAAAAAGCTCTCTGATGACCCTGCCGTAGTCAACCTTATCACAGGTGAAGACAGCAGTGGACACAGAAGTTTTTGGGCTGGTGCAAGTGGAACCATCTCCTGATCAACTTTGGGAAAACCAAGGAGCTGGTGGTGGATTTCTGCAGGTGTAGGCCAACCATACTGACACTGGTGAACATCCAGGGAACTGACATTGAAATAGTGTACTCTAATAAAATAAGTACCTAGGTGTTAACCAGACAAACTGGACTTGAATCACAACAGTAGTGTTTTTTTCAGGAAGGATCAGAGCACACTCTACCTGCTAAGGAGGCTGAGATCTTTTGGAGTAAAGGGGGGGCTCTTAAAGACCTTTGTTGATGCTGTGGTGGAACCAGCCATCTTCTTTGGTGTAGTTTATTGGCTAGCTCATCAGGAAGCCCAGCTCTGTCGTACAATGCCCCCTCAATCCAGTGCAAGTGGTGGGAGACAGAATAACTCTGGCAAAATAACATCACTCTTGGACAATATTTCCTACACCTTCAGTGACAGGCTGCTACACTCTAGGTGCACAAAGGAGCATTATCTTAGATCCTTCCCCCCAGCAGCTGTTAGATTTAATAACCATCACTGCTCCCAGCAGAGTCAATAAGTTGTTTACATGTCTCTGCTTATTTAGTTTTTCAATGTCTTGTAAATAGTCTGTTGTTTTATGCACAAATATGCATGCACATTTTGTACATATTTTTAAATTATCCTACTCAGTGATTCTGGGTATGCTACTTTTAATAACTGTACAGTATTTTTTTTCTTAAATTGTCCTTACTGTACAGTTTCTTATACTTATTTTCTGTTTTTATATTTTTTCCTTGGTGTGAGTCTGCATACTTGTCACCTTGCTGCTGGTACACTCGAATTTCCCCATTGAGGGACAAGGAAGGATATTTCTACTATTACTACTTTTACTTTTATATTGTAAAAACTGGAAGGATAGTGGAGAACCATCATATTCAAGGAAGAAATGCGGTCAGAAAAAAGTCTGGAAGGATCATGACTGGCAATACCCTAAACATTTTGTGAAATCAAATCAGAAAAAAACAACAGCAGAACCCGCAGCTATACTCAACGAGGAAAGAAACAGCATTTCCAAATAGACAATCTAAAGGAAACTAAAAGGTTGGGACTAAACCGCTGCTTCAATTTGCTAGGGAACATTGGGCTCTGGGGCAATGGAAGGAGGTAATGTTTTGATGAGTCCAGATCTATCCTGCCCCAGAGTCATCGGAGCATCGAGGAAAGAGGTGACTAACATTATTCACCTATGATTCTTAGTGGTATCGTCCAAACGTCTGGAAGCAGGTGCTTGATCTAGGGTTGCTGTAATTGGTCACTCTTAAGCTGTTCAATGAAACATTATATTCACTGGTCCACTAAAGGCAGTCAATTGAAGTGATAGTGAGATTTTTATGTGATCAGAAGTGTATTTTTCAACTAGTCTTGTACTCTTTTATCACAGTATTGAATTTTAAAGAATGGTTAAGCTGAATGTTAAGTAAAGATATATTTGATAACTTTCTACCTTCAGGCAGAGATGGGTACACAGTTACTTGAGTAACTATGAAAAAAATGTACTTGTAGGAGTAGTTTCACAATATCATACTTTTTACTTTTACTTAAATAAGGATATGTTGAACTAATGTTACTCTTGAGACCAATTTCTGGCTACTCTACCACTTTTAGTTACTTTACTAAACGAGGAACAAACATGTTTTAACCACAAATGCACCGGACACAAAAGCACATCTAAAGTTTTTGTTAATCTGAGACTTCTTGCTGTTCTAACGTTATTTTCCATCTGCTGGGATTTCCATTTGAATATCAAGTGAAGGTACAATAAACAGTATAAATTGTCATTGGAGGTAATTTTCAGTATTAAAAAATATAATCGTTACTTTTTAGTATTGGTTACAATACATTGGTTGCCTACAAGCAAAGTGTGACAAACAAATAAAAATATACAAGCTTTAATGATGATTCAAACATCTTAAAGTCCTTTAAACCTTTACTTGTTTAAAACGTTTCTTTTCTTCTTGTTTCTAAGGCAGACAATGACATAGAGGGATGAATTCATCTTTATTTTGGGGTAAGAACCATGACCTCATGCTTTGAGGAGCTCACTCTTATTCATAAATGTTTTTAGATGTAGAGAAGAAACCAAAGTACCCAGGATCAAGCACTATGTTGTTTTCTTTAGTCACAATATAAAAGTTCATTTCTTTCAGTAACTCAACTTCCCTAAGTGAAGTAAGTGAAGTGAACACATTATGTAGATGAATTACAGAGAGACTGATGTTTTCAAGCCTTTATTTCTGATAATTATGATGATTTTCAGCTTACAGCTAATGAAAACATGACATTGAAAAATAGAATATTACATCAGACCATTAAAAAAGCATTTTTATACAGAAATCTGGACTTAATGAAAAGTGTGTTTAAAGGTTATTTTGAAAGGCTGCTCTTAATCTGACAAACGAGCCTCATCAGAGCGCATTTTCTAATTTATTGAATATGACTGTAATAATTTTCTGACCAGACTAAACTCTTCAATGAAGGACATGTAACCTTGCACAAACTATGGTTCTGGCAGTAGTGTAGCCTACTTGCAAGTTTCCAGGGACTTTCACAATAAATTAGGCTGCCCAGAGAAGGGTTGCAGCAATAACACTTCTCACCTCAAACACCTCTCTTTTGACATTCCCGCTGAATCAATTAAGCACCCTGCGCTGCCTGGGAACTCAGAAAAAGACCCTTGTGATCACAAAAGAGCTTCCTGATGTAATGGAGGGCAACTTTTATCTCAGCTGACTGGGAGATTGAGACTACTGTAGGTCTATTTCAGCAGACAGTGAGAAGCACTTGTCTGAGATTCAGTTTGCATACAGTGATGTTCTGGGGCATAATGCATTTAAACTGACCATAAAATGAAAGCCCTCAAAATGCACTGCTAAACCTTACATCTGAATGCTAAGGTTGGCCATTTGTTTATTCAAAACATCTTACAAATGTTCTTGTTAAACTTAGCAAACACATTGAAACCCTCACTGGAAGAACCCAAAGTCTTTTCATTTAATTTTCTTTTAAAATTGTTCAAACCTGCTAAATCACAACTAACCCCTTCATGGTTGTTTAGTGTTGTTGTAATCCTGAGGATAATATTGTTGAAATACAAGAACAAAGAGCTGAAAAATGGTTTGATTATACTATAACATAAATCTTATACAATCATATTCAGTGCATTAGAATATTATTGGAAAGTTCCTTCTTTTCAGTAACTCTGTTCACTAAGTAAAACACATTATATAGATTAATTCCACATATATTGATGTTTTCAAGTCTATTTCTGTTAATTATGATGATTTTCTGCTTGCAGCTAATAGGAACACCACATTTAAGATTAGAATATTTCATCAGACCAATAAAAATACATTTTTAATACATAAAATTAGGCTTGATGAAGAATATTTTTAAGACCTGCTTAATGGTTGTTATTTTCAAAGGGTGCTTTAATTATGATAAACGAGCCTTGTCTGAACCCATAATCTAATTTATTGACTATGACTGCATATCCATGAATTTTATTAGCAAAAAGTATTATGTTATATTAGGTTTCAAAATACATAATAAAAATCAGTATTTAGTGCAATGCTCACAATATTCTAAATTAAGCGCAAGGTTTTATCTAACAAATAAACTCCTACTAACCTTATATGGACAATTTTCTGCATTTCTTTTATTATATTAAATAAAAATTGTGTAAAAACTGATTTCATCTGCAAAATGACACCACACAACTGCAACTTTTGCAGTTGACATTTCGTTCAACATCTGTTTTCACATGAGAGAACCCTTCATTAAATGTTGCCCATGCTGTTTATATTCACACAGAGCTGAGCATCAAATCATTGAATGTTTCATGCATTTTTCATGCGTGTAAAATGAAACAGATAAAAATAATGTGCATATGCGAACTTGTTTCACAGCGTTGCTGCATGTCGCCACATTGTAATTCTTTCCCAAGGACATATGAGAATACTTTATCTAAGGCACCGACACACACAGACACAGCAGAACACTGTATGACAGCAGGAAGTAGGCCAATATCAACAGCAGTTTTCTCGGTAATGAGAGAATAAAACAATGCGAGAGGGTGTGAGGGATTACAGATTGTGTGCGCTGATAATATTTCCTAGATGCAAGATAACAGAACGCCTGACTAAAAGGAGTGCTCTGGGCATAAACGCAAGAAGAAATTCTTCTTACTCCAGATTTTGTACTCTCAACAACAGCCACTCCTTGTTCCTGCCTTTCCTCTTCTGCCTCTGAGTCATTGGCCTTGAGTCATCAACTCTGTTCTACAAGCCATGTTGTGCTTTTTTATCAGTCACTAATGTTTAGTTTTTCCTGCTTCATCCTGCAAGTTAAGCTGTGAAAAAATCAAGTTAAACACTATCTGCCTATTGATTGCACAGCCTCATTGTACATTTAAGTCACACTTTTTACTCTGCCTGCTCAATGTTAGACGCGCAGATGTAAAGATCTTTTTTCTGCTTTAAATCAGTTTTTCAGATCTAACCATATATTGCCTTTGAAAGTGTAGATACCAAGAATGCAGCTATACAATCAGGCCTCGAGACAAGACGAAACGTCACATAGGTTCAGAAACAAGATGAGACAAAACAAGATTTTAAACATATTTCTTGGAAAACTTATCTCCAGTAAATGTTTCCCAAATAACAATCTGTTATGATTTAAAAAAATGTGTTTTAGAATTTAAGAATGAAATGGTCAAAAGTAGTCTAGGTTCCTTAAAAAACTGTGAAATGGCTTTTTAGTTTAGTACTAACTGGACTTCAGCATCACTAGCAAGTTACAATATACAATATTTTCTTAGAAATGCTGTCCCCAAATTACTGCCACACAAAAGATTAATAGCGGGGAGGTAATTTTTAAAATGTTCACGTATATTGCTAGCCAAGCACACCAGCAGCCCTCATTTATCCAATGAAATAAAAGCTCAAACCAGACAAAGTAAGATCATCGCAGCCACTAAAGTAGAGAAATATTGACACATTTGATGTTGAAAATTGTTGCACCATGAGATCTGGTTGAATCCTGTCGTAGAAGAATTCGTATTTACCAAGGGAAGAGATCGGAGATTGTCACTCAAGTCAGCTTTATTGATTACCATGAGCATTGGAGAGCAAACAGACATTTATCCCAGCACCCTGCCAAAACTGCTCTAACTAGACAAACAAAGAACATCCCCTTATAACAGGTTCAAGACACTGTAGTTCTTGGAACCCTGGAGCCCTGATACAGTGGCATATTTATCTGGGACTCTTTGTCCCTGGAACCATCCCTGGGGCAAACAGAGCCTTCTGTAGATCCATTGCTCTGGGCCCTGATTATACATTAGGCCATATATTAAGTGACAGGAAGAGTGGGTGATTACGATATTAGGCCATACAGAGTATCAGGTTATGATGCAGTTCAATGCATAAGGGTACACACCTTAAGACTAATATACTATGCACACAGCCTTTGATTTTATTACAGTGCTCAGACTTTTTTGGCAGAAGTCTATCAGTATGTCACATCATGACTGACAATAACTGCCCTCTTTTCTTTGCAAATCTGTCAAACTGTGAGGGCATTTCAGAGCTCTCTTCAGACCACCTCAGAGACCATCTCTATGTGTAACTTTCAGAGAGGATACTGATTACTTTTATTTCATATGTTTTTTTTTTTTTTTTCCCAAAGAGGAATGCTAAGGTAAATGAGAAGTAACATCCTGCCCAGGTAATGTATTTTGTTTGTCTAACTTTAGTCCTCTCGCTCTGAGAATGTATTGCTTGTCTACAAAAAATGTATAACTATGTACACATTGAAAATATTTTCTAGCAAAAAATGTTCATGGGTAATTTAAAGGGAAATGTGGATGTTTGAATTAACAAGTGAAAGGAACTCCTAGTAACTAGTACCTACTCTGCCTAAGAACAAAGTTCAGAGGTTTGTGGCCTCTGTTTCACCCATCCAATCCTTTGGCTGACTCCTCTCCCAGCCTTGTCGAATTCGGGTAAGGGTGCTGTCCACGCAGGGAAGGAGAAGAAGTAGCTTGAGCACCAGCACAACAGAAGGTACTATCAGACAGAGCATGTAGCCTGGAGGTGTGTACCATTTGTAGTTTGAGGGGAGAAGAAATTTATTCCAGCCATAGATGTAGCCATAAGCCGTGCAAATGAACAGAGTGAGATGTCCCAGTTTGGACTGAAAAATAGCACAAACAAATGCTTAACTTAAAACACAGCAAGAATAGTGAGACATTTTAGGGAATAAAGGTTTTCACTAATATGAATACAGATGGATCAAAACAATGATATGAAGCTGGTGGCTGAGTTAAAGATCAACTCTCAACCTAACTAAATAAATAAATGGCTTAAAGAAAACCTCTACAGTAATGTTGGCACAATACAGATCTCCAAAATGTCTCTAAAGTTATTTATTATGGATTAAACAAACATAAATAATACTTTACTGAGCAAGCATTGGATTTTAAACTACAGCTAAAACACTCCACTCTAGCTTACTATTACAAAATCTCAGAATTATATTCATGGCAGGACATTTAAGGGCTTATCCTTTTCCCATTTATCATAGTTTCTATTGAATTAATGTAATTCATTTCATTTTGTGAAAATCTGACACAAATAATTAAAAAAACATGTTATTCCTGACCAATCAACAATAAAAAATTGTTGACATGAAATTGAGTTTCAAAAGATCAGAGTAAACCCTCCTAATGACCATCACACAAACATCGAACATTAATGTGTACTGAAGGTTGTTTCTGCAACAGGATAACTCCATGAGAATGTCCTGCTTATGAAGCCTTGGGGCTCTTTTTCCCAATATTGCAGGTTATCCCAGGGCAAGAGTACAAGCAGTGCATATATTTGTATGCATTTGTCTTTGGACTCCCAAAAGGTGGAGCTGTATGTGTTCCAAGGTATCTGGGATTTTTTAAGAAAGTTAAAAATTGCAGCTGAGATTTATAAAGACCCCATGTTAGAAATACATACAAGCATCTAAACTATGAAATGTAAATTTTTTTTTTACACCACTATTTCTGATTTTTAGACTATTTCCACAGCAACTTTACTTCTACAACAGCTTGTTTTTTCGATTCAAGAGTTATCGCTTATAGATTACTGGGTCAATAGAAGACCAAAAATGGAAAAAAGAGATTGTTCTTGCAATACTGAAGACAATTTATGAAAAATAATACATTGAAAAGAAACAGAAATGGTACCATTTTTGAAAGCCGTTTACTTATATCTAATTTTCAACAAACGAAAATTAAAAGCTGTATTTGAGGAGCAAGTGCTCCTCAAATACAGCAATAACCCAATAATAACATCTCCTAATATAATGTTAATGTAACTATGCTCTGTCTGCACTGATGAAGATACACTCACCTCATCATGTTGGGTGCTAAAAACAGCCACCGTGGCAGGGGTGTCCAGGCGCGTTTACGGTTAATTAGGCTAGTCAGTCAGTCATTTTTTCCCGCTTATTCCATAGTGGGTCGCAGGGGAGCTGGTGCCTATCTCCAGCAGTCTATGGGCGAGAGGCGGGGTACACCCTGGACAGGTCGCCAGTCCATCGCAGGGCAACACACAAACAACCAAGCACACACTCATTCATACACCTAAGGGCAATTTAGAGTGACCAATTAACCTAACAGGCATGTCTTTGGACTGTGGGAGGAAGCCGGAGTCCCCGGTGAGAACCCACGCATGCACGGGGAGAACATGCAAACTCCATGCGCCACCGTGCAGCCCAATTAATTAGGCTAATAATTATTTAATCAACTTGGGACACACATAACATATCCATAAAGCATTGAAATTAGAGCCCAAGATGGTTAGTCGCTCATTATATATAAAAGAAAGATGAGACTCTGGCATCTGCATAACTTGTTCTTTCCTGAAGTAGTAGCAGATTGTACAATTTTCAGCTTTTATCACAGACACACATGGGGAACATCATAATTGGTAAACATACTTCATAAAGATGACAGGACTTTATGTTTCACAATATGTTTCCCTTCTTTACATATTAATATCTTTTTCAGTAAATGCTGCACTTTTTAGAAACACCAGATAGCTTTATGTATAGGTTAATTGTGTTTTTGCAAAATATATTTGCTCAAAACCTAATATTAATTGAATGAATAAATAATTTGAATGGTATTTTTCCGAGAAATGTTATAGTTGAATTTAATCACCTTTTTTGTGCTGCTAGAACCCACAAATGCTACAAAAGGCTAAAAACACAAATGCTACAAAAGGCTAAAAACACAGATGAATTTTGTGTCAGTTAGCAATAACTAATTTCAGAGAACACCTATATATACATATATATACAGTAATTTGCTTCCATTCAGTTTTAATATTTGGCTGCTGATCTTCACATCCACTTTTGCTTACAATAGGCTCAAATAGCACAAACTAAACATTCATATTAATGGGGTGAGGAGAATTCGTATTTAATCAGTTTCAAACATCAAATCCTATTTTGAGCATTGATATGCAACAATTCTTCCAGTCACACAAATCACGTGTAACTGGAGAAAATATTTTTTCAAAGATGTTAACTCAAGTATAATGTTTTTCACAACTCTTTTCAGCAGATCATAAGTATTATTTTGACCCATGCTTCATTCTGTGGGCCTCATTCTGGTGTCTACTTATGGACCTGACCTTTACATACATAGGCTCCTGACCTGTATTAATAATGTCCCTGCTGGGAATTAAACTAGGTATCATAATTCTATTTAATGAATAACTTAACATTTAAAATCCCAGGCTAAAGTCCACCAGGCTTCTACTCTGTGTGCCTGTGTTAGGGAGTTATTTAGCTCTGCTCCAGGGAGACAGGTGCCAGCGGCTACTGCTTTCATAGCATTTTAATGACTATTATAAAATAAGTTGGAATGTCCAAATAGAACTCACCACAAATGTGCTTAAAGATCTCTTCTACTGATTGATTTACTTCACATGACTGATTATATTCATACTCGTAAAGGTGAAGTGCACACTCACACACACGTTCACATTTCCAACATAGCTCTGACCTGAATAAAGCTGAATTCTCTCCAGCTGAGGGAGCCTCCCACAGAGGGCAGCGATGTTAGTCCTAACAGGATAAAAAGAAAAAATCCCAGGATTCCCAGTGATAAAAACGAGTCTGCGCCCCACGCCTTGGTATTTTCAAAGTCAAATGGGGTTATGTTATTGTTCTTTATCTAAAAAAGCGAGAACAAGAAAGGAGTAATAGATGTTATCTTTTGTATATATAAGCAATGCAAGCTTTATGCCATGTTAATTTTTGTACATGACAGTAAAAACATTTTAACTTGTTTGGGCGATATTGCTGTACCTCATCCACCAACTCCGAGATGAATTTTTACCTAAAAGCATAGCGAATAGGAATGATGAATGTGTAGATGGCATGCAGAAAAGCATAGCCGAGTGCAACAAGACCCATCTGCTTCCTGCCAAGCATCCAGCGGGTCAGCCAGTTAGGGAAACACCTGCAAAAAACAATGCCAAAGCCAAATACAATTTAATTTACAATTCAATTTGTACAACAATATTCATAATGTATCAAACTGTCGAGGAAATGAATTTTTAAATTTTCTTGCTATTTGTGTGATTTTCTGACCTGTATTTGGTCCCTCTGTAGAGTTGAAAAAAAGCACCTATAGCACCAGGCAGGTAACAGAGAGACAACATAATGAGGGCCACAATTGGAAACACCTAAAACATGTAAAAAAAAAAAAAAAACACCATTAAGAATAACAACTGTAATACCATAATAGACTAGATATAAGGGACAAGTCTTTACCTTGTTGGCCAGAGACACCATGATTCGGTATGAGATCTCAGTCTTCTCTTCAACATATGCATAGATAACATCTCTAACGAATAGGTAGAAGAAGAAGAAGGCTGTGAGCCCCACAGCTATGGACAAAGGCAGCCTCCACTCTGGGAACAATTTCAGGGGGAAGTCCTCTAATTCTCTAGCTGCTGACAGAGACCCTTTATCCAGAACAGTGAGGCCCAGTTTGGTTGCCATCTGTGATACTGCATGCTTTGCTTCTCCACTTTCTCCACACAGGTATACCTACACACATTTTAAGCAACTTTAAAAATATGCAGCAACTAAAATATTTAGGTGTTGATGACATAAATTACACACCAAACAAAGAAAAAAAGTATTATTGTCAGCATCCACAGTGTCTGTGTGCAGGTTATGTGCTGTGCTGGGCCTTGCTGTGTTTTTTTTTGTTTTCTCTTTTTTTTAGGGTGTGACGGCAGGTGCTCCTGCACAGGTGATCCTCATTCTGACAGCAATCAGCTGGGTTTTTTAAGGAGTGGAGAACCAAGGGAAGGCGTCAGCCCGTTGTGTTCACCAAGTGGTAAAAGGCTCGACCCCTGCTCTAATGCAGTTTGTTTTTCCCAGGAGACTAATCGTTTCGTTGTTTTCCCCTGTTCTACAGATCCTGCCCAGTCTGGGTTTTTTTAATGGAGATATCTGCGCCTGCCTTTCTCCGAGTTGTGTATTAAGGAGAGTGGAAACCCAGAGACGCGACACCTTCAGACTCATGGTTCCTGCCCTCTACCTCCAAGCCCAGCCTCTCAAGGAGAACCGTCAGACCCAACTCAGAGGAGCATTCACCTGCCTGTCCACCCTCCAACACTCGCCTCAAGTCGCAGCGGAGTTTTTTCCCCGTGGAAAAGAGGACAGCTTCTAACTGGAGATCACAGGAACTAGTCGGCTCACTGCCTGCCCACCACGGACGCTGTGGGGAAGGACTTATACCCCTATCGCCTCACCCAGCCTCTCACTCAGTAAGTCCACCTAACAAAATCACTAACGGCAAGATTTTTCTTCCCCCCATGTCTGGACCCGTCTAAGTTTGTTTTTTTTGCCTGCCTAGATAAACTCCAGTCTGCTCCGCTTACCCGGTCCTGGTTCATCCTCGCATCTACTTTTTGAAAATAAACTGTTTTCAAAACTTTCCTTTGCCTCTCATGGTTGTGTGGTATCAGAGTCTTAACCAGCATTATGACAATTATGTTTTTAGTCTAGACACAGTTTATATACCCTTGCTTTCCCCATCGTGTTTTATCAAATCTCAATGAAGGGATTTAAAAACGATTAAGGCAGTACCAATTCGGTCAGTCAGTCATTTTCTACCACTTATTCCATAGTGGGTCGCGGGGAAGCTGGTGCCTATCTCCAGCAGTCTACAGGCGGGAGGCGGGGTACACCCTGGACAGGTCGCCAGTCTATCGCAGGGCAACACACAAACAACCATGCACACACTCATTCATACATCTAAGGGCAATTTAGAGACCAATTAACCTAACAGGCATGTCTTTGGACTGTGGGAGGAAGCCGGAGTACCCGGTGAGGACCCACGCATGCACGGGGAGAACATGCAAACTCCATGCAGAAAGACCGCCGGCCAGGAATTGAACCAAGGACCTTCTTGCTGCAAGGCAACAGTGCTACCAACTGCGCCACCGTGCAGCCCTGTACCAATTCAATATTATTAAAAAAAACATTTAGCAAAAGGGATGTTTGATTTGTTTAACTGACATTTGAGAATATTTTTTCTTTTCTTTAATGTGAAGCTTATAAAATGAGAGGTATGAAAAAATTTGGCAAAGGAGTTATGTTAAAAACCATGTTTTAATACAAACAAAATAAATACAGAATCCCCCAAGAGAATAATCTGTGGGGATCCATATTGTTCAGTATTGGTACCCTAGATAGTTATTGATTTTTTTTTTATTTGAATTATGCTTGTGCAACTGTTATAAACCTATATGCACTTCAGAAAGATTTTTGTTTTTTAGATTACAATGTAGTCATAAAATTATTTAGTTTTTATATCTGATGTATTTCATGTCTTAATATTTAGTTTTTTTGTATGACTATATGCCAAAACTAAAATGAATCAAAAACCTTTTAGTGTCATAAGACGGGTGTTGGTAGGACCAAAGTGCAGTGAAGTACTTCAGGAAACATGGAGAATGAAGGTAAGTGAGTTTTAATTCTTGCCCATACAGAGTCCAGACAGCAGGGTTACATGACCAGAATACCAGACCAGACACATCAGCAAGACATGGAAGACAGAACTAATACAGGACTAACACAACAAGGAACCAGCGGCGAAAAGTGAAAACTAAAGTGCAATCGGGGGAACTAGGAACAAGTGTGGTTGAGACTGCAGGGAGACAGAGAAAGTGAAACCAATTAAGTCAAAAACACAGAACTAAGGGTAAACCAAGGACCAGACCAGGAGAAATAAACAAAAACACAAACTCAAACACAGACACTGGCTGGATATAACATTTATTCCTTCGTTTAATTCTACTGGATGCAAAGAAAGTATTTAGACCAAAAAAGCATTTTAATGAATACCGTACAAGTCAATAAAATGCAAAAATACGAAGGGTAGACATAAACTCTAATGTGACCCATCTTCATAATGACATGAAAATATGAATTTGTCCCTCAAATGCTGCATATGTAGAATGCAGAAAATTACTTGGGATGTCAAACATTTTGTCAGGGTTTGGACATTTTTGGACTTTGTTTGTGGTCTTGTGTTTTGTTTACTTTTAGCTAGATGTTTCGTGTTTGTGGTTTTGTATTCTTGTTGTTTATTGTTTTCTGTTTCCTGACAGTTCTGGTTTCCTTCTGCCTCCCAGTGTGTTCTCCTCTCGCCCTTAGTTCCCTTGGTGTTGCTTTCCTATTTATTTACTTAGAATGGTTTCCTTATTATTATTATTATTATTATTATTATTATTATTATTATTATTATTATCATTATTATCATTATTATTATAGTTCTCTGGTTCCCTAGCTTTGCTCTTGTTTAGTGTCTTGTTGTATGTTCATGTGTTAGTATTGGTTCCTTGCACTCTCCTATTTATTAGTTTCTTTTCCGTTACTCCTCTCGTCATTAGTTTTCCTCTTTTAGTTATTTGTTACTCGGTTTTAGTTCCCTTTATTCTCCAGCCCAACGTTGCTCAGCGTTGGGCTGAGACTTTGTAAGGGTTAGGATGAAGGTTACAAAGCTCAATTTGGCTGTTTATAGTATGTGGATCTGCAGGACATTCCACTTTTCCAAATGGGCATACAAGGCTGAATATTCCAAACTGTAACAGCTGCAATCAAAGCTTACCCAATCTACATGCCGTTTCCTATTTAAATAACTGTATAAGTGCTAACTAAGCACTTATACATTTCATTAATTTGTTGTTTATACTCTAAGATCATTGTTAGAGGTGTCAGTGGACCTGTTAAGAGAAAAATCCAGAACACAGTTTACATTTAAGGTCAGTCTGAGGACTAACCCTTCTTTTGTTTATCTCCCAGTGTTGGGCTAACACTCCTCTGCATTGTTTGACTCTGTAAAGACACATGCCCGCTTCATATATACACATGCTTAGTATTTAATACCATTTCTATATCTTGCCACCCTGTCGCTTATCATCTTTACCTCTCCGCTTTAGGATAAGATGATTAAGTTGTTTGGAAGAAACTGAGAGCTGCAGAGTGTTGGAGACAGCAGTCTGACAGTCATGTGTGAGAGTCGGAAGGATAGAGCACTTTTCCCCAGGTGTGTGTATAAGTGGACTGGGCAGTCAGCCATGTCTACCTACATTACTGCACCAGTAACAGCAGGGGACGGCCGACAGACTAAATCTCCATCTGAATGTAAATGTGACAGTGCCACAGCCCCGCTGTGGATCTAATCAAATTGCTGGCCAGGGAATAGCACACATTTACAAGAATGTATGTGTGTATGAATACATACTGTGCCTACGTGTGCAGTAAGGAAGACATTTGGAGACAGAAGTTGTGTTCTTTACCTGTTTTCAGAGAAAAAAAGTTCTGCAGAGGTCTCTGTGTGTGTGTGTGTGTGTGTGTGTGTGTGTGTGTGGGTGTGCACATATGAAAGACTGTTTGTGCTAAAGAGGATTTGAGGCAGATTCAGGTTTGGTCTCCAGAGGTTCCAGCATGTTTGTGTTTCTCTCGAAACAAACTAAAATGAAGGTTGCAATAAACACTGGGCTTTCAACTTTCTAACATCATAAGGTGTATTTGTTTGTGATGTTGATTTTTTTTTTACAATGTCCTCATTTTCTTTATCCCTCAGACGGAAAGTTGATACAATCCTTTATCAGCAGGAAGGCAAATGAAATGAACTCCATTTCCAAGTTGCGCACAGTGTATGACGAAGTAATCTCTTTTTATATTTACAAATCTAAGAGGCACTTTTCCCAACGTACAACAAGCAATGAAAGCAGTTATTGTTTCTTGGCTTGATGTCAAGTGCTTCTCATCATGAACAGATCGAGTTGGCAATCTCCCTGTAACTCTCTGTCTCTGTATCTTTCCTCCTGTCAACTAAAGTCTTTCTTAATGCCTGGCAGCTTCCTGGTGTTGTTTCTCCTTGATCCTACTGACGTTCTCTAAAAGCTTAGTTACTACTTCCCTTTTTCCCTGCTAAAAGTCCATTCTGCAGGCCCCAAGCAGACAGTGTGTTAAGACCTTTCACCACAGAAGCTTTGGGGAGCAACGTAGAAAGCACACATTTTACTTGTATAGGTTTGAAAAGGAATCTGTTTTCACACTTTCATATGTTCCCTAAAAGTTGCAGTCCTGTAAAGAAAATGGCACCCTATAAAAGCCAAGCAGAAAAAAATATATAATTTTTGTTATATTATTAAAAGTATTATGAACAAACAATAAGAAGTGAAGGATTTTCTTTAAAATTACCAAAGAAAATACAATTTCAGGTGAATAGTTTAGAAATCCCCCACATTTTTCCCACTTAAACCCGTTAATATCCCACACACATGTATCATGTCAGGTGCAAATGGTAACAGCATCCCTACTCAGCATCATAACATGTTTGCCATGTTTAAACCTCAGACATTCGTTTGGTTTGCTGACCTCCAGTTGAGGTGAGAGAGAAAACCATGGTAAGATAAAAAGAGCTGTCTGAGGCCCTCAGAAAGAAGATTGTAGCAGCATTTGAATCTGGTAAGGAATTTGAAGCAGTTTCAAAATAATTTGAAATCTGCCATTTCACTGTAAGGTGAGAGTGAAGGGCATTCAAAACAATTGCCAGCATTCCAAGGTTTGCCGTCCTAATAAGTTCACCTTGAGAGGAGACGATAAAATGCTGAAACAAGTCTCCAAAAACTAAACTGTCATGTGAAAGTGCATGTCTGGACAAATAGACTGAACAAGTTTAACCTTTCAAGGGAGGTAAGCAACAAAGAAAATGTTGCTCTATAAGAAAAATATGAAGGCCTGACATTTCTTTCAGACAAAGACCATGTAATAATATTCCGTAGATACATTTGTCTAATTTTTAATTATTTGAACACCAGAGGGCATGTTTTGCATAAATCAAATACAGCATTCCAGGAAAAAAAACACTGCACCACAATGAAGCATGGAGCTGGAAGTGTTACGGTTTAAGGATGCTGTAAAGCAGCAGGAGCTGACCAGCTACCATCACAGAATCCAGGATGAATTCTCTCAGATCTATAGGAGGATGATAGATGGCAAGAAGTGTCTCACTGAAGTTATTTCAACCAAAGTGCAAAGACTATTTATCAAAGGGTTTGATGTCCTATTTTTCAGTTAGAAAACCCATTTTTATTTCATAAGTTAAATAATGTTATTTTACATTGATATGTCAACATTTAATTTAAACGAACTGAACATTTAATGGGTTGTTCAAATTGTTTTACATAACTGTATATAGGGGGTTGATAAAAGTAATGAAAATGTCAACATATTCTCAGTAAATGTATTTCTCAGGTGCCTATTTACATTAGATTCACACCAGACATTGGTAACAAGCAAAGTTATCCACAAAAGCAATAAATGAATCTCCATCCATACTTGAACTTAGGTGTAAATAAATGAAATGGCACAGGGAATAAGCATTAAATGCATGAAGAAAAGGAAGTGCAAATAGACACACAATCCAGAAAAAACATGAAACTGATCAGCATTTTGAAAACAACCCTGTCTCTTATCAGTGCAACTTCATATCATTTGGTTCAGTCCTATTTAATAGCCTATAAAAAGTTTCTGGTTACCAAACTATCCTTCAAAAAGTACTGTATGTCTGATGTCCTCTCCACTGCAAGCTTATAACTTACTATGGACTAACATTGTTTTTATTTCTTTGTATTTGTGGATTATTTGGGTTATTATCGACATCAGACATACATTTTATATCAATAACCCCATTACAAACATTTTACAGAAAAAAATCTTGAAATGTGCAATACTTACTGAGGCTCTCAAAGGTTCCACAGTATTATTTATAGTAAGTCCTCCCTGAGTCAGGGGTCGCCACAGCAAGTCATTACAACTTGCACACAGAATTGGCAGAGTTCTTACACCAGATGCCCTTCCAGACACAACTGGGATTTGCACCCAGGCCACTCATATGAAAGACGCAGACTTAGCCTGCTACAACACCACAGAGGGACAGTCCACAGTACTATCTATACGCTTCAAAATTATAGAAAAAAAGAAGAAGCAAACTGGTCAGAGAGGCTAACAAGAGGCTAACAGTTACTGAATATAGGCTAAGCAGTGAGGATGCAAGACAGAATATTTTTTATCTGAAGAAAAAATCCAGATCTGCCTAAAATCTTGCAAAAGGTTGGAAATTATGTTATAATCAGATTAAACTAATCAGGGTTTGGGTAGTAATTCCTAAAGGTGTTCTTGGCACAAAAGCAACACTGAGCATTACAAAAAGAACATTATGCCCAAAGTAAAACATGTGGTGGTAGTATCATGCTCTAGGGTTACTTTTCTTCAAACTGGAGTTTTTATCAGTTTGGGTGAAAATATTTAGAGTTCTAAATATCACTCAGTTTTTAGCATGACCAAATAAAAAAAGAATAATATAAGAGAAAAAAGGTCTGGAATGGCCTAGCCAAAGTCCAGAACTAATTTCAACAGAAGGTCTGTGAGCTGACCTGAACTGGGTTGTGGACAAAAGTTAACTTCGTAATCTGATGGAGGAGAACTTTCGCAAGATAGAATCGGCAAGTAGTGTCAAGTCAAAATGTGGAATGCCGATACACTCCTATTGAAGAAGACTGAATAATTCATATATTGATAAACATTAATAAAGTCCATACATCCTCTCTACACGTTGTCCTTGTCATGTTGCCTATCTTGAGCAGTGAGTGGTTGAAAGGCGAGGTAGATGCAGAGAAGGTCACCATTCCAACAACAACACAAGTATTCACAACCCATAATAACACACAAATCATACATAATCAAACATGCATGTCTATGCGCAATCAGAAGAAGTTGGTTTATATGGAAAACATGCAAACTTCCCACAGATTTGAGCCCAGGGCCTTCCTGCTGCTTGGCAACAGGGCTAACAACTGCCCCACCATGCAGCCCATTTAACAATAAACAATCCTAACATTTCTTTTCTGGACTTTTTTAGAGTTTGTTACCTCTGCAAGTAGACAGCATTGGCTTCTGGGTAAATGTCTTTCTTCAGGTTGTTACTGAGATCCACCAACACCTACAAAACAAAATATATTCAAGAGAGGTGTTCTTACTTCATAATTAACATATTTTATAGTATACACACACAGTATACAACCACTGCAGTTACTTATAAAAGTTTTAGCTGAAATATTAAAGTACCTAAAACATTGTATTGTTGTTGAAAACAAATAACCGTACCTTTTATTGTAAAAGCTGAAGTTTCTTATAGTATAAGATGCAACCAATTTAATATCCCACACTTCCTCCCAAACGTTTTGCCCTTTAAGATGCTAGAAAGAGTTTTGGTTATTATTTAATTAACACAGAAAAACAAAGTTAAATATATCAAGCTATAAATTATTTAAAGAAATATTGGTAAAGAATAAAAAAAAATGGAAGGGGAAAGAAGTGACAAAGCTTCTGTACAAGCCCACATTGGCAGGGTAAATTATATTATTCCAATTTAAGCATAACTGTATTCATGCTCCTTTAAAAATGCAGATTAGAAACTTAAATCTGTTTTCTTCTTTCTCTTAATGATCAAGCTTATTCATATATTAACAGCCACAGATCTCCATATTATCCTAACATATTACATTGCTCTCAGACTGCAAATATACTTGTGTTTCCCAAAGACTTTAGACCCTTTATGTCATCAAACTCTCCTAATGTCGAAGGGGCTCCCAGTTTGGGTTCAGGAAGAATGCATCCTGTCTACTCATAAACTCAAGGATGTACTCAAGCTTTCTTTTTTGGTAAATGATGTTAAATTATACTTCATTGTCCCGCAGGGGAAGGCCTGTCTTGGACAGCAACACATAAATTTTGAAAAAAATCGTTACACCAGAAATAACATTTGCACGCAAAAATATGCAAAGACTTGAACTCAGTGAGAAAACCTTAGATAGAAATTTGCTCAAGTTTCACATAGGAATATAATTAGACAATACAAAGAATTGGACAACATTAGCAGATAAGACGAACAGATAAAATCGCAAATAATTGCTCAATATTTATTAGGTTATAAAAAATTGTTATATAAAACTGCTCCTCCTTGCTGACCACTATTAAGATCATGTATTAAGATCAAGGTGATTAGTAGCTAAAAAAGTTATATCACCTTGGATCTCATGTGAATAATTTTTATTATTACCACTCACTGATTGGTCAATATACTATAGAGATGTGGTCCAAAAATTCACCTTCTGTATGACTTATTATTTAGTTAATATTTTAGCCATTAGGTGCCAAACCAAGAATTTAAGTAATATTTCGCTGCGATATTTTATGATTATGTGACTGTTGTTGCTGTTTCACTTGTTATTTTGAGTTAATATAATGAGTTATTTTTAAAACATGGGTATGAATTTTTGTTTTCAAAATGACATTTGATGTAACTTGGCACAATATACATTAACTGAATTGAATTGAAATTAAATCTAAACCATATTGTTTAATTTAGTTTTTTTTTTACCTTCCCTATAAGATGATGTTCCATTGATGTGAAGTCATAGTGTTCACGGTGAACACAAATAAAGATCAGGTTAGCAGATTGGGCTGCTTGTGCATGGGTCATCACCTGTATAAGAAATGTATTCATCTCTTCAACACACATTTCATTACATGCAGCAAACACATATCTCTGTGCTTTTGTTCTATTTTTATGAAACAAACTCCAGATTCAGTGATATGTCGTGTTGTACCTCAGCTCCCTGCGGCAAAGGGCTGCAACTGTGTGGTCTTCTGCTGCCATACACAACTCTGTAGCCAGACTGGAGCAGACAGAGGCCCAATGAGCGCCCCAGGTCCCCGGTTCCAAATATACACAGCGGCTCTGGCTCAGGGGCAGCTGCCATATCCAGAGGATGCAGCGATCCACAGCTTTGCTTCATGTCCTCTGACGTGCCAATTACAATGCTCATGTTTGGATTGTCAGAGTAACCCTGCGTGTTGTTTTACTGCTGTGGAGTCTGACCTTTACTCTGCCTCTCCCCTCTTCTGTTTGACCTCTCTCTGCATGACATAAGAGAAATGCATTTGTTTTTAGTACACCTACAATCAACAGCCAACTACACGTGTGATGGAGTGTGACAGCATTATATCATCGATCCAACTAGCTGTTTTTTGCAGTTTTCATCTTTTTTCTATTATTATTATTATTATTATTATTTTTACTGCTATGAAACTGCAGAACTTTGAGCTGTAAATTAGGAGCCTGTAGAACCCTATACACCTCTCAGAGAAACTACTAGACCAGATTCACAGTTTTGTTTTTTATTTTATTACTTTTGAGAAGCACAGACTGCTTTATCTCTCTTGTTCTGCTAGAATCCGATTTTCAAATTTCACATAAGAAAAAAAAATGCTTCTGCCTTCCAGGGTTGCAATCTTTTATTTCTTCTGTTTCCACACCAGACACAATGCCATGTGGGAGATCCTGGCCGACATATTCATTATCATTTCAAAACCTGCTGTTCCAGCCAAGTGGCTAGAAAGACAATTTGTGCAAATTCAGTACCCCTGTCCCTGTGGCTTAAACATCTGCAAAGATGTGACATGAACAAACTCAGTGGAGCAGAAATGAAGCCTGGCATAAATGTTAGTGTTTTGTGTGTGGTTGCATTGCTTTGCTTTGCAATTTATTATGTGCGGCTATATGCGTGCATATTTATGGTTGTGTTTGTGCGTCAAATGGGTCAGAAGGATCAGAGCTGAGTGAGGTCTCAGCTGTGATGTGCTGCACCTTGGGGGCTGGCTCCGCAGACAGGGTGACAACCTGGCTGTAGAAATGACACACAACATCAGATCAAATTTACCAACTGATCTGCAAAAAAATACTCTCTTCCCCATAAAAGCAGCAATCACAGTATACATATACATATCCGCCAATATTTATGAGTGATAAGCAGAGTACTTTCGGAGGTTTTTCACTCAGGTCCATAACTAAAGCATTATTGTCCACCTGGGGGGATATTGGAGCAAAATGAAAAGTCCTTTTATGCCTAACTTTAAAAGCATCCATTCAGTTGTAGCGCTGTTAGAATGTACCTGATAGTACATCCAATATAATGACTCATTTACTGGCTTTGCCTCTGGGAAAACTCCCTTTTCTTGATTTATTCTTGTTCCTTCCTACATTTCAGTCTTTTTGTGCCGTCACATCAGCACTTTTCTTTCTATTGCTGTTCAATTCAGGAGCTATACAGCGTGTCCACAAGCTAATAGCTATTGAGCCAACTATGTACATTTTTCCAGAGGTGGTTGTAATGGTGTCGTCTAAGCCCATGCCCTCTGCCTGCCCGACAGCATGTACAGATTGGCTGAGCACGTATGTCTTCCCTCCTCATTCACGATGGTTTCAAATTTTTCTTAACACATTAAAATTATATGCTGTTCTAATGTTTCAGCCAACATTGAAGCAAATATGCCTCCAGCAACTAATCTGAAACAAGCTGACTTATGAATGTGCTCAAAGTAAAACTACTGTAATCTGCCCCACATTGCCCTGCAAAAGTATTTATGCTTCTTCGAACTTTTTACAATCGCAAAGTTCACTGTGAATTTATGTAATATATCAACACATAAGGAGCACAGCATTGCAAAGAGGAAGGCAAATAACACTTGCTTTTAGATATTTTACACAACTAGAAATATGAACGTGTGGATCTGTATTTATGTTAAGAGTGTGGGTATACTATGTGTATCATGTGAATGAACTTCAATGCAAAATAGTGCCTCACTGAGCACTATTTAATTTGAATATAAATGCTGTTGTCTGTGATTGGCTCAGAGATTTGTTAGCAAACAATAGCAAAAAAAAAAAATCAGGAAGTTTAAGGACTTTATCTCGGACCAGACAGGCCAGGAAGTTTTGAAGAAATTTAAAGTAGTACTTCGGTTTAAAACTCTATGCTAAGCTTTGAACATTTGCTAACAACTGCAATTTTTCCTAGACATGGCTGTCTACTTAAACTGACAGGCAGGGCAAAGAGAGCATTAATCAGAGAAAAACCCGAGGCATAACTATAAAGGAGCTGCAGAGATCTTCAGCTCAGGTGAGATAATCAGGACAACTGTTAATCATGCACTTCACAAATATGGCTTTTTTGAAAGATTGGCAAGAGGAAAGTAATTTTTGAGAGAAAGTCATGAAAAGTGCCATTTGCAGTCATGCAGAGAACACATCAAACGTGGAAGATGGTGTTGTGGCCAGAAGAGAGCAAAGTTAAACTTTTTTTGGTATACAAGCAAACATAATGTGAACAAAGAAATGAGGTGATGCCTGCTAACTAGATCAGGCACTCAAGCTGTGCTGGTGCTTCAAACATGATCTTTGACACACTGTAGAATATTTGAAGCACAATTTGGACGGCCTATTTAAACTGCATAGCATCGAGCTACATTGTGCATATCATGCTGTGCTGCTGCCTGCCTGTCAACACCTTGTTCTTGGCATAGGCCACATAGTTACCTACAGAGCCTAAAGACAACATAGAGTTAAATAAACATTAGCATCAATAATCAGTCCTGACTGGTGCCCTTTTTTCATGCCCGTACTCATACTCGTACTTGTCGTCTTTCGCTTGATCCGGGGCCGAGTCCCGGGGGCAGCAGACTCAGGAGAGGCATCCAGACGTGCATCTCCCCAGATACCTCCTCTAGCTCCTCCAGGGGGAGCCCAAGGCGTTCCCAGGCCAGCCGAGAGACATACTCCCTCCAGCGTGTCCTGGGCCGTCCCCTGGGCCTCCTCCTGGTGGGACGTACCTGGAACACCTCCTGAGAAAGGCGTCCAGGAGGCATCCGGTATAGATGCCCGAGCCACCTCAACTGGCTCCTCTCCATGTGGAGGAGCAGGGGCTCCACTCCGAGCCCCTCCCCGATGGCCGAGCGCCTCACCCTAACTCTAAGGGATCTCGCTCTTTCAGTAATGACCCAAACTTCATGGCCATAGGTGAGGGTAGGAATGTAGACCAACCGGTAAATCGAGAGCTTCGCTTTTCAGCTCAGCTCTCTCTTCACCACAATGGACCAGCACAGTGCCCCCAATACTGCAGCAGCCGCACCGATCCGTCTGTCGATCTCTCACTCCATTCATCCCTCACTTGTGAACAAGACCCCGAGATACTTGAACTCCTCCACTTGAGGTAGGAACTCCCCTCCCACCTGAAGAGGACAAGCCACCCTTTTCCAGTCGAGAACCATGGCCTCGTACTTGGAGGAGCTGATCTTCATCCCAGCGGCTTCACACTCGGCTGCGAACAGCCCCAGCGCATGCTGTAGGTCTTGGCTAGAGGGGGCAAGCAGGACTACGTCATCTGCAAAAATAAGTCCCCAAACCAGACCCCCTCCGGCCCTCGGCTGCACCTAGAAATCCTGTCCATAAAAGTTATGAACAGGACCGGTGACAAAGGGCAGCCCTGCCGGAGTCCAACACCCTCCCACCCCACCCCCCCGAGGGCATCACGAGGGACACACTTGACCCTCGAGGGACCCTCGAGTACCCTGTAGAGGGTATAGAGCTGGTCCAGTGTTCCACGGCCGGAACAAAAACCACACTGCTCCTCCTGAAGCCGAGGCCGGACTCTCCCCTCCAATACCCTGCGTAGGCCTTACCAGGGAGGCTGAAGAGTGTGATCCCCTGTAGTTGGAACACACCCTCCAGTCACCCTTCTTATGAAGGGGTACCACTACCCCAGTCTGCCAGTCCAGAGGCACTGTTCCCGACCGCCACGCAATGTTGAAGAGGCGTGTCAACCATGACAGCCCCACAACATCCAGAGACTTGAGGTACTCAGGACAGATCTCATCCACCCCCTAAAGCCCTTCCACCACAGAGCTTTTTAACCACCTCGGTGACTTCAGCCTGGGTGATGAAAGAGTCTAACCCAGCCTCTGTTTCCACCAGGGAATGTGTGATGGCAGGATTGAGGAGATCCTCGAAGTACTCCTTCCACTGCCCGATAATGTCCCCAGTCGAGGTCAGCAGCCTCCCACCCCCACTGTAAACAGTGTTGGCGCAGCACTGCTTCCCCCTCCTGAGGCGCTGGACGGTTTGCCAGAATCGCTTTGAGGCCAACCGGTAGTCCTTCTCCATGGTCTCACCGAACTCCTCCCAGGCCCGAGTTTTTGCCTCTGCCACAGCCTGGACTGCGGCACGCTTGGCCTTATGGTACCCGTCAGCCACCTCAGGAGTCCCACAAGCCAACCACAGCCGATAGGACTCCTTCTTCAACTTGACAGTGTCCCTTACTGCCAGTGCCCACCACCGGGTTCTGGGATTGCCGCCGCGCCAGGCACCGCAGACCTTACGGCCGCAGCTACCGGCAGCAGCATCGACAATAGATGTGGAGAACATGGTCCACTCGGATTCCATGTCTCCAACATCTCCCGGAATCTGGTCAAAGCTCTACCGGAGGTGGGAGTTGAATACATCCCTGGCCGAGGGCTCTGCCAGACGTTCTCAGCAGACCGTCATTATGCGCTTGGGCCTGCCAAGTCTGTCCGGCTTTCTCCTCTTCCAACGGATCCAACTCCCCACCAGGTGGTGATCAGTGGACAGCTCAGCCCCTCTCTTCACCCGAGTGTCCAAAACATGCGGCTGAAGGTCTGATGATACGACAACAAAGTCGATCATTGACCTCCTGCCTAGGGTGAGCTGAGCTGGGGGGCAACATGCAAACCCACCCCATCCTGCCGCCTCTCCCCGTGGGCCACTCCAGAGTAGAAGAGAGTCCAGCCCCTCTCGAGGAGATGGGTTCCAGAGCCCATGCTTTTTTCATGCCCTCTATTGAAAATAAAAATTTATAAAATATAAATAATAGCCCTGTGCACTGCTGTCTCCCAATCCAACGGACCTCCCACTGCTGAAAACCACACCTCTGATGCGCCACAATCAGCTGATCCAACGTGAGTAAGTAAAGAAATGTTTAAATGAATAAGTTTGTGTTTAAATCATTTTTCAGAATGTTTGAGAATGATTGGTCACCTTTCTAACCTTAACCTTAAGTTACAGTGGAAGTAATTAACATTAGCAGGTGTTCTTCTGCAGAGGTTACAAGCTACTTAGCATATGATTTGTAGCTTGGGACAGCTGGAAACTGATGTTAGAGCAGCTTTATAAGGTTTACCTGCTGAATTGTTGTTTCACTGTACCTGTGAATAGGCCAAGGAGAGGGCGTACCAGATAAAAAATAAATTAATAATTTTTAAAACTTAAAAATGTCTTCTTTCTCCATATCAGACCCATTAATAGTTTGCATCCTCTTGTTGCCCAAAAAAGCCAAAGGTTTTATAATTTTAACTTTTAATTTCTGTGGACCTGTCACGTATAAACAGAATGTCAGTCTCTGCTCAGTTTTTCAGTGAGCTATTTTCTTTTGTTTGCCTCTTTTACATAAAAATAAGTGCTACTGGGGAAAAAAAATGTGAACAATGCATCCCTGTTTTAAATGATTGGAATGGATAAGATGCCTAAAATGAAGTTGTTCACATTCTCTCCTATCTGATGCTATAATCTGATTATTTATTTGTTATATTCTTAGTGTTAAGCTTTGAATGAAATAAAGAACATATTTTTTTGCCACCTTTTAAATATTATTTAAAAATAGTTGTCTAATAATGCCACAGGAGATATTGTATCTGCTGTGTAACTTAGTAAAGTGTGGTGCACCCTCCTTGTTTTAATAAATCCATAATATTAACAAAATAAGGTAATGTTGAACACATCCAGCCTACATGTTTTGCTTTGTACTGTTCAGCAGAAAGTTAATCTCATCCATCCATTGGTCAGACAGAATGGTCAGAGGAACATTTATTGACTGAGAAGAACCAAATTTTTGGGACCCCTGCTTTTAATATTTTGTAAAACCCCCTTTAGCAAAAATGATTACACTCAGTCTTCCCCTATAACTTTGCTAAGGTTGGAGCAAACAGACAAAGAGATCTTTGACCATTTTTGATCCATTTTAATTAAGGCCTACACTTTTTTATTTGAAATGTCCTTGTATTAAAAGAGTTTATAATGCCATGCACTCCAACAAGGTTCCCAGTTTCTATGGAAGAGAAACAGGCCTATAGCATCACAGATAGTCTACAATATACTTAACAGTGGGCATGAGGTACTTTTTCCTCACGTTCATTATTTCGGTCTCCTCTAATTAAAGGACGCAGTTCCCGTTGAAGTCCCAGCTGCATTTAGCAAATGTCTGAATCATTTGCTGTAGAGTAAACAGTGCGATATTTATGAAACCTACGCAATAAAATTAAATGTGGATCACTGCAGTAATTTCTTATTCAGGGTAAACCAGAGACACCTTTAAATTTGCCGTCAAGTCCGTACTTTTGAGAGGCTCTCGAGATAGCTGAGTAAAGTCAATTCAATCAATTTGGCTACCTTTGTGCTGGTTTGTGCAGCAGAATTTTTGGATTTTGCAGCCCGCACATTTGCGGCACAAACCAGCACAAACATAGCCAAGTTTTTGGCAGTTTTTGATTTGAAGAAGTTGGGGGGGGCGCTGATGATAGCAGCACAAACAAAAGTATTTGCTGCACAAACAGGAACAAATGTAGAACAAACTCTTGACACCATTTTTGTTCAACTTGAAGAAGGGGGGCAACTTCACTCAGCTTCTTGAGATCTATCTGGATTTGGTACTTATCCAAAAATATTCTTTGACATTTAATAACGATGCACCCAGTCACATATTTACAACAGATGCTGAAACTTTATTTTTATAAATGTCAGAAAAGAGTTTCAGTTTGGAATGTTTTTGGTGAACTGTGCTTAAATTCTGACAATTTCTTTGTTTGTCTGTATTTCATTAAGAACAAAAAAACAATAATATAAGATATTTATTTTGCCAACTTAGAAAACAAAAATTAAGAATTCTCATTTGCAACTCCTTTTAACTACACTGCTAGCAAGCACAGGAGGTCAGAGAGAAATGATGTGCTGCTCCTGCATAGTTCTTCTCAAAATTATTTGGGAGATTCCAGCTTTGTCCAGCCGTCAGAAGGCACTCAGAGGAATATGAGGTGCAGTTGTTAAGACAGCTTCCAGTTAGAACATGCATATAGTGGATAGCTTCATGCTGCTACAATGGCAAGGAACTGGCCTGCAGGACAGATGAGTTCTGAGGGATTTCTGTTAAATGATTGATACTGTGGTAGTGCATTACATATGAGCTTCAGATAGAAGTTCTGACTGAGCTCAGGTTATGATCTTAATAAAAAAAAGAAGACAGAAAGAAAGGAATGTAATAAAAGATACTACATGAAGTACAAGGAAACACAGAGAATCTCAAAGAGACCGAGGCACAAAGACGAGATGCTACACAGGGAAGAAATATATTATATAAATGTCCATTAATATTCTATTAGTGGCTTTCCAGACAGGCAAATTGGGAATGTTTGTTGTAAAAAACTGAAAACTGCTTGAAGAAGATTAAGAAACAGTCTGATTAAAGTAGATCTTTTTTGCAGATATATATTTCTTCCAGGAAACACTAAGAAATTAATTGGTTCATGTGCAAATGCCTGTTTGAGTGCATTTTTGACGACACCAAAGAAAATATACAGTGCATTTCAAAAGAATGCATGCGTCTTTAATGTTTTCAAATCAGCTAATATTACAACCTCAAATTTGAATGAATTTTGAGATTTAAATGACAGGCCAACAAAACGTAGCATGTAGTGAAGTGAAACCAAAGGATAGTTTACAAAATAGTTTACAAATCCAGAAAGTAAGATGTGCATTTGTATTCAGTCCCCTTTAAATCAATGTTTGTCCGTATTTAGCTCTATCCATATTCCCATCCACTCTAGCCAGCCTCCCTACAGAAGGAAAATTTTCCCACAGCATGATGCTGCCACCATCATGTTTCACTGTGGACGTTGTGTTTGCAGGGCGATGTTAGTTTTCTTTCGCAAGAAATGTTTTTGTATGTAGGCCAAATAGGTAAATTTTGGTTTCATGTAACTGGAGCTTCTCCTTCCACACACTTGCTGTACCATCAACATGGTTTAAGGAAAACTGCAAATGGGACCTCTTAAGGTCGGGACACACTATACGACTTTACAGATTTTGAAAAGACTCTGTGTTTACACTAACAGACTACTTTCTGTGTCATGAATGAAAGACTGAGGATCCCACAATTAACGCCTGCTCTTGCTGGATCACAGACTACATGATTTTTCAGACCACCTGAAGCCAGCTGAACACATCAAACGCCTAGATACTCTCACAAGAGCGTCAGTTTGTAGGGATACACATACCAGTAGGAAGTGGTAATAGGACATATTCCCAGAATTCGGAAAGGCAAAATTTCTGTTCCACTCCCTCATAAAATGAATGAGATGCAATTTAAAATATGTTACCTTTAACCTACAAGTAAATATGATTTGGATAGTGTTGACTGTATTCTTTATTATACTCATGTTGAGACTTTGGAAAATGTATTTGAGGTTGTGGGTTTTGGAATAACTTTCAATGTTGGCTTTTATCTAAATATGTTATTATTTCTATCTGAAAAGACTGACAACAATATAATGTTCCGGCTGGGTCATGCAAATAAACATTAGGAATGTATGATAAATAGGTTTATTCTATAAAATATTTATTTTAGAATGTGTCAAATTAAGTCCCATTACCTTTATGTTAAATATGTGAATTGTTTATGAAGGCCCTTCATTAATTATTGTATTTTAGTCATGAACATTCGAGTATCTCTCTGTTGTACTGGTTTGTTTTTTAACACTATGTGGCAGTAATTAGATTGGTAATAACTTGTATCATCTCCAGTGTTGTTGTACATTCATGTTGCCTGTTGCATTGCAGCCAGAAGGTCCTGGGTTTGACTCCCGGCTGGGGAGTTTACATGTTGTCCCTGTGCATGCGTGGGTTCTCACCGGGTACTCCGGCTTTCTCCCACTGTCCAAGAACATGACTGTAAGGTAAATTGGTCTCTCTAAATTGCCCTTAGGTGTGAATGACTGTGTGCATGGTTGTTTGTCCTGTATGTCTCTGTGTTGCCCTGCAATGGACTGGCGACCTGTCCAGGGTGTACCCTGCCTCTCGCCCATAGACTGCTGGAGATAGGAACCAGCCCCCCCGTGACCCACTATGGAATAAGTGGTATAGAAGATGAATGAATGCATGAATGACTGAATGTATAACTTGTATCATCTCCAGTGCTGTTGTACATGTATGTTCATAATGTTGTATTGCTATAAAAAAGTTTAAAAAAAATCAGCTCACATCTAATGTTGTGTCCCAGCCTCTTTTTCATTAGCGACATGCTGGCAAAGAATCTTCTGGTGTGGTTAGCGCTTTACGGCTTTCTTCTTGCTGCTTTTCCATTGGGGATACATTTTTGGAGACCATGACCAACAGTTATCCTTTCAACAGATTCTCCTACCTGACCTGTGAGGCTCTGCAGCTCCCCCAAAGTTGTCACTAACGCTCTCCAAGGGCGCCTTCAGACTAGACAATCTTGTCAAATGAGTTCTCTAATTTGCATGCTTTACAGACATACGGTATATCTGGACTGAAAACTTTTAAATCTTCCAATACCTCACTCTATGTACATATATAGAGTGAAAGTGATCCAAATCAAATGAAGGTGTGAAACGTTGGAGTATTCCTACCCAATCAAAACAGCTATTTATTACCTAGGAGTCTTCTCAATCCAGTTATTGCACTGGATTTTATGTAGGTATAGCAGAGGTGGCTGAATACAAATGCACGTTATACTTTTTATATTTTTATTTGTAAAATGTTTTAAATCATGTATGACTTTTTCCCACCACTTCTTTTTGTACCATGTTGTATTCGTCTATTACATACAATGCCAATAAAATGCATTAAAATTTGTAGTTGTTAGATGGCCAAATGTAAAAAATTTTATGAATTCCTTTGCAAGGTTACATACATGTGCACATGCTGCAAATGTTACATAATTACTTCCATTATCGATACCAGGCATGCATGCTGCACAGAAACATACCAACTCATACTCTCTATCTGCTTTAACGGTTTGAGTACAGGCTGCATATTTAAAGTTGAGAATCTTATCTGGCAAGCCAAGCCACAGAAATCAGAAGCGGAAAAGAGCTGCATGAAACTTCCGATTTAGAGATTTTCTTCTTTTGTCCACCACACATCACTGCTGAATTATACAGCCTTGCTGGGGTTTTTTCAGAGTTCATCCTTTTCCAAAACAGGGGAGAGATTGTAAATCTTTGAAAATGCCTCCAGAAGACAATGCTTGTAAAGTGGGCTTTGATAATCCTCTCGCTTCATCTAACTTCTTCACCTCCCCTCATGCCTGTGTCCCTCTTTTTAACAGCGGGGAGAGGATGAAACTAAACAGTCCTTCTTGATTTTGGTTAGTATTAAAGCCCAGATTAAAATCTGTCATGTATCAGAGTCATTCTACATAATGATATCTTTGACAAACAGCTGTGGTCTGCATATAGCACGCGTCCACGCAGCTCCTCCTCAGAGGCGGCACAGCCCATTATGAGGCTGAAATATGCCTAAAGAATTTTTCGCCTCATCTCCTCAGCCATACTTCCAGTCAAGTGAAACAGCTGACAAGGTAGAAAAAGGCTGACAAGAAGTCTAATTTTGTAAGGATGAAAACCCCACACTTATCAGAGGTGCAATTTAAAGTTTTAAGGGTGAAAACCGAGGGCAGAATAAAAGAGTGTGGGCTAGGCGCCATTCAAGTTGCAAAAGTGTAATGAGCAGTGAGATGATTAATGGTGATTATGTGAATTATTGTTTGAAAGCTAAAGCTGACAATGGGATAAAAATTGTTCTAACAAGCATAGAAATCATTTGTTCTCATTTCTCTTTAAATATCCTTAATGAATTTAGCACTTACAAGAGGCTATACTAACAAAATAAACAGAATCAGTAAAAATAATCTGGAGTCAGCAGGCCTGTTAGGAGCAGCATGGTCAGTTTAATCAAGACCTACTTGCAGTATAAGTAAACCTGTTTCTGTGTGTTGGATTTATAAATTGTGATTTTTACTAAAGAAAAAAAAACCTGAATGCTCCAATTTGCTTTGCCCTTCATAGTTATCCACTGGGTCGTAGATTTCAGTAAGAGCAACCCTGTTTCTGTAAAAAACTCTCATGATTACCAAAAAAATGACAAGAATGAAAAAAATAATATAAGTGCAAGAAGGCCAGGTGAAATTGCTTGTAGTCCAAGGAGGGTTTTTTGTTTATTTTGACCTCGGACCTGTAAGAATGTTATTTGCAATTGATGGATTCGAGATGAAGGTGCTCTAATTCTCATGATTTGTTTTCAATGTCAGATATCAGAAGTCTTAGAATATGAATTAAAATTTGACCAATTGAGAAAATTTTTATTTTTTTTTAGTGACCGAATCAATTGTACACTTGATATGGCTTGACTGCTGATTGGTGGGCTGGAAACTAAAACATTTACTCTTTCTCCAGTCAATGAATAGACCAAATCAGATGCTACCAATTCACACTGACAACAATCTTCTGGTGCGGTAGTTGTTACTGAGTGAGGAGGACTAAGTCAGCTCTTTCTGTTTGTTTAAAAAGGAAATTAGAAGAAACATAAAATAAGAGAGAAGCCTTAAAAAAGGAAACCAAGTTAGACTAAAGAAAGTAAATGTATTACAACTATGTTTTAGTCTATTGATGAGTCTGTTTCTATCTATCTATTGTGGAACATGCAATAATTGCAAATGTTGACAGGTTTTTGGAAATCATACATTTAAGTAAGGGTGGGAGCAAGTCTAGGATCTAGCGTTTAGTGGTTTAATCCCTGACCTCAACAAGCAACAGTGGCCTCTGACTGGAACCATGTTAAACAATGCTTTATCTTTTTCAAACATCTGGTAGATGATCAACCAACCACATGCACTGAGGTTAAACACATTACAGATTTGTCTGTGAGATAATGCAGAAAGCTCAATCGTGGTGTTTTCCTATGGCATTATAGAGTCATATTATATAAGAAGTGTAACACTGTGTCTATTGCTGGATATTGATGTTCTGCTGAAGTATAAATGTAAGGCAGCACTTTGCCCTAAATGACCACAAGACTCTTCAAATTTGTCTCCTAGAAGGAGCAGTTAGAGTTGCTCAGTCATATATAATAAACTAAACAGGTGTCTGCAACCTTTACATCCAAAGAGCTGTTTTTGCCCTAAGTCCAGCTAAATAAGACCCGTTTAGAGCCGTTAATGTTACCTGACCTTTTAAAAAAAGACAACCTGTAATTTTTGATAAATATCTACTATGGGAAATGTGTTGTTTTTATATAACCACCATTTTATTTCTGCTTTTCAGTTTAAAAAACAACAAAAATATCGGAAATTACAGCAATCCATTTTTGTTGTCCAGCTAAGCTTTTCATTCTCTTATGACCATAAAATTAATTGAGTTGGGTTAAAAAGTAAGTGAAAAGAAATCTATTTCTAATCTAATGTAACATTGCAGGTGTGCAAAAAATAAAGTTTCTATGACTAACAACAGAGTCATGGCACAAAGTATATTGTAAAGTAATGCATAATTGAGTGAGTTGAAAAAACAAGGAAACATTGTTTTATTTAATTTTTTTTACCAATAAAAATATGAAAGGCGTGCATTTGTATTCAGCCCTCGTGAGACAAGACTTTGTAGACCAAAGATATAATTAAAACTACAAGTCTTTTGGGGTAGGCTACTTCAGTTGTTTCACATTGAGACATAAAGATTGAAGATTTTTCCCATTAATTCTTGCCAAACAGCTCAACCGCAGTCACACTGACTTTAATCTTACCCCATATTTTCAGTTGGATCTGGTCCTGGACTTTGAGAAGGCCATTCTTCCACATGTGCTTTAATTAAACCATTTGATTTTCTCTTGCAACCTCTAACACATTTTCTTCCAAGATTGCCATGTGCTTAGCTCTATCCCTCTTCCCATTAACTTACCTCAATAAAGAAAACAGCATAATGCTGCCACCACCATGTTTTATTGTGAGAGTGGTGGGTTCAGAGTACAATGTTAGTTTTCTGCTACACATAGTGTTTTGCAAATATGCTAAAAGATTTCATTTGGATCTCATCTGAATAGACATTCTTCTATGTGTTTGCGGTGTCTATTAAATAGATTATGACACACTTTAAACAGAACATCTTCTAGCTTTCTTTTAGCAATGCTTTTGTGCCACCCCTCCATAAAGGACAGATTCTTAGACCTGAGCTATGTGCTTTGCAGCTCCTCCCCAGTTACCATTCATCTCTTAGCTGCTTCTTTTATTAACACTCCTATCACACAGCCTGTCAGTTTAGGTGGATAGCCTGTCTTGGCAAGCTTGCAGATGTACTATAATAAATTGAGCAGTCCTCAATGAAATTCTCAAAGCTTGATTTGTTGTTTTGTAAAGTAACCTTAAACTGTATCTCTGAGCTTTCTGGCGTTTTCCTTTGTCATCATGATGCTGTTTGTTCACTAATATTCTGAGAAGAGCTACATTTACACTGAGATAAAACTACACACAGATGAACTCAGTTAGCTGTATTGTATTTTATTTAGGGGTATCAGCGCAATGAAGGTTGAACACTAATGCATTTAATCCCTTTAGATTTTTATTTTCTTTGAAAAAACATATATATATATCTCATTCTACTTTACACTGCATAGAAGCAGAAGGTTGGGCAGTCTGGACATGCTGCTCTTGTAATAGTGTGCCATTTCGAATAGTGAATAAGACAAGTGCATCATAACAAAATGAATAGTGTTTCTCAGAACTCACTTGGTTGTATCCTTGGAAAGAATACAACCAGGCATGCTGCCGGCACCGATAAGACACAGCAGATTGTTGTGCATGCTGCTGTTTCTTGTAGGCTTTCCATTGACACAGAGATGTACTCATTGTCTTCTAGTAATCTCTTAGCTGTACTGTTGTTTGCCATTCTATGTGTTTCCATTTTGTTAAATGGTCTTGAATTTTATAATGCTTTGTGTTACCAAACAGAATATGGCTTGCTGGCAGAGATAAGAACATTTAGCAGATGAATTATTAAAAAATAATGACAGAGTGTTATATTAAGTATTTATATACTGCCGTAACTGTATTTTTTAACAGTGTTTTGATTATAAACATTTATCTTTAGTTAACACATAATTGAAAGAAACACATAAAAATATTTCATTAAGCACTGAATATAATAAACAAGAGCTTGATCTGGAAATTGCTCCTGAAATGTTTACAGTTCTCTGAAAGCATAGTATTTGTAAAAGTATCTTTAAAAATCACCTTGACATCAACTGAAGCTAGAGGGGTTGCAGTTTGAAACAGGTCTGTTTCAATACTGTGTGTGTGTGTGTTGTGTGTGGTGTGTGTGTGTGTGTGTGTGTGTGTGTGTGTGTGTGTGTGCGTTGCACCTACATAGACATATCTAATGTGTACGCATACAATATACGTAGAGCAAGCAGCATGGCCTGTGCCCTTGTCCTGCAGTAAATTATACTTTTAAGAGAAACACATCATTTACAAATTGCAGTAATAAAATATTTAAAGTTTTAAGCATAATAGATGTGTGCAGTTTTATGTCATCGTATGAATGTGTGTATATTGCATTTAATTTCATCAGGTGGAGTCTTTGTTGGATGGATGAAAAATGCAGAGCCAAAATGGCTGCAAAAAAGGGTGGAAATCACCCAATGTATGATACATTGAGCCTCCATCTGCATGCTGTGTGTGTGTTTGGGATACAGACAGCCTGAACAATATCAAATGTTGCAGAATGTTGCCTTTAGATATGACTGACTCTTCTTGTTATTTATTTAATTTATGATATATTAGTAGAAAGACAAGAAAAGCTGACAATAAGGGTTTATCTTTTTAATTTTTACACAAATGTATGCCCCACGATGTTGGAATTTTACAAGCAACAATCTTTTTAATTAGCAAACAAAACCTTTATATCCAAGTTAAATACAGAGTATTTATTTTAAAATCATCTTTGGTTTGTGACAAAATAAAGTATTCATTTCTATAATCTCACATAGATTTGTGTCTGAATGTCTCATTAAAACTGTTAAACAAATGCACACAAGGGATGTTAAACTGTTAAGATGTAGAGCTTCTCACTGAAACACATTTTGCATCTGTTTTAGTTTTTTTGCCGATTATCACGGCCACATTGCAGCAATCCAAGTAAAGACTCCCAGATCTCATAGTCTCCAAACAAGTCCTCTAGCTCTCCCAGGGGGGACACACTGCATTTCAAACCCAGCAGAGAGACACTGGCCAGATTTGCTTTCTGGGACAATTAAGCTTATGGTTGCAGCTCAGACAGACTGCCTCTTGAACTGTCCACACAAACACAAACACAACCACTGCATTTTGTTTATGACCAATGCAATCTACCAGAAGCAGCTTAAGTTAAAGCAAAGTCAAAAACAAGCTGATCTGTGGACTTAGGAGCCTGCAGCGTTACAAAACACACCCAGCTTGTTTCTTGTGGCAAGAACACAGGCCGCAGGCATGAAACTGATTGTTTGTTTTGATATTTACGATGAGTGTTGCCAAAAAAGAAGTACAAATTTAAATTCCTACACAACTTACAAAGTGTTCAGGACTCATTGTAGAGGTTTCTTCAGCTTCAGCCAACTGCATCCGCAATAAAGCCCTGGAAACAGCTGTTCAAATTCTGGGTCTGATTCATCAAGTTTCTGCAGTACCTGATTTTATTAACAATTTTTCTGCATCTTTAGAATTGACTGCCTTTTCGTTGTCAGCATCTGATTCATGAGGCAATTATCACTAATATTATAGCAGCAGGAGAAAGACCATTATGTTTACCAGATGTCCTTGCTTTGCAATGTAAATACTAACTTGTGCCATTAACACAGCAATCACAGAGAAGAATGTTTTCTTAGAGGAAATTAGGGCCCAACATATAAAGATTGAGACACTTTAAAGAATTGCAAAAACAACATCTTATATTTTTAAGGAGATTCATTCTTTAATCAGTAAGATATCATGATGTTTTGAGTGGACAGATGCAGACTGTAAATGGCAGTGAATTGATTCAATGCTTGAAGTGATTCACTCAAAGATAAAAAGTACTTACTGAAATGAACAATGTGTATAAAAATGTCCTGAATAGGCAAATCAAATGGAAACTGTACTAACTTCTGATACATTTTCAGTAGGGAAGTCTGTTGTGCTTTCTTCACCTTTAATGTTCTCTGTTATTATAACTCATCCAGTCATTCATGTACAGGTCCATTACGCAACCCCGGACATCCTTCTTTCCTGCAACTCTCCAGGTCATACTGGAGGATTCCTGGGCATTCCCAGGTCAGAAAGGAACTGTATTTCCTCCAGCAGGTTATAGGTCTCCCTATAGTGAAGAGTGAAGTCACTTGTCTTTACTTATTTAAATTCAAAACTGTAAGTCAGTTATTGAGGTACTTTGAAAATCGGATTTGCATGCTTCCTGGATAAGGTTTTACAGTTACCACAGGCAATTTATTTATTTTTATTATTAAATTTTTAACTGTAATTTGTTATTGCACCTAAAAACAAAAAAACAAACAAAAAAAAAAAAGTTTAAATAGGTTTGGTTATTTAAAAGCGTTCAATTACTCTTATAACAATGTCACTGATTTTTACAAAATTAACTCAGTTAATTTAGACATTAAAACTACTAATTTCCAAAAAGCTGATGTAAAATTCACAATTTAAACTCTGATGAAAAAAATTATGTTTTTGTGTAATGCTTTGGAATATAATTATTTTAAATTCAATGGGCAAAAAACCTGTTTTGTTTTTATGCTTCTGTAGAATAAAAAAAACTCACTGCAAATATCTAACAAAGGAAGCCAGATGTTAACATGATATTGCACTGAATTATATTCTCGCTATATCCTGCCAGTGTGCAAATGACTGTGTTAAAATATTCTAGTGGGTAAAAGTTGACCTCAGTTGCAAGGATACAGATGGAAAAGTGGTGACTAGTGAGAAATGTAATTTAGATTTGCAGCAGTTGCTCTTTATTCCTGTGAGTCCATGTGTGGGAGAAAAAGAGAGAAACGCACAGAAAAAAGTACAAAAGCAAAGCCAGTTTGCTCTGCATGTGTAGGTTAATTACTGCATGACCGCGTTGAGAGCAGTGAACTCTGACTCGTAAAGGGTCAGGGATAGTCTTTTCTGCTTGGCTTGGTAGAGAAAATATGAATAATTGGCGTGAATAGGCTTGCTGATGACCTTCATTTTTAGCAGAACACATTTCAGAAATTTATATAATATAAAATAACACAAACTATTGCAGTTCAGTAAATGATTCCATGTCTTTTATTTTTATGGGTGCCTATGTTGAAGCAACAAGGCACAAATATTAAAACTGTCTATACTTATTTTACTTATTATGGGTGCCTCGTGCTCTACTGAAACGCTGGTGCTTGACTCAACTCACATCTGTATATATAATGTTTATCTAAACAAACATCTTACCGAACAAAAGGCTGACATCACCAGGAAAGCAAGGGAGCTAAGAAAACAGAAGATAAGTCCAAAGTGTTGGTATTAAGAAGTCTGGAGGAAATCTATAAATAGAAGGACATAAAGGTATGAGCACTGTATACACAAACACAACACAAATGGACACAGTAGAGAGAGCCACATCTGGACATAGTAATGACACAACAATAAATGAACATACAGGATCATCTGGAGTATATACCCTTTGAGTATGCAGTATGCACAACCCAACTGATATTAGAAGGGAAATTGACCGAGAGATGAACCACAAACACCAGCTTCTGTTTTACAAATGAACAATATAATCACAACTTCACATCTGAGGATAAATTGACAATCATCCATTTTAACATCAAAACTATGTATAGCAACTTCAACCATCTTCAGGAATATTTACAGACATTCTCACAACCATTCAGCATTATTACAGCAGCTATAACTTGGATGAGTCATGAAAAGGGAACAGATTTTGAACTTGATGGCTATGAGTTCCTAATTATGAACAGGAAGAACAAAGGTGGAGTATACATTTATACTGACAAGTCATTGAGCTTCCAAGTACTGGATAATATATCAAACGTGGATTATTACTCAATGACATCAGTGATCACCTGCCAGTTTTCGTCTACAAACGATTATAAGACTACAAGAGAGTGAGAACAGAGGAGTCGATTAATAAATTAAAACAGCCATCAATGCAACAACATAAACATAGCATATGAGTAATTTCTAAAAGTATTTTTGACACTGTATAATAATTGTAATTATAATTATAATTGTATAACCTGTAAAAAGACAAAATGCACAAATATAAAGGTATAAAAATGAGTCAAACAAATATTTTAAGGTTATGTTTGAGTAAATATTACAGGCAAAGACTAAACATATAAAACAAATGTGGAAAATCTTAAATAACATTATAAAATTAGCACAGAAAATTAGAATACCCTACCTTCTTTATTGATAAAGATATTAAAAATTATATTATTGTGAGCTGACAGTTTTAATACATTTTTCATGAATCTTGGATCAGATTTGTCCAAAGACATCGTTGCATTATCCAGCACTGCTGAGGAGTATAGCAAATTAATAAACAGATACTGTAAAAAAAAGTAAGAACAAATGATCCCCTGATTTGCATGGTATCCATAGGTCCTTGGTAAAATATGTAATTGAGGAAATTTCAAAACCACTACAATATATTAGTATTCTTTCATTTCAAACTGGTTCATTTCCTAATAAAATCAAAATCACAAAACTAATATCATCATACAAAAATGGGTCATCAGTTTTCTAAATACAGAGCTGCTACCACAGCTTTCAAAGGTGTTAGAAAAACTGCTTAAGAATAGACAGGAAACATTTTAAGAAAAACAGTAGTATTAGTAGTAGGAGTCAATAACGTTACAGATCAAAACGATCAACAGCATTTGCCATGCTTAAAGCTATTGAAGAAATAACTACTGCTATTGACTATAGGAAAATTACTATTGAAATGTTTGTTGACATCAAAAACCTGTTGACACAATACAACCTAATTTACTTATAACAACAAAACAGAACGCTATGTCACCAGGGGCTGAGTTTGATCATTGCTTGTGGGGTACCTAAGGGGTCAGTACTGGGTCCTAAGTTCTTCATAAAATATGTAAATGATGTATGAAAGATATCTCAAGTAACGACATTTGTATTTGCCAATGACAAGCATTTTCTCTGTTGAAAATAACTGTTAAAGAATGTAATTGAAAAAATTAATAAATTAAAATTATGGTTTGATAGTAATAAACTGTCCTTGTCAGGATCTGTCCGTGTTTGAGTCTGTTTTGTTGTCTAACCTGATCTGATCTTTTGTTTCCCTTTTGTTTCCTGTAGCCTGTCCCACACCTGTCTCTAGTTTTCCCTGATTGTCTGGTGTTGTTATTCATTGGTTCCCCCTGCTGTTCCATTTGTATGTATGTTCCGTGGTTGCCTTTGTTCCCTGCAGGTTCATTGTCGTTTGTAATGTTACGTCTGGTTTCTGGTGTCCTGGTCTGGTTCTGTTTTCCCTGCCTAGTCCGTCAGTGAGAGTAATTAAACCTCAAACTTACAGGCATTCATCTGGCACCTGAGATCCTTCCTTGCACTTTGGTCCTACACTCAACCCCACACCATGACAGTCCTTAAATCTGAACAAAACAAAAATAATGTTATTTGGAAACTGTGGACCAAAGAAGGAGCTCAAATTCAGATAAATGAGGTGAATATTGAAATAGTACATTAAAACAATTTGTTAGTTTTAATGTAGGAAAACTAAGCAGGAAACCTCACATCAAATATTTTCAAAAAAACAGTTCAAAAAGCATCTCTGCATTGCACAAACCCAAACACGTATTAGATCATAAAACACTTCAAATTCTGTACTGTTCCTTAATTTTACCCTATTTCAGTTACTGATGAGAGATTTGGGGAAACAATTACAAAACTGCATAAGCATAAACATAAATTATGCTTCAAAAAAGAGCAATAAGAATAATTTACAAGGATGGGTACCCAGAGCACAGAAACCCACTATTTATACAATTAAAATGATTAAAATCACAGATATAGTTGAACCACAAACAGTACTAATTATGTTCAAAAAACAACCAGCTACAAAAAAATCAAAAATCATCAGAACAAGGAAAACTTTCTCCATTTCTGTGTGTGGGGGTGAAGCTTTGGAACAGTCTGAATATATAACATGTAGCACGTCAATAAGAGGTTTTCTTCATGTAACCGGGAACAGATCAGTATAAAAGTGAATGGTAAAGGGAGGGGTCACTATAGGTTCATACTTCTCTCCACCCCTTGAATATGAACGGCAGTTTTGTAAAACATCTCACAGTTTTTATTTTCTTGTTCTTTTTTATTCTCCTCTTCTTTTGTAACATTCTGTATATGCTGTATATATCTTATTTTGATCATAAGGCCTTCACTACAGTTATTTCAGTTGTTTTTGAAATTTGTGCTTAGTTTAAGCCAGATCTCATTTGCACACTGTGGCCAAACAATTATCAAAATAACACAGTGACTCAAGATTTGTGGTTTCTTCTGATGTAAGTTTGTAAGCCTATGCTTGCAAAGAAAAACACATGGCAATTGTTCAAAACAAGTTTGTTTCATCAGATAAAGACAGTGGATGAACTGGCAGGAGGCAGGCAGAATCTGATGAAAAGTATTTGTTCAATAATACATGAATGGAGAACAAAGTCAAGAGGGGAATCCACAAATTTATTTTTAAGTCATTTAATTGTTGAACATGTTTTAATTGAATTATGTTTGAATGTTCATATTCTATTTGCTAATCACTCTGTTATTTTTATCTGTTAAAACGTTTGGGTAGATGCATAGAACAAACCAAGGCGTAGACATGCCATTATTTTCTACAGTTGAGTAAAAAAAAAACTAAAGTAATTATTTTTGGACCAAATGAGGACCAATCAAGAGTCGGCACACAACTTCAGTTACTACAGCTAGAAACCACAGATCAGGTCCCCAAATATGGGCGTAGTGATAGACTCAGACCTGAACCTCCAGAGGCACATGAGAGCAATCACTAAGTCGGTCTTCTATAAGACCATTTCCAGGATTAAAGATCCAATGTTCCAGCTAGATCCTCAGAAACTCATCCATGCATTTATCTTTAGTCGAATTTATTACTACAACAGTGTCTTCACACGTCTGTCTAAAAAGTTATTTAGACAGCTACAGCTGATCCAGAACGCTGCTGAAAGTTCTGCACATCACCCCAGTCCTAAAGTCATTACACTGACTCCCTATATCTCAGAGAATATACTTTAAAATACTCCTATGGGTTTATCTGTCACTGACACTGGCTTATCACCAAAATTCATTAAAGATGTATTTTGCATCAACCTTTCTTGACTTCAGGTTCAAGTATACTCTGCCGCTCCAGATTCAGAACCAAACATGGAGAAGCAGCAGTCAGTTCTTAGGCTCCTCTTTTCTGGAAAAAACTTCAAGAAAACTGTACAAATGCTGAATCCCTAAATAAATCAAGTTTAACAAAAACTAACAACTGAAATAGGTCTGTAGTCCAACTTTTCTTTACTTTCCTTTATTATTCCTATGTTATTTACCTTTTATGTGTTTTCCTTCCTAATGTTTTCATCATGTAAAAAACCTTGTGGTATACAAATAAACTTGCCTTGCCTATATGATTAACTTTATTTAGATCATTTACTACAAGTTTATTTCTTTCAATTGTTTACACTCTTAAAGCAAAAGGATAATAATACAAGATTCTTTGTTTCTCTAATATAACTAACTGCATAGGCTTTAGCAGAAAATGACAGCAACCCCTAAAGTGCATTAGGTGCTTGATTCAATTTAATTAAATTCAGTTTATTTATATAGCGCCAATTCACAACACATGTCATCTCAAGGCACTTCACAAAAGTCAGGTACATACATTCCAATTAATCTTAATCATTGAACAGTGCAGTCAGATTCTGTTATAATGATATATTCTGTTGTGGATTCGAAGATGTTAATGACCCACCTCCTGTCAAATCTGCTTGAAGTTAGTTATTTTGTGAAGCACCTTGTCATTCTCAGTCTGTTAAACAACAAAATCTGTTGTCGGAGAGGAACAACCATTGTTGCAGACTCTGGACTTTGTGTGGTTCTAAACAAAGGGTTCAAGCACATATCTCACAAGACTGTACATCACCCATTTTTAAAGATTTGTTTTGCGGCACTAGTGGCCTTTATTTTGTTGTTTTTTCTTTGATGGTAGGCAGATGGGAAACAGGGTGAAGAGAGGGGGCAGACATGTAGCACAGGCCGCTTTGGCCAGGACTCGAATCAGGGGACAGCCACGTCAGAGGCCGAATCCTCTCTATACATGTGCCGCGCGCTCCACTGCTGCACCTATCTTCCCATTTTAGTACCACACCAAAAAGGTCACCAATTGAAAAACGATTGCTCTCTATTCATTCAGAAACTTCATTCTATCTCCATCTCCTTATCACCTTTTTCTGATTAATCCACCGGCTGACTGTTTGAATATGTCCACCAAAAGAAATTTAATTTCACAAGAATTACTTAAAATATAAAAACCATCACAAGAGCACACTAAAAATACAGAAAGAACAGCAATAGACACATAACGTACCTAAAGTTCAAAAGATCTTGTTATTGACATTGTGAAATGCATGAAACCATGGACTTTCAGTTCCATTGCTACTTTAGTTTCCAGTTTTTTGTTAATTCTTAAATCTTTTGTCATGTTTTATTAAGTCCATTCTCTTGTTCCCAGTTGTGTTTACTCGGGTCTGCGTCAATTAGTTATTTCCCTCTGCTCTAGTGCAGTCAGCAATTAGACTCTGCTGTGATGCATTTCAGTTATCCACCCCCCTAACATTTTACCATCTCTGTTCAAACCTTCCTTTGTCAGATCTTCCAATTTCCTGCATGTTCCTTGCTGGGTTTCTCCTTGTTGATGGCTTCTTTGTGTTTCCCTGTATTGTTTATTGTAAGTTTGCTTCTTCATTTAATCAGTTCACCATGATACTGTCTGCTTCCTGATGGCATTTGGATCCTCAGCGTCAACACACCCTCTGAATTCTGTCTGTAATTCTGTTTAGAGTTTATATATTTTGAAACTGCATGCCCCAGAGTGCTGCAGAAAAAATATCTAATGCATTTGTTACTTCTAGGCTGGACTGTTGTAGTTCTTTATTATTAGGAAGTCCAAAAAATCTTGAAGAGGGCATTTATATTTTCACAATAGTTTGCATTATATTATTAAACAGAAATTAACTGTCCTTTTATTGTTTTGTGCTTCCTTTTGGTATTTCATTATTGATCTTTTACCGTGGACATAGTGGAGTTTAACGAAAATTCAGAATGAAAGACTCACCCTCGCCGACTCACCGTCCAATGACTTCCCTGTGCGTCTCCCAGCCTTCCAATCAGCATCCTGTCCGCCTGATTCATCACCCAATCACCTTCCGACGCCTTGTTTTTAAAGGACCTTCGGCTGTGTTCCTCCTCGCTTGTCTGCTGAGCTCATCTACTCCAACGCGTCCTCGCACTGTTCGTAAAGGACTCTCATAATCCTTCCTCCCCTACCGCTCGTAGGAGCGCTCGTCTCGCTACTTGGCTCATTTCTTCCTTGTCTCAGCTCTGGGCAAGTGGAAAGCGCTTTAAGAATTCTACCACTTCTCCCCCATGCTAAGCGCGCCGAGTAGCCCTGCCCTACCTCACCGGCTCCCCGCGTGCGTTACCCGTCCTCAGCAGTTTCTCCTTCCATCTTAATCCCTCAAAATGATCATCCTACAAATTCTAACCTTGCTTCATTCATCTCGTTTATGGGTATTCTCTCCAGCGTCCACGTCATCGCTTACTCACCTGCTCTGTGACTTCGCCGCCATCTCTGCCACATCAGCATTTCCTCTTTCCCTCTCCATCGTAGCTGCCTGCTCCTCGGCTCCTCCCACCAACGTTCGCCCTTGCTAACGCCCGGCATGGCTTGTCTCTAGGTAAGATGTATCACTCCACTCTCTTTTCTCTATCCTTTTTATTAATGTGCTCTTCAAACGTGCGGTGTTTCCCACGCCTCTTTTCATTCAGGCTGATCATTTACTCCCACGTATTTTACCATCTCGTTCAGGCTCAGCTCTTAATCCTACGGAGGCAGCTCATTGATCTGGTTTCTCTCATTTTTACCATCTCCTGAGGCTGTCTAAATGTATCGCTTCCTCTTATAGCTTCTCTGCTTCGTTTTAATCATCTCGTCCCCGGCTTTCTGTTTAAACAACCGCACCCTGCTGCCGGTCACTCCTCTCGGAGTTTCTCCGGTCCTTGGTCCTCAGAAGTGATCACACTCTCTAACACTGCCTCATAAAGGAACGACTCTCAAACAGCTTCTAACTTTTTGCCCATTTTTCTAAGTAAGCAGAGGAATGATTATAGAGATCAGCGCTGAGCATCTGTCGTGTGATCATTGCTGTATATTGAAGGTTGACAAAGAGCCCCGAAAGGAGGTCCACATGTGGGTTTTATCCTGGCACTCCCAAAGCAATACATGTGCACTTCCCTAGTGTTTTATCAGTAGATTACGTGTCACCATTGCGGTGTAGGTCTGAATAGGTAGTGTAGTATTTGGTGTCCATTTTTAAACTTAATTTTGCTGTGGCATTCTAATCAATCAGTTATTGGCTACTCCTTTAAAAAAGTGCCCCAGCCACAGGTCATATGCAAACCTTAGGCCTTTATCCCTGTATGGTGTGTCGATGTGTATTATTTTATGGGATGTATGGTTGAAATCAGCTATGCTTAATTATAAAGATTCTCCCTAACATTTCTTAGGATCCTCTTTCTGGCGCTCAGCCGTCTCTAGGCATTCAGAGTCGACAGCTGCATAGTTTCACCCGAGCATAGATAATACAATACTTTCCGTCCCTCATCGTTGTCCTATTTCTAATATGGCTGCTCGTTTTTTAAAGTATCTCTGGGCCTTCTCAGCCTTAGCTTCTCCACTTCGCTCAATCAAGAGCCCACTTAGACACTGCGCTGTTCTTCCAATGACAATTTATATGCAGCCACTTCGGTTTCCAGCGGCTTAGTCAGCCATTCCCAATGAGCGCTTTGCTCTTCTCTTCCCATTCAGAACTTCTGCACGGTCACAAATTGCCACAGCTTACCGCTCTAGTCTCCTTCTAAACTGGAAGGTATCTCCTTCTCTTCCAGAGGCGTCGTCGCTCGGTTGACTCGTTTTAAGTTTTTACAGTCTGTAGCGTCCCGTTAAAAGGTCTCTCAGCAGACGGTTCCACAATCTATGGTTGAAGAGCACGTTGCATGTGATCACATTGTAAGATTCTAAGGATAGAAGAATGTAAAACACTTTAACTCAATCTTTATGCTGCTTTTTAACCTCTTTACCTCATTACCTTTCGATACAAGACTTCATTTATCGTAAAATTATTACAAACCCATTTCACTATATATTAAACATCTCACCCTCCCTATATTTCCTAGTGTATGAAATGAGATAAAAATACATATTTCAACTGTCTGTGACTTTACTAGTTTATGAATGAACCTAATAAAAACTTTCGTTTTGCAATTAGCGGTGGCTAAAGTACTAAGAATATTGGCACCTTCTACTGAAAATTAAATAATTAATGTAACTTGGTATTTCACATGTCAAAATAAAAAGCTCAGCACATGACCTTGTTGCACTTCTTCGCTTCTGTTTGTTTTCCTTTTAAACACAGAGTTGTAAAGGAAGAGCCTGTGTCTGATTTTTGGACTCTCAACAAAAAGGAAATTGTACTTGAGAACAATCTTTGTCCCGATGCAGCATTATGAAGCAATTTATGAACAGTCAATATTAGCATGTCATTTACACGGAAGTAGCTCCGTCTGTGATTTAGGGGGGGTTTCTCAGGGCAATTAATTTCCGATGTAAGGCATTCCTTTCTTCCCCAATCTGAAATCCAGATTATCTATGAGATCATCTCACCTTAGCCTGCTGCATTCTGGGGCTTTTCGGGAAGAAGCGCATCGCCGCTTTTCTGATAATGCAGCAGTGGTCAATCCCGTTAGTCAAAGCCGCTCGTCCTCTAAGGCATTTGTCTTACCTCCGGTGCATCTGGCAAGTCATAACTCATAACATCCTTCATTCCTGCCCCATCTGTTCCAGGGTTATTCTATTTATTTCCTAGGTCTTCTGTTTCTCCAATTAGTCTTCTTCAATTCTCTTTTCTAAGTCCTAAGGTTGATTGAATCCATCTCTTCATCCTTTCTTATATCAAACCCACATTCTATTATTTCTTCAGGTTTAACCTTTTCTACATTTAAATCCTTTCTTCGCATGCCCCATTTCCACGCTAGGAGCCCATGGCCGCCATCCTGGTTCCTCAAAATATAGGCATGTCCCGTTCAAATGCATTACGCTCCATCCAGTTTTCATTCCATTCCTTCAGAATAGGAGCACCACTACTGCAGCGATCCAAGGTCTCTTCCCCAGCCCCTCTCCAGCCATTGGGTACGTTAGTCTTGGTATTCATCATTGCTCTTCCTATGTTCGCCCGGATTTCCACGCCGTTCTATCTGCTAAATGTTTTATCAGCTCTCAGGTAAGAGCTCCCACCAATCCGTGGTGGTTGGCCTTTATCCATCATTGTCTTTGTTCCCCCCCAATCGTCATGTTACTGTTTGCAGACGACTCTTCACCCTCAGCACCTTGCCAGTCTTGTCTAATTTTCTCCCTCACACTAGCTCACCAGATGTTCTTTGAAAGTACGTTCTATTCGTTTCGCCAACCTTATTTGAGGCTGATTATTCCTTGTCTTCTCATGCTTTCTGCAATTACTTTTCTTAATTTCATGCATTACCTTGATGTTCATTAATTACTAAACCTGACTCATTGATCTTTATTTAACCTATTCTGAAACTTCATCTGCATCCTTTTTAGCATTTTCAGCACTCCCATAGGATTTCGTAATTTCTTCATCTCTACCTCTAATCTCATTTTGCCAACACGGCATATCTATCACCTTGCTCTGCTATTCAAGCATCCATCACCATGCATTGCCAAGCGGCATGACTATCGCCTTACTCTGCTCTCTAAGCTCTCATCAAGCGTTGCATCGCCTTGCATTGCTAACACGGCATATCTATCATCTTGCTCTGCTCTCAAGTTTGAAATAATCATGCATTGCCAACACGGCATATCCATCATCTTGCTCTGTTCTCAAAGTTTGAAATGATCACGCATTGCCACGCGGCATATCTATCGCCTTACTCTGTTCTCAAAGTTTGAAATAATCACGCATTGCCAAGCGGCATATCTATCATCTTGCTCTGTTCTCAAAGTTTGAAATGATCACGCATTGCCAACACGGCATATCTATCATCTTGCTCTGTTCTCAAAGTTTGAAATGATCACGCATTGCCAACACGGCATATCTATCATCTTGCTCTGTTCTCAAAGTTTCAAATGATCACGCATGCCACACGAGCATAATCTATCATCTTGCTCTGTTCTCAAAAGTTTGAATGATCACGCATTGCCAAGCAGCATATCTATCATCTTGCTCTTCGCTCTCAAGTTTGAAATAATCATTGCAATTTTTTGCCACTCGCATATCTATCGCCTATCTCTGCTCTCTAAAACTTTTCATCAAGTGTGACATCACCTAAACTGCATATCTATCACTTGTAATTGCCCCTTTGGCATATCTATCATCTCCTCTGCTTTCTCCAATTATCTTCCTTATTTCATACCATAATTTACAACTTCTCTTTTCTGGATTAATCTATTCCACTGGGGCTTGTCGCTTTCTTTCATTTTCCTATTTCATCCCACGTGTCCATGTCTTCCTCCAGGTCCGAGCGCCAAGATATAATTATGTAATTTCACATCATTAAAATTTTTCAATTGCCAACCTCTCTTTGTGAGTCTTTTCAGATTGAAATGGAGTTAATGAAAATTCAGAATGAAAGGAACTCACCCGCGCCGTCTCACTGTCCAATGACACTTCCTGTGCGTCTCCTGCCTCCAATCAGCATTCCTGTCCGCCTGATTCATCATTCCAATCGCCTTCCGACGCCTTGTTTTTAAAGGACTTCAGCTGTTGTTTCCTCCTCGCATTGTCCAGCTGAGCTCATCCCTCCTCTCACCCCCCCTCCACCATCTCCTTCCCATCTTACTCCTGGGTTCCTCGATCCCTGGCGCCCACAATCCAACCACCAGTGTTCGGAATAGGGCGGGAAGACATCTACTGAAATATAAGCTTTTACAATGTAGTTGTTACATCCTAGCTCATGTCATTCTCAACATTCATGTCTTCCTCCCAGGTCCGAGCGCCAAAGATATAATTATGTAATTTCACATCATTAAAACTTTTTTAATTGCCAACCCTCTCTTTGTGAGTCTTTTCAGATTGAATTATTCTTTCACTCCTAAAAAATCTGACAACTATGTTGATGTTTCCCTCCATGTGAGTACTTTTTGATGTTTTTTGTATTAAATTATCTGTAAATGCTGTTTTTATCATTTCCTGGTTGTAAAAAGAACATTAGCTTTTAATTTCTAATGCTTTAAACTACTACTGCACAAGATGCATGGGTTGCAGCAGTATGAAGAGAAGTGATAAAGAGTGGATCATTAACTGTGGCAATTGATTGCTACTCAATTATGTTATGATCAAAAATCATATCAATCTCTTTAAATAAAAATTATAATTTCTCTCAGCATCAAAAACCTATTTGTCAGTTATAATAACCTTTAAGGTGGGCCGCATTGTTTGATCAAATATCAGACTCTGGTTTCACCTCTCTTTGGGAATGGGGTTTTGACCTTGGCAGATGCAGTTACTACACTCCTGTCTCTGAACCTGCCAACGACAAAACCACATTTTAACCAATTACAAAAGCTGACTTTCTGGAAGATTACATTATTACAACATATTAAAACAACACTAAGGAGGTTTTATGTGACACACTGTTCTGAGCAACCATTCAAGAGATGTACAGTGTCACTGCCACTCTGCGCCACACTGACAGGTGTATTCCCCTTCTTCGGCTTAGTCTGGTTTAATGGCCTTATACACAACCTTCTCTTTTGTTTCTCCAAAACTACAAAACTCTTCCTCCTCGTCTGATGATGCCATGGCAGAAAGTATGGAAAATGTAGGACTTTGTTACAAGAAATGTTGGAAATTGGTATGCTCAACTATGGAATCTTAAACGTCCACGGACAGCGCGCTACGGCTCCGCTCAGAGTCCCCTCTGCTCATATTACGTGCACAATATCCCTGAATCTGTGGGAGCCATTAATTAGTCCATCATTTCTGTCTCTCTTCCTCCTTTACTTTGCCCAGACTCAGCACTAACCACCACACAGAAGTCAGTAGAGTATACTGTAATTTTGCATACTTAAAGAGCCGTTAGCAAAAATAAATTGTTTCAAAACCCTTTTTTAAAGCAGAGACAGAATTTCATAACGTTAGATACCACTCAAGGTCTGAGCAACGGGGAAAAGACAAGATTGCATTTAGTAAGAAACACATACCAAACTTTCAGACTAACATTACTTAGTTTGAAAGCATTACTTAAAATGTATTCACATGCATCCAGATTACCAGTTTATCAGGACATATATATATATATACTGGTGTGAAGGCATCAAAACAGTGAATGAACACGTGTGGAAACATAACTACAAATAAAATATAAAATAGCCAATACCAACATATCGTTTATATATCTCTGTACATTTATAAATCTATCAACATTCACACATATAGCGCCTTAGTTGGCGAATATGCAGAGTAGGCGATTATTAGTTCAATGTCATGTCTTGAATGTCAGAATGTAATATGTGTGTCTATTTTTGAACATCTGTCTATGCATAAATATGTCCAAAGTGAGTTTCTGTGAATATTGTAGCAGCACTACACGTTCCCTCATCATTGTGCACTGTTGCAGTTGCTGTTGGTTTGTACCCAACCACAACTATTAGGAATGAAATGCTGAAATCTACTTTAAGACATTTCCCAGACATTTTGTAGCTACTTTTACATCTAGAGAATTAGAGACATTTTCTATATTCTACTCATAGTAGGCTGTAAGGTTCAGTGGTTATATGACTCCAATAAAAAAATATCTACCACCAGAAAGTCTCTTAGTTATTTTGGTTAGCCATCAGGAGTCATCTGCCCCCAATGGGTATTAGAACCAAGATAAATTGGAATAAATTGTAATACAAAGTTTTTAGATTTAGTTTATACAATTTATTTAAATCAACACATAGGATTTTAGAGCCTTTTGCTTTATTAATCTTCATAACTCATAAAAATACTAAAGAACAATGAAAATAAACTAATACAACATGGCTTAAGTACATGGATAGGACATTTTTTACAGGTACAAAATCGAAGTAATAAGGGACAAAATGGCAATACGTAGGTATGAAATTGGGTATGAACTGGCGAAGAGGTGAACAGACCTCGTTAAAACACCCATTAATTTTCTAGAGCACCCCTGAGAAATTACTTGCCCTGAAAAACTAATGATACCTTATTGCATTTTTTTTACCTCGCTGCTACTTGTGTGGTTGATATGAAAAATTTTCAGGTGTCTAATTCTTTTGAATTCTTTAACTTTTTATCTCTGATTTTTTTTTGGTGTGTAAATAATGACACAGCGGGCCATCTCATGTGTTTCTTGTTTGCTTATGTGAGTTGGCAAGACAGTGTGTTAATGAGGACTCTAATCGTCTCGGCTTTGTTGTGGTCATGTAGACTGTCAGGTAGCTGCAGGGATTCAAAGAGGGTCAGAATAATTTCTTTCTGTCAGCAGAGGTGCATGATTAGCCTCCAAGTTCCTGAGCCATATGTTGACAGTAGAATGTGTGAGCGTGTGTGTGTGTACTTGCCTGTCTTTTCAAAGACTAGGCTGCAGTATATTTTTGCTAAGATGTATGGGTTGTACAGCATTTTCCAATACTGCACACAAACATGTTCTTGCACACATGTAGAAAAGCCTCAGGATCTAATCCACCCTCTCTGTGTCAGTTTGAAGCTGGACATGATCTCACTTGACAAGTTATGACAGAAACCATAACATGATATCACCATGGCAGAGACAGACTGATAGCTCTCAGTACTACTTGGATGACAAAATCAACATTTTGCTGAAAATCTCACAATAATGCTAGGTTCTTCGTGGAATACAGTTGCAATGTACCAAACCTAATTGTGGCATTTTAATAACCTTGGCCAGTCAGATGCCTAACTCGTATTAAAACAAACTAGGCCTAAAATTGATTCTCTTTGACAGACAGAATAGTCTCAGTTTTACAGGTACATAACAAACTATACCTAGGAAGTTAATCAGTTTATAAAAAACAAAGCATTTTTCTCCAACAAAAGAAAATAAGATAAACCATAGAGACGGGAGAAAATATGAGATATAGCAGCATTATGGTATAATAAGTGGTTAGTGTTCATCTGAGATGATTGCACACTGCAAAAGTGCTCGCATTGTTTGGACAAAGAAAACAAAGAGAAAAGAGCCCAACTTGATTGCAGATGGCCAAGTTTCAAAGGAGGTAGAACAGTCCAGGTGTCTCAATTACTCCCATTGTCTGCCTCCACCGACTGCTGCAGCATATAAATAGCACATATAGATTGGAGTCAAGAGCAGGCCAGCGCATGCACCCAGTTGCAGCTATAACATAGAATACAGATGCAGCCTGCAAACTGACACTGCCCTGGCTTAGCTTCTGCCTCTAGCTGATGCCAACCAAGAGAAAAACAATATTTTTTAAACATTTACAGGTAAATGAACAGGTCACATCATAGTTGTAATGTTCTTCTATGTAAAGTAAGGCACAAACATGTCAAAAACATATCTATATGTCAGTCTCTGATGCACAAGTTGACTTAGATAATTATTTCTGCCAAAATGTTGCTTATTCTTCATTGAGACATGTTGGCAAACAAAATGTCATTTATAAAATTAATAAAATGTAGGTGCCTCAGAGTAAGCTTATGGGTCCTGGACTGTCTATGTCCATTAAATGGATTACTTAGATTTTTGAGGTTCTGCAAAGTTATTATTAGTAACTGCTCTCTCTCTCACCTGTAGTAAAAATGTACATGTTTCTAAGAGTTTGTAGAAAACAAAACAATACCAAGACCAATGGAAGGCTAAACATACACAGTTGTAAGAAAATGACAATATTTTAGCTTATTTTCGCAGTTCAAAATAATTTAAACTCAAAAAGAAATAATACTTTTAGGTATGTCGATATGTTCTCAACTGAACACCACTCAGAATTATGTATGCTGAGGCTACTGGCTAATTCGATCCTCCTAATCAGTTGCAACTTATCCGTCAATGAAATATGATGAAATCTAAATGGTGACCAATGTTTCGCTTCATTAGTACAGCCTGGGAAAACACAGTAGTCAGATAACATTGCACAAGATACAGGCAGAGGTGCCACATTTCGTGCAAAAATATATAAGCCTTCTGCCAGGACAGTGCATATTGTTACTTCTACTGGGGCAATGACCCCAAATGCCAAGAGAGGTTACATTCCCATAGGAGGCAGCATTGCGCACCATTCAAAATCCATTACTGTGTGTGTGTTGATACACGTCAATGGAGGGGTGCTTTGTGCGAAGCTGAATGATGCATAGAGTGCAGTATGCCTTCGAGCATGACACTCTGCGAGTTGCAAACAAGTTAAAAGAATTTTAACTTGAACACACCGTTCTATGATGTTATCTCAGTGTGCCCATTTAGAAGAAATCATGCGCACAAAATCCATGTCTGTGTTTGTGAACTGATCACTGCAAGCTGATCACATTGACTTTCAGAAACCTAAAGTTGTCCTTTTATTTGTTTTTAATTCGAGAGTTGTGACAGGCTGTCACACTGTTCTTGACTCGCTATCAAAGAGCTTGAAGTGGTATGTGTTTCGGCCCAGCAGCTGAATGAGCCAAAATTCTTACTGCTCGACTATAGTAGCACTGCCTCATTTTTTTGCCACTCAAAATCACTGAATATAAATGCACAGGTTTTTTTTTTAGCGGATAGCCACAATCTGTGTTTAGACAGCAAGAAAAAAATGCTACCCTTAGCAATCACCATTTCTACGTGATTTCTAGTGTTAATTAGTACCTTATTGGTTTAAATAACATGTATTTTATGAGTCACTTGCGCATTTGACCACAATAAATCAATCGTGTGTGGAATCAATGTGGAACAAAACCAGTTCTGAAATGAATCCTTATCTGTACGGGATGCAGTATTTAATCATCAAATATGAAGCAATTGCATATTTTAATGGACGTGTGGCACATGTAAAAGTTTACTTTGCTGTTGATGGACTTTGATTTAAAAAGCAGACAGACGAATCTCAGCTAGGACGGTGGATACAGCTGGCAACCTGATCCAATATAACTTTGCATAGTAAAATGGACATCGCTAAACTTAAAAACAGCAACAGACATAACAAGGAGTTCTTGTAAAAGTGTGGATGTTTACTATCTCTTTATCTTAGCTAAATTTCATTATGGTGACATAATGACAATAAAGAATCTTGAATCTTAAACCTTGAATATAATGTTGTATTCTGCAGGTATGAATAAAGCCAACTTGAGCTGATTTAAATAGGTAAACTCTGCTAAAACAGGAGTCTGTCTGATTAGCTATCCCTTTAAGCTCAGCTCAAACCAGATACTAGTTTCAGTTCAATCAGTTAGCAGACTCTTGAAACCTGCAATACCCTATCCGCCCCTCTAGGAACACTATTCAGTATAATTTTTAATTTATGTCTGATACTGCATTGCCGACTCTTATACATTAATTTGCATAAAAATGACAGTGACAAGGAAGTGACTGATAAGAATCGATGTTAGCATGATGGTTAGACAGGTCAGACAGCAAGTTTTATCTATCATCTAACTGAAATTTAGGAAAAATATTGATTCAAGCCATTAAAAAAAGAGAATAAGCACATGGATGTAGACACACACTTTAACTAAGAAGCCATGATGGTGTGATCTGTTTCTACAAACTCCTTTACTGTGGCACACTGAATAAGCTGCAGTGGCTCAAAAGTCAAGGTGAATATCTAGCCAGTACAAATGATTCACAGTTTATTGACACATTTCATAATGCTTCCTTTCAGTGTATTCTTGTAAAAGAGAATCACTTTATTGTAGAATATATTCAGACATTGTTTTCTACCACTTCTTCCATAGTGGGTCACGGGAAAGCTGGTGCCTATCTCCAGCAGTCTATGGGAGGGTATACCCTGGACAGGTTGCCAGTCCATCGCAGGGCAACACAGACACACAACTATGCACACACTCAGTAACACCAAAGGTCAATGTAGAGGGACCAGTTAATCTAACAGTCATGTTTTTGGATTGTGGGAGGAAGCCAGAGTACCCGGAAAAAAACCACACATGAACGGGGAAAACATGCAAACTCCAGAAAGACACTCAGCCGGGAGTCGAACCCAGGACCTTCTTGCTGCAAGGCAACAGCGCTACCAACTGGGCCACCATGCAGCCCTTAAAAAATGTAAAACAATTAAAAAAAAGATTCCTCCCCCATTATTAGGCAAAAGAAAGATTAAAAACGTGTGCCTTGTCTGAGGGGAAAATAAAAAAAGGAGGAGATTCAGTCTCCATACACTTCTACCAGCCAGCTAATGAGGGAATGTAAGCGCACTCCTACTGTATCTCCGCCTCTCCACACCAACCTCTGCTTTCCATACAGGAGTGGCAGATAATTAAAAGATAGAGCGATAGCACAGAAGGCCACTGGGGCTCATCTTCTGTTCTTCCTGCTCTGACATAATTAATATAGGGGCTTTATGAAATCATTCACACGATTCATCATACTGCAGGTTTTTGTTTTGTAGACTTATTGCATCCAAGAAAATCACACAGAGATGTGATGACTGTGGTAGAAATTCCAGAAAAGATACCATGTTTAAAAATGAGAATATTTTAATCACAATCAGGGCAGCTATTTAAATGCTTAGGGCAGCTAATTGAAGATTCATTGTTTTATCGTTGTCTCAATTTAAGCAAAGCAAACTCCTCAGCCTGGTAGTTACTCTGGTTATTAATTTTTCTGATTTAATTATGACCAACATAATTACCATTCTTGTTATTTTTCCGAAAACTCATATTAGTGTATTATTACAGAAACACTGTCCTTTTGGGTTGTAATTTGGAAACAAAGATGAAACAATTCCCCAGTTCGTTTTGTGTTAAAATAAACCACTTTATTGGCTTCCAGGACATTTTCGGGACTTTTCTTTGATTTTCTTCTCTCTTGCTGGGGGAGAAACCTATTTACATTGTGTTGTTTCGGTGATGTCAGAGCCTCTGTTGTCTTTGTGCCTTCCGATTTAAAGAACTGCTTTCATTGGCAAATGCAACTACCTCAAAGAAGTTATGAGGATAGTATGATAATGTTGATTCTTTATGAGCCACTTCTTCCGAGAACCCTGAAGACACCACAGCTTGATTGAATGTTTTTATTCCACCTCTCTAAAAAAAGAACTCATTCATTTGTTCAATTACTTTGTGACTTCACAACGTGAGGGATGTGGTAGACACATGGGTTGTCGAGTTCATAGCTGAGGTCTCGTGTTTTTTGGGTTTTTTTTTAACGTGCCCTGTTCAACAGAGTAGCACTCGAGATTGTTGTCTGGGTGCCAGCCCAACAGATTTACTTTCATAAGTGGAGCAGTATGACTAACGCTATCAAGCTCCGCTATGTATATACTGTGTGTATATAATATATATATATATATATATATATATATATATATATAATATATATATTAAAAGAAAAAACTTTATTAGAAAATGCTTTAGGATTATTTAAATTGCAATAGACACGGAGACAAAAATGAAAAGGGGAAAAAAAAAGAAGCAAGAAAGAGAGAGAGGTCTGGCAAAAGGGAAACAGGAGAGAAGAAGAAAAGAATAGAGGAGAGAAAGAAGAGTGAATAGAATACAAGGTTACACCCTAGAGGGCTGCTTCAACATCTGCGTAAACATATATAACAGCAATGTTACCGAAAAGTGCACAGTACTAATGAATGCAAGATGTATTTGGTGGTAACTGCGGTGCAATATAGAACATCTATGTATCTGTTAACACCTGAATCAAAACATCTGTGGGTGTAAGTGTGAGCACGCTTGTGTATATAAGGTTTCTCCATAAAAATATGCTATAGCCAGTGTGAGGATCCAAAGACCTGCGCCACTGGTCCTGAGACAGACACGGAGGAGAACTGAGCCAAAGGCCCTCCAGAGCATGGGAACCCTGGGAGGACCACTGCCGGGACTACTGCAACACCACCAGCGAAGAGCAGAGAGCCCCAGGGGAACCACTCCCCATACATACACTATACTCTCAGGTGCGACTACAGATACCAACCAGCCCCCAGACTAATGCTGCGTTCAGACCAAACGCGATTTGAGCATCAAAAAGGCGTCCAACGCCTCAAACTGGACGCTTGTGCACTTGAACTCTCGACACATGTCAAAAAACTGAACAGACGCGCGTTGGGAGGAGCTTCCTTTCCCTGTCTCTTGTGTACAATGGCGGATGCAATCGAGAGAGTGGCTTGGCTTTATTTGCCAAGCCGTGTCTGGATTCACCAGACAATTCAGAGGCGTTCAGAGTTTGGTGAATTTCACCACTTGCCAGGAGCTGCGCGCAGAGGAGGATCGCTTTCAGCGCTATTTTCGTCTGTCCCCGGCCCAGTTTGAAACCGCAACGATAAGTTTATCCTCCATTGTATTTGTGGGATTTTCCCGGGATCTTTGTGGTCTTTCCGTCACATGATAAAATACATCAATACGTCAGAAAGCTGAGCTTCTCTGATTGGTTGACGCGGCGCGTCAACCTCTAAAAGTTCAGATTTCCCAACTCAAGCGTCGGACGCTTTGGATGCGCGTAACGCGTGTCAGAGGTTTGAAATGCTCGAAACGCGTCAAGATGCGCCGCGCCGGACTCGTGAAACGCGCCGCAGGACCTCTCGCCGCTCCAAGAGGCGCGTCTACATAGATTTTGCATGAAAACCAGACGCCCCTGATGCTCAAATCGCTTCTGGTCTGAACGCAGCATTAGGCAGTCTGGTTTCTGGTAGGATCTTCCCTCTGCCTCGCTTGGATCTCCTATTTTGTCATGGCAGGCAGTGAATCCATCCCCACATCTCCTTAGGACTCATCAGGTCTAAAGACTCTTCATCAGGGGTTAAGATTGGGGTTTCTCTGGGGCTGACGAGCTCTGGCCTGTCGGGATTACAGGCTCTGATGTGGGTCGCCTTAAGCCATTTCTCAGCCCACTGGACCTCACTTGCTGGGGGCACATCTGTAGGACCTCTGAGACCATCTGGTTGGACATATGGGAGAGTGCATCAGCATTAGAGTTTCATTGGTCCCTCCTATACTGGACGTCAAAATCAAAAGCATCTAATGAAGACACCCACCGCTGACCTGAGCAGCATCCAGCAGGGGTTATTGTCTGTCAGGACTGAGAACCTACGGCCATTGAGGTGATTGTCAAATTTGTCCATCACTGCTCATTTCAAAGCAAGGAACTCGAGTTTGTGAGCTGGGTACCTTGTCTCAGCTGGACTGAAATCTCTGCTGGCAATGGCTATGAATCTCTCTGTGCCACGCTGGACTTGAACTAAGACGGCGACAAGCCCCGCCCCTGAGGCGTCCGTCTGGAGGATGAAAGGTAGACTGTGATCAGGATAGCCCAGCATCGGAGCGGATGTCAGCTTTCTCACATTCATCAGTCCACAAAAAGGGTGGGTTAGGTGTTGCTTTTTCTTACATCCCTTTTTTTCTTTCTAGGATCACCAGCAGTGAGACAGTGTAAAGGAGTACCTAGAGCAGAGTATCTACACACGTGCCGCCTGCAAACCCTAAGAAGTGCAACACTTTCTTGCGGTTTTTGGGACTGCAAAAAAACTGCACTTCCCGTCTCATCAGCTAATATTTAAAAAGTTTCAACTTTAAGCCGTGCTCCTGAAGCTGTCGAATATCAGCTGCAGTCTCCCTAGATGCTCATCAACATGCTTAAAGAATATGATGAGGTCATCAAGAAGGTCAACAAAATCAGGAGATGAGTGATGCTTAGATCCCCAAAACAGCAGATCATGAGTCTTTGAAAGGTTGATGGGATATTTCACTCCAAAGGGCTTTTGGTTAGCTTCAAACAGCCCCATAGGGGTACTGAATGTTGTCCTGTGCTTATCGTGCTCCCCCACCTCCACCTGCCAGTAACCCGATATGAGGTCAGCTGTAGAGAAGAATTTTGCCTGCCCTAGAGCCTTCAGGGCTTCCTCTATTCCAGGCAGAGGAAAAGCATCTCTCGTGCTGCAGGAGTTCAGCTTTCGGTAATCAATACACAACCTCAGCGAGCCATCCTTCTTGGGGCGACTGTGACTCAGGTGGTAGGATTTCGTCCTGTAACTGGTGGTTGCTGGTTTAAACCCTTGCTCTGTCTGTCTCAGTCGTTGTGTCCTTGGGCAAGACACTTCACCCACCTTGCCTGCTGATGGTGGTCTAAGAGCCCACTGACACCTATTGTATGGCAGCCTCACTTCTGTCAGTCTACCCCAGGGCAGTTGTGTCTAAATTGTAGCTTGCCACGGTCAGTGTGTGAATGTGTGTATAAATGGGTGAATGACTGATTGTAGTGTAAAGCTCTTTGGGGTTGTTAGTCATGACCACTACCAGTGAAGCATATGGAATCTTGCTAGGCCTAATGACTCTTGCCGCCTCCATCTCAATTTGTAAATTTCTCACACATGAGAAAGCCTAAAGGGCTTAGGATCTACCAAAGGAATTTCATGCCGGACTGTCTTAGAGTGACCATAATCCAAGGGATGCTGAGAGAACACACCTCTCCACAAGTTCTTTGAGGAAAGAGAGCTGGTGTTCATCTTTGACTGCTGCTTCACTCAAATCCACTCCACAACTGCCAGCAACTTGGTCGAGACTCAGACATGCCTCTTCGCCTCCACCATTGTAACATGTGCCCCACTTTTTGTCTGAAATGTCCACAACAGCGTTCACCAGGGAAGTGTTGGCCAAATGTGTATGAGGCTTGATGGTAATAGCATGCCGTGACAGATTCATCACTCTGATGGGGGCACATCGGCAAGGACTTTAGCGACTATGAGGTCATGGGGGACATGCAGGGAGGAATGGCCTTCAATCATTGCAGTTTAAGTCTTTCCTTGTGGGCCAGCCCTTATTCTGCACCTCAAATCAATCTCTTTTGCCCCAGGAATACGTACTGTATGGCCGGTATATACAGCAGGGCCCACCATGTCATCCACATCACAAGGTTCAGCACTCCTAATCTCCAGCAGAGAAGTGCACCACTCTGGATGTCTCACTTTGACCTGGTGAAGAAACTGCTGACTACTGGTTGCTTGGAGGTAGCTTCTGGAGGCACGGAGAACAATAGTTCCAATACTCTGAATCATTGACAACAAAAGCTGGCACCATTTTGAACTCAGCCCACACATGTTCAGGTTAATGTGCAGCTAGGTCACACTCTGACCAGCTGCGCCTTCAATAAGAACTTTAGAGCGCCAGGATTTGTATGTAAAACTGGATATTTGAGACCCGGAGTCAATAAGCTCTCTGCATTTCTCTCAATTGACTTCGACCTCACCCTCAATCTTAGGTTCCACTAACGGGGTGCCCTGGCTCCATCCTCTCCTGTTATATTCACAGGCAGTGGGGGGTCTTGCTGCTTCCCCATAGTTGCCCCGGTTACCATGGGCTCTAGGCATTTAAAGGCCGAGCTGAGAGAAGTGTGTCTCAATCTACAGAAGTCCTAGACTGAGGCTGGTGGACCCATGTCAGACTGGGATCTGGGAGTGTCGCTCTGCAAACCCACGCTATATGCCCTTGCTTTCCACATCGGTAGTGTAAGGATTACGATTATTGATTACTTAATATTTATCAAAAATTAGAGTTAAAAATCATAATTCCGGAGAATAATCTCTTAACCAAAAATCATTACTTACGAATAGAAATCAGAGATGTCCTCTGGTGTTGTGATTTGGGCTCGAAGCTCTTAATAATTACAATTAGCTATTCATCATTAATAATTGATAAATCATTAACCAGAACCACATAATTTTACTGTTTATTCAACCGCTTCACTGAAGGTGGGGGAACTTCTACCTTTTTTTGACAGATAAATCACTCTTGCACAAAATAAACATGGACGCTTCTCTTAATTATATATGTGAAGATTTATTGAAGCCAAATAATTCTGATCTACCCTTATCCTGGTCCAAAAACCTTCACCTAACTAACAAACACTATTCTACACAAAGGGGATTAAAAAAAAGACTACCTCACCATAATAATAAAAGAAAATATATGCGCATTGAGTGTCTATGAAGATCAAACCAGCAGTTTTATGGACAAAATGTGCAGTTTGGGTTAACTTGGAAAGAGAAGCCCTTCTGGTGTGCTGATGTCTCAATTGCGGCGATCAGCTGGTAAAACGGTGGGCTATGCCCTTAGCCACTAGCAGCTGATTGCCCCAAATCTCGAACAAAGAGTCATTAAACTCTGAGGCAGGAAGTCAGTGGAAAACTCCAGGAATTAAACTGGAACAAAGGAGTGGTGAGGCGAGGACCAGACTGCAGTTTCTTTGAATGGAAAACTTTAAAAGTCCAACTTCTAACTCCTGAGCGGATTTGGGATCAGGCGGACAAAAACATGCAAATCAAACACTCAGCATAAAACACTTCAAACAGTATTGCATGCAACAAGTTGATACCTTGGATTAACTCGACTGAATCAACAAGGAGGAAACTCACCTCCTTGGAACCTGCGCATAGGTGTCAGCATGGTCTTCGATCGGTATATGAATCTTCTGACCTTCTTATATCAGACAGAATTCCAGCTTTCAAGCTCTTCCGGGAATGGCCGTGTGCAAAAGGTTCACCTGCGAGCTTTTGTCTCTCCAGATATGTGCCTCCGTTGCATTGCCCGTGAGACACACTGGAAACGGTAACAAAGTTTATTTTCCACGGGTTTTATAATCCCGGGTGACGTCAGAGCTGCGACGTCTGTTGAGCTGCGCATTTCAAACTGCCCGACCAACATGGATGACTCCAACAGTAGCATGGGGTTTGAGTAGCTGGCCCAGGAGGTGGCCTACCTCTCGGTGGGGGAACCGAGGGTGGAGAAGCAAATGTTGCTTTAAGGTTAGTCAACTTGGCCATCTGCTCCCCTTGGCAAAGAGCTAATTTCTTGACCGGCTCTGTTAGCTCTGACCAGTGTGGTGCATGTTTAGTCTTCTCTGTCTTTGTGTTTGAGCTACACTCTGATGCAACATGGGCCTGAGCATAGGTCTTCTTGGACCTGGTTAGTGACTGGAATTTCTTAGTTTCATCAGTCAAATTCCTGAGCTCTGCTTGCAGCTCCTGTAGACTCCGAAGCCGGGGTTTCAAGGGTACAATCCTCATGTACACCTCATTTACACCTCTTCATCAGTAAGTCTTCTTAAGAAATCCTGGGTGACTTTGCTATTACAATTGGAGAAGGGCTTGCTACCTCTTTGGCTTTCTTCAACAGCCTGCAATGTTCCCTCCAGAGCTATAGCGTGGGAGCAGCCAGACTCCCTCGGCCTATGGTTACTCTCATAGAAGTTAATTAATTAATCCAGTCGCAATCACAAACGCATACACATTCATGTACTGCTTGGTCAGCAACTTGGGGCTAAGTACCTAACCCAGGGGCACTTCGACATTCAGCTCAAAAACTTTTTCCTGAAGTAGAAATTGTCATAATGTTTTGAACAGATTTGACCCACATGCAGAAAGCAATTCAGGAGACTGAGGTTTACGGTAATGAGTTTATTTACAGAGTCAGGAAATGTGCAGTGAACTGGAACCGGAACACCAACTGTAAAATAAACAGAACGGTAAGCGAGGGAAAACTCAGGATCGGAAATGCTTAATAATAATTCTGCCTTACTGGGTTGGTGGGGTGATCCGCCAGAGGGGTGGAGAGACCAAGGGATTGTTTACCCGTGAGACAGGAGATGGTGGATACTGGCGTGTTAGGATGTTTAGTGGGAACAAGAGTCTCTGAAGTTGGTGCTGTGGATGGAGGAGGGTGGACAGGGTTCGCAGCGGGAGATCCAGGGAACGAAGGAAAACAGGAGGCCCCCAACCAGAGTGATCCAACAAAGGAATAAGAGGCTTGAGTCTTTGTTCATGGAACTGGAACTTCCTTCCAGAAGATGGTAATCCAGGCAGGGTTCAATGCAGAAGGCAAAGTCAGGTTCAGGTTAAACCTGCAAGGCAGCAAAGATAGAAAATTACCAGAGTACAAGGCTAGGTCTTAGGCAAAGGTAATGTGGCTTGAGTTTGTACCACTAAGGGCAACACTCTGGCAGTGAGTTCTTCTTCTTCTTCTTGTTGAGATTTTTTGGCGGGTGGCATCAAACGTTTAGATGCATTATCGCCATCTACTGTGCTGGAGTGTGGGCCAGAGTATCTAACTGATCTATTTTATATTCTTGCAAATAATCCCGTTTGTCTTAAAAAATCTTAAAAATACCTTTTTATCATTTCATGTTTAGCTAGTACTGTATTCCTTTTTTAATGCTTCAATACCATACTCCTTAATTCTTGTTTTAATTTTTTCTCTACTCACCCTGTATTTTTCACACTGAATTAACAACATCTTCTACTGTTTCCAAATCCATTCCAAAATCACATCTGCCTGTTGGATTTTTTACCCAACTATTTATGTTTTTTTTTAACGTGTATGCCCTAATCGTAATCTTGTTATGACTGCCGTTTTTTTTCCCAAATTTTCTCCAATTACTTCCATTTTACCTACAGATTTTTGTATTTGAAAATAGATGTCCCCTTTTGGGTTTCCCCTCCTCCCAAAGCCGCTGCCATTCTGATTTTACTTTGCTCTTAATAACAGATTTTATTTCAGATTTACTATATGCAATTTCCATAACTCTATCTCTACTTAAAGACTGTTTGGCTAAACGATCTGCAACTTCATTACCTTCTATTTCTTTATGAGCAGGAACCCACATGAACTTAACTATTAAATGAAATTGTCAGTCAGTCAGTCATTTTCTACCGCTTATTCCATAATGGGTCGCGGGGGAGCTGGTGCCTATCTCCAGCAGTCTATGGGCGAGAGGCGGGGTACACCCAGGACAGGTCGCCAGTCTATCGCAGGGCAACAAACAAACAACCATGCAAACCCTCATTCATACACCTAAGGGCAATTTAGAGTAACCAATTAACCTAACTGGCATGTCTTTGGACTGTGGGATAAGCCGGGGTACCCGGTGAGAACCCACGCATGCACGGGGAGAACATGCAAACTCCATGCAGAAAGACCCCCGGCCGGGAATCGAACCCAGGACCTTCTTGCTGCAAGGCAACAGTGCAACCAACTGTGCCACCGTGCAGCCTCTAAATGAAATTGTTTAAGTCTAAATAAAATTTCATAAATTTCATATACTAAATCTACACGGTTTTTGGATGAGAAACCCATAATCGACATCAAGGAGGACAGTGAATCTGAGCAGATAAGAAATCTTTCTATTCTGTTTTGTTCTACCCATTGTGACGCCATCAGAATTGCAATCATTTCACCTGTAAAGACAACTAAATGATCTGATTTTTCTTTGTTTCAAAGATATTTTAACTCAGGAATATAATATGCAAATCCTGTTTTACCTGAATCTGAATCTTTGAACCATCTGTATATATTACCAGAAATGATCTATATGTATTCTAAATTCTATGATGTACTACATCTATCCAATTCCTCTTATCCTTAAAAATCTGCATTTTTTTTTATGGATATCTAGATCAACATTAATGCTAGGAAAAAAAAACCAATAAGGTGTAACTGAATAGAGTACAGATGTGCTATATCTCTTCCCTTGTAACCCCTTTTCCTCACCACATTTGTTTGCTGCCCAAAAAAAACAGTCTACTTTTGCCTTTCCACTTTCCCCCAGCACGGCTGTAAATTTTTAACTGCTGGATGTTTTTTCTACCTTATGTTTTTTGCAAAATTTTGCCCAAAAATTTCATCATAACTTGTTTATATCTTAGATGCAAAGGGATTTTCTCCCTTTCCACCTGTACAGCCCATTTGGAGAAGTTCTTACCCCCCACAGCAAAATCTCAGCGCTTTGCTGAATTATCTCTAAATTTTATGAATCATTGTTTTCGCTGCCTTTTTATATACTACAGATTCATGATCTAATATTGTACTTATCAGAGCGATATATTTTTTTTTAAAACAGTTTTTTTCTGCCCCCCGTCGGGATCCTGTTAAGCCCCTCATTATATTCACAATTTTCTTACTTTTTTTCCCTCATATATCTTATATCATCACCCCAGGGGTAAAATAATATTCCAAAAAATCTAAATTGACTTCCTTTTTTATTTTTTCTCCTCTTTTTTTCAATCAATTTTGTTCAACCTTTTTCTACTAAATACAAGTGTTTTAGTTTTACTACTGAGAATTTTACCCCCCAAGTAGAAGCCCAATTCTCACAGATTTTAGCATTTTGTATTTTTTTCATACCCCTATTTTACTTTTTTTTTCCCCTTCTCCAAAAAAGCCCCATCATCAGCGAATAATGATTGCATAATACCCCTGATCAATTTCAAAAAACATATCATACCATAATCGAAAATAATAAAGGACTTATAATACTGCCCTTTGGAGTTCCATTTTTCTACTCTATATTTATCTGATTTTCTGTCCTATCTGTCCCTGAATAACTCTATCTAATAAAAAATTTTTAATCAATTTATAGGCTCTTCCTGTTATTCCCCATTTTATGTATTTTTATAAGTAATCCATCCTTCCATACCATATCATACGCTTTTCAATATAAAAAAATACCGCTACCCCCACTTCCTTATTAACTTGAGCTTTTCTAATATCTGATTCCAAACATACTATGGGGTCCATTGTACCTCTTTCCCCTTTTAAACCCCTTTGAAATGCTGACAGTAATCCTCTACTCACTACATAAAATGAAATCCTTTCAGTTATCATTCTCTCCATAATCTTACCTAAACACAATGTTAGTGCAAGGGGGCCTAAAATTTTTTAAGGGATTTGTTGGGTCCTTTCCGGGTTTTGACAATTTGGGAATTAATAATTGCCCCCTTCCAATTACTAGGTACCTTCCTTCTTCCCATATTTTTATTAACAATCCTAAAAGTTTATCTTCGTTTTTTCCTAAGTGCTTTAAACATAATTAAGCATATCTGTTTTTTCCCGGGTCTTTAATCCTGTTTTTTGATATTGCTCTCTTCATTTCTTGCATGGTAAATGGAGCATCCATAACATTACCTATGTTTGTTTGATTATTTAAGATTATAGCGTTCTCTTCCCTTGTCTGTTCCCTCCTATTTTTCCCTTGTTCTGTTAAATTATCTGAATTATGAATCTTTGCAAATGTGTTTGACATTATCTCTAACTTCTTCTCGTTTGTTATAGCCGTCTCTTGTTCATATTTTAAAATTGGATATGTTCTCTCCTGTCTTTTACCTCTCATTTTCTTAATCATTCTCCATACATTATTTATAGGTGTTGTTCTTCCTATTGTTTCACAAAAATTCCTCCATTTATCCTTCTTTGCTTTTTTAATAACTTTTCTAACTGGTGCCTGAGCTCTTTTTTAACTTAAATTAATTTTTCAGAATTTGTTTTTTTCTTAATAATCTACAAGCTCGATTCCCTTTTTTTTACAGCTTCCCCCACATTCTTGTGTCCACCATGCTCTTTTTTTTATCTTACCCTTACTCATAGAAATGTCAATTTTGCTGCCCCTTTTATAATTTCCCTAACTTTTCGCTCAACTCTTCTACATCTAAAATTTAAATTTTAACTTCCTCCTTTTGTCTTTCACATAAATATTTAAAATATCCCATTTAGCTTTGTCAAATACCCATCTTCCCTGCCTTTCATCCACTTCTATCTCTTTATTAGTATGGATCCCACAAAAATTTTTAAAAATGATCACTACCAATAGTTTTTTCCTGCACTATCCCCCACTCACATATTCCAGCTAAAATCTCTTGATACAAAAGTTAAATCTATTCCCGGAGTTTCCTGTGTGAACATCTATTCTTTTTCCTCTCCCGTCATTCATACACACCAAGTGATTGTCTTCCAAAAAATTTTTTCTATTATGTCTCCATTTATATCTGTTCTTTGTCCATTCCATAAGTTGCTATGAGCATTAAAAGTCCCCACACCAAATCAGTTTTTTTCTTTTCTGACCCTGAATTTTTCCCTTCAGTTTGTTTAGATTTAATATTTCACATGGATTATAATAATTTAATTAAAATGGTTCTGCATTAATCCAGATCTCCACTACAACAAATTCACCCTTTCCCTTTTTTTTTTTATCACTCTGTAGGGGCAAGTCTTCCTTAATAAAAGTGGCACAGCCACCTCCATTACCTTTTTTCCCGATCACATCTTATAGTCTTATAATTTACAATTCTGAAATCTAATTTTGGGGTTTTTTAACCAGGTCTCTTGTGTACATATCACATCTGGGGCATCAACTAACTTATTAATAAGTGCTTTAATTCCTGACCATTAAATTTAACTTCTTGCATTCCAGTGTAGAATCAGACCATATATTAGCTATCCTATCCATGCTGCCTCCTGATCAGCCTGAGCACTGAGATCATCCCTCACTTCCTCCCAGGTTAGTCCATGAATACCCAAATATTTTGCTGCTTTCACTATTATCTGAATTTCTCTCGTTTTTCGACTTTTTTTCCTTGTTGCATTTTAACTCCTGCAATAAATGTCACTAATCTTTTTAACTCCATATATACTTTATTTTCATTAGTTTGTTTACCTTACCTCCATCCTATTTTCCATCTGAACTTCTTTCTTTTGTTTTATCACTTTGACTGCCTCTGCGTATGAATTTTTGTTTTGTACTCTAGTCTGTTGAACCTGCACCTCCCCCTTCATTACCTCACACCCCCTATGACACAGTGTGGTTCCCACCACAACTGCAGCATTTAGGTTGCCTTTTTTAATTGCACTGTTCATACTCATGATCTTCTCCACATCGGGGCCACCTTTTTTTTCCCTTACATGTCTGAGCCGTGTGGCCAAATCTTTGGCATTTAAAGCACCTCAACGGGCTTTGGGACATACTCTCTTACATTATAAGTCATGTATCCCCAAATATACCTTTTTTGGAAGTTTTTTCCTCATCAAATTCCCAAAATGCTTTCACTTTTTCCTTTTTTTTCTCCATTTTTTTAAAAAGTCTGAAGTCTTCTTACCTCCTTAATTTCCCCCTCTCTGATATTTGACTTGATTTCATCAACTGAGACATCATGGTATTCCCCAAAACCTCCCTTTTTCCATTTTCCTCCTTCTTTTATGTGGCTCACACTTGACACCTCCCACCTTCCTATTACTTTCCCTTTCCTGCCCCCGCTGAAGAGTTTTTCCTTTTTGGACTCATCCCTTTCACTATCAAATTTTTCACTACTCCGTTCCGCTCTCATTACCTTTACTAATGTCCCCCACTCTGGTCCATTCAACACAGCCGTGCCTACCGGCCGTTTTTTCTCGTCACAAGTTCTTTAATTAATCCACGAGATTTCCTGATGGTATCTTGTGTGATCCCCTCGATGCCAAATTACAGACGACCGACGTGGTTTTACTTTTCTTTCACCTACATCTTCTCTTACATTTCTCAATTTATGCTTCTGAACCATTAATTTGTCCCCTTATCTTTTAAAAACTTGACAGATTCACGTTCAGTTGTTTAAACAAAAAAAACCCTTTCTCCAGTTTACTTCCTGGACCTGCAGAGCCTGGCATCCGGAATCCAGATCTTCGCTCCCGGACCCAGGTCCGGTATCTTCCCCCGGTGAGCAGCTTTAAAACTAATCGCTGACCGTTCTGGCAGTGAGTTGTTGGCAGCCTCCTTCTTAAATACTCCTCAGCAGATAATCAGGGAAATAGAGAACACCTGTCCCCTCTCCTCCAGGTTCCACGCCATCTAGAGGCTAAGCACAGTAAACAGCACCAAACAGACAGACATGGCACAGATCCTGACAGAAATTAAGTATTACCTAGAACATTTTGAATATATAAACTGGATTAGTTCATTACTGAAAAATCATTGCGGCAGGTTTGTATGTGGTGGAGAATCTAAATACCGACACAGGCTGGATGCATGTGGGAGTGAGTGAATAACCTTCATTTTGACTACCAAAACCAAAAAAGCATTGAAGTTGCAGTGAAACTCAACCAGAAAATCAAAATCTGTAAAAAAGAAGCATCATTGGCATTTTGTTGAAAATACCAATGATGGTCTGACACTGACACCACCTGACACCAGGCGATTTCTCTTAAACAGCCCAAACATATAAAGCAATGAATGAACCTGGGTGTTTTTTATGCCCAATTCTAGTCTCATTTTAACACAGAGAGTTGGGGATGAGAAGTCAGGAAGTAAATCTAAAGAAGACAATCAGGATCTGGAGATGAATAAAGCAAAGTAATTTCTGTAGTACACTTAGCATTAAATTGTTCCTTGTGAGGATTATCAGGAGTTTCAAACAGTGTAACTTCTGATTAGTTTTAAGAGGTATGAGTCAGCAAGGAAAGACATTGTAAAAGAAAGTAAAGCCCGTGAGAAGCAGTGCAAAAAGCTTACTTGACTGTTTGGCTACTTACAATAAAATCTGATAGGCTGCATATTTTGGAGACTAACTTCAAAATATGATATTACTGCATCTTGCTGCCTACTGATGTAAAAACCCAAAGAATAGGAACAAATGGTGATATGAATAAACCTATAAGTGCTAAACCAAACTACTTCAGTAGTCAACAATAATCTCTTTGTGTCTGATGTGTTAACGTACATCCCCAGGGACATAAAAGAGGCCACCTTCTCCACCTGGGCTCCATTAATGGTAAATTGGAGCCTAATCCCCTTTTTGCCTCTAGAAATCAATTACCCTCTCTTAGGTCTTTACAGTGATCTTGTTCAGATGTTTCTTGGCACACCGCTCTGACTGCATCGGTATATCCTCTCTGTAGGCTCTGAGTCACCCCTCATGATCAGACCCAGTACAGTGGTGTCATCTGTAAATTTGATGATGGAGTTTGAGTGGTGAGAGGGAACACAGTTGTACGTGTAGAGAGCATACAGGAGGGGCTCACCATGCGACCCTATTCTGTCAGAATTCCAGCTGGTCAGCACAGGCCCGTTGGATTTCACCCAGAACTCCGTCTGGACCAGTAGTTTTGTGAGGGTTGAAAATCTTCAGGGCACACCCCACTTAATGATTCTGAGGGGTGAGAGGTGGAGGAACAATGATTGGTATCTGGTAGGTATCTGAAGGTATCTGAAGGAGGTCTGGATGTGAAGAAGTGGTTTCATTCCTCTGCTAGTGAGATATAATGATATCAGCATTAACTATACTCAGCAGGTTTACCTTGGAGTTTGTCAGGTGCTGAATCTCTTGCCACGTACACTGTGTGCCAATGACTTATAGATGTGCCTTCTTTTTCCTTTTAAATTCTTCTTTGCTGTTTAGATGCCTCTTTTTAGGTCCAATCTGGCTGTACAGTACAGGTCTCTGTCACCTGAATCTTGGGCTCTCAGGAGTTCCTTCACCTTTGAAGTCATACCAGGTTTTTGTATAGCAGAAACTTCTGAAGCGGTATATGCGGCTATCACTTCATGACCTAAAGCCTCAACTTCAAGTGCACTGTGAAATTTAAAGATTGTGAAAGCAATTAAAATACCCAGATCAACTTTCAATTCTTTTGAGGTTCATGTAATATGTCCGATGTCTCCAGAAAGGCAGCTTAAAAAAACTTTGTCATGCTGTGATGACTTCACCAATCAACCAATAAAATAATATCACTGAATGAGCTCTGTTGATTTAATGTTTGACTATTAAACATACCTGAGTGAAAACATATGAATCAAAGTACTTTGCAGTTATTTGTAGGAGGAGCATTGAGGAAGACAATATTTCAGTTACTCATTTACTTATAGAGAAAAAGGAACACCTACATTAGTGCTATGGTGGGAACAGATACATTTTCTATTTCTGTTTAATTATTTTTTTATTTTTTTTGTCTTTCTCAGAACCCATTGACCATCACTGGCCCCCCTTGTCTCCTTCTCCACAGCTTTGGAGATAGACAGATCAATATTCACTGAAACTCAGCTCTCACCATGTCTTTTTAAGTGCTTTCATAGCTCCTCTTCCCCTTCCTGTCGTCCCACTACCATCTCAGATGTACCCTACTGTATTCCCTCTCCATCTTTCTGGCTCTCATTTGCTCCCTCTACTTATTTTTCACTCTCTATTTGGGCGTCCAACCTCTTTTAGGCACGATGTGTGTGTGCACATAAGTGTGTGTGTACGTGAAAGTGTGAGGGAGGGGAAAAAAAATGAGAGAAAGCCCTACTAGAGCTTTTCTAAATCCCAGGTAAGAGCAGAGATTTTCTGAGGGAGAATTTCATTTCGGCACCTCTCATCTTGCACAGTGAGCTGGAGGATAGGACTCTCCAAGTTAAGAATCCAATAACCATTGTCTGTGTGCGGTGGATGTGTGTGTTTGCCTAGGTGTGTGTGGGTGTGTGTGTGTGTGTGGGTGTAAGTGTGTCTTTGTGAATGGTGGTGGCAATGTTGGTGGGAGGGGTGGCTAGACAGAGCCTTGTTTATGGGATTGGAGGTTACTCCCATAAACTCAAAATGAAAGTCAAAAAGAAAAGGGAAGAAAAAGACAGCTAGGAGATTAGAGTCGGTCAACCTGACATGCTTTTGCATGAACATTTTTATATGAATTATTAGGGGGTCAAGGAGTCAGTGTGGAGGTATGATAAATCACTTCCACAGTCTCCATCTCTTCATGTTAACTTTGGTGGTTTTAGCATAAAATTTCTCTTACGGTGCCTTACAAACATATCCACACCTCTAATCTTTACACATTTTGTCACATTACAACCACAAACCTCTGCTACTTTATTTTTTGGAGTTTTATTTATTTATTATTTATTTATTTAACAGACTCAAGGTCCACATGGATAGAACAATGCAAAGTGAAGGTAAATACTAAACATATCTGGTCTTCGGGGTAGTGCATGGTGTAGCGTTAGAGCAGACACCCCATATATGAAAGCTATTAGGCCTCACCAACGCCTTCTCTCTCTGCCTCTTTTCTGTCTGGAAAACTGTGAATAAAGGCCAATTGTGCCACAAAATAACTTTTTTCACTAAATAAATCTGCAATGTGTGGTGTCCATTTGCACCCATGAATCAACACTTTCTGCTGCAACCACATTCTGCTGCAATTACATCTGAAAATCTTTTGAATATGTGTTTTTTTTTTTGCCTATTCTTCTTTGAAAATAGTTTAAACTCGGTGAGATTGTATTGATACATCTAGGCTCTTAACATCAGTTTTTTTTAGGTCTTCACATATATTCTTAGTTAGAGTTAGAATTACATCTGGACCTTGAGTACACCATTATAACACAGGAATCTGCTTTAATCTAAACCATTTCATTGTAGCTCTGATTGTATGTTATCCTGGTGGAAGGTGTACCTCCACCCCAGTCTCATGTCGTTTGCAGCCCTCTAACAGGCTTTCCTTCAGGATGTAGCTCCATCACCTCTAGGTTCCCTGTCCTTGCTAAAGAAAAGCCTAACCACTGCATAAACCTGGCACCACCATGCTTCACTGTATTACTTTTTACCACATACAAGGCTTTGCCAAAATGTCAACTTTGGTATCATCTAACCAAAGCACCTTCATTCATAAGTATGCTGTTTACCCTACATGGTTTGTGACAAGCTCTACTCTTTCATGAAGACCAGACTTGGGAGGTGTACAACTTGAGCTGTGGATCTCTGCAGCTCCTCCAGAGTTACCCTGGCACTCATGGCTGTTTCTCTGATTTATGCCCTCTGGCAGTTGGTTGCACTTGATTTCATTAAAGGGTATCAAATTAAAAGGGTTAATCATATTTGTATCTCACATATTTCAAACTAATATATGCTGTCCTTCCACTCTACATTTGTGCATTACTTTGTGTTGGTCAGTCACATAAAATCCCCCCAAAATGAATAAAGGTTTAGGGTTGTGATGTGACAAAATTTGGAAATGTTGATGTGGTATAAATACTTTCAGAGAGCACTGTATATACCCATTTATAAACACACATATATGCACCCTGCAGCTGAGTAGAAAAGAGTTTATTGAGTTAGAGAGCTGAGGTCAGCTCTAAATCATTACAGGTCACCATGGCTGGCCTGGCTACCAGATTAGATTAAAGTCTAGTTGACAGAGAAAGCCAAGCACATTATGACACACATACACACACACACACATTTGGGCACCGAAATAAACACAAAATTGTATAGCTAAGCTGCACATTAATCACAGTGACTCTAGATGTAATGTGCTGTGATGTAACTTTGGTTTTCTTTAACAGATGTGGAGGCCATTTGCTGACCTCTGATCAGTAAACAGCCGTGCAACAGATAAAAGCAGAAGCTGTCCCAGCGGAGCATACTTTTGGGAAAATCAGACTATTGGGAAATAGAGGAGACTGATTAAATTAAAGCAAGCTGAGATGGGTCACAGTGCCGGTCCTCTGGCTCCAAAGCTCTCACCAGAGCGACACACACCAGGGCTGAGCTGCAGATACTGTACATTGCTGTGCTTAATTCTTTTGGAATTATGGCTGTTTTTGGAGATTAAGAGATATTTAGGAGCAGCTGGATGGAAGAGAGGATAGAAAGAATAGAGAACCAGCTGCTGTTTGTCTGCCTGGCATTTCTGCTTTCTAGCACAAGCACAAGAACAACACCATAAAGCTCCTGTGTGGGCTATATGTTACTGCAAGCAAAGACAGCCCCTATATCCCACTTGCTGCATCACTTGCACATCTCCCTCTGTAGTTAAAAAGGGCAATAAACTAAAAGATGGAAGATGTTTATCTCCTTCCTACCCCACCCCCATCCTCCTGTCTGGCTCCTTTCTCTTTCTTTCCACACGCTGCTCGTCGTGCTCCACAAGGCGATGCACGTGTGACCTTCACTGCCGAGTTTGCCATTTGCTGCCAAGTGGATCTTTAACTGCCTTTGTGATACACATGACCTAACCTCCTCTGACCCTGCTAGGCGCTGCTCACCATGGCTGGCAGCCAACAGAATAAGGGCATGAAGCCAGGCCAGAGAAACTCTCCTTGAAATCAGCTTGGAGCAAAATGATAGCTCTCTTCCTTCTATCATTTCAGCTCTATCATTTCCTCCTCCACAACCACTGATGTAGGGCAGTGGAAAGCCTTTGGTCTCTTTCTAACACCAAATTTAATCCATTCTGCCATTTTTGAAGTACAATAACTGTAGATGTGCGGACTCTTGAGCGTGCTTGACTGTTTGACTAAAAATTATCTGTTTGTCAGAACCTGTCTGAATAAATCAGAAAGACCTTAAATGGGCCGTATCTGCCGCATACCTAGGAGCACTAAGACTCATATACAGAGGCTAAAACATTTAATACTGTCAAAAACAGTAGAAAAGGCATTTCTAAAAATACTTTACAGTGCTGAACAAGTAGTAGATCTACTGAGCAAACAGGCAGTGACAAACATAAACATGGTATAAAAAGGAATGAAAAAACCTGGAATACTGATAAGAATATTGTGAGCATGAAGAATGAGGAGTGTGCTATTGTAGCCCTTAGACTGTTAAATTTCATGGAGTGGCCGATATTTAAACTGAGCAGTTTAATGGAATTCTTTCATATCTCCCACATGAACAACTTTATAAATCATGCAGAAATGTCAAAAGTATAAACCAAAAGTATCAGTGTGAAATACTTGGCTGCCTTTTCATTGAAAGGTGAAATTTATTTCAGTAATTTGATTTAAAAAGTCAAATTTTTATATATATTTATATAGAGTTAGGAGAGATTTTGTAACTGCTATGTCATGGTCAGCACAGTCATGAGGAAGACTGATGATTGTCCAGGAGACAGAAACTGACACCATTCACAAGGAGGGTATGCTACAAAATGTCAATGCTTAAGAAGCAGGCTGCTAATAGAGGGCTTAATCTAAGCATTTACTGGTAAATTGAGTGGAAGGACAAAATATACACAAGGGATGATTGCAACCTTAAGAGGATTTTGAAGCTAAGCCCATTAAAGTTTTTAGGAAATGTAAACGGTGTGGACTGCATACAGGCTGGGCCCTGACACTTTCTGGATATCACCGGAAACTAAATTTATTTTCATGGAAAATAAATTGGTTGTTCATTATGATTCTCATACAGTGGCAGAAGCTCTGATCACAGAGATGATCCAACACAGTTTGAATTATATGTCTTAAAAATGTCTGTATGTATAAGTTGGATTAGTTTGATCTTACTGTATATGTTTTGACATACACTGTTTGATTTTTAGTGCCTTGACATAACACTTATTGTAAAATTGGTGCCATAAAATAAATTTCATTGAACTCCAGATCCATGCAGAAACATGCACTTATTGATCAGAATAAAAGAAAACCATGCAACCCACGGCATTAAAAGGATACAAACCATTAATTAAGAAATTGTGGGGACATAACACTCTTCCATAGTCCTGGTTTTTCTAAACTGTAGGTAGGTCAAATATGCTAATTAGCCAGCAGGGAGCAAGCCTGAGGGAGGTGGTGGGGCAGTAGAGAGGTGTGGGAGTGAAAGAAGGAGGTGAAGGTGAACAGGGGATTTTGAGATATATGAAATGAACTTCTGTCAAATTGCATTAAAACTTCACTATGAATCATACCCCACTGGAATGGAGCAAAACCATGCAAGTCCAGTCAGACTAAAAGAGAAATGGACACACATTAGAGATACACACGTTCTCTGCATTTGGATGATTTTTGAGCTGCAGTCCTATTAATGTAACTTGATAATTCCTTTCTCAACACAACTTTATTGTACCTCCAGGGCATGTAGGGTTCAAATCAGGACAGACTTTAGAAGAGACTGACACTGCTTACAAGGTTGGGTCCAATTCTGAAGCTAGGTTTTTAGCTCAGACAGCCTGGTCCTTAACCCTACTCTTTTACCCCCGTTTTCTCACTGCTTTCTCACTGCTTTCCACTTCATGTCAATTTTGTTTTGTCATTTTCTACTTTCCAAGCGCTTTGCAGTCTGCACCCACACACCTTCACCGTGTAACCATAACTAAATATAAATCATCAATTCTTTTTACTCTTTTATCCCGATATGTCTGCCACCCTCTCTCATTTGTTCTCTTCATATTTTTCCTCCCCCCCTCCACGTACCCCTAAACTCTCCATGCCTTTTTTTTTTTGTCCATCGTATTTTCTCTTTTTTGCTCTCCAGCTTACACAAACACAGCTCTAATAAATCGTACGCTGGTAATTACATAGAACCCACCGGTAAATTTCACTTCCATTTACATTTAGATTAGAGAATATTTCACTCCCATCAATCTGCAGTGTCAGTCTGTGCTGTGCACGGCTATGCCCATGTGCAGACACAACCGTTTGTGGCATTTTTATACTCTTGCCTGTCCATGTACGCACACCCGCACATATGGAAACCAGCTCTGGGATGCCCACTCAAATATAAATGAACATAAAGTGCATGAGAGAGCAGTCTCATGTGGATAAGTTAGACGTAAATGGCACACTCTTATGCCAACAGAGACAAATGCACCAGCTGAGCTGTAAATCTAAACCTTCATGAGCTCATACGGACAAATGCACATGTACTAATCAAAAAGTAAATGCTTCTCTGTGGGCAGAAAATGTCAGACTCACTCGTAGATGATGGGCTCATGGAGTCACATGTCTATCTATAAACCTAATGTTATGTTGACATACAGCAGGGAAAATATGTATTGAATACATCAGAATTTTCTTCAGAACATGTACTGTATATTTCTAATCTACAATACCAGAATAAAGTTCTAAACTGTTATACCAGCCTCTATCTCTGAACAACATAAGTGCTGATTTTAAACATGTTAAAAAGGCAAGGCATTTAAAGAATTGATTCTTAACAAGGCAAGCAAATTAATTTAAATCCATTTCAGGTAAGTCATCTTATGAACCTTACTGAGAGATAGCCAAGAGTGTTCAAAGAACTCATCAAAGCAAAAGGTGTGCCACTAATATGAATTATATTACATGTTTTATTATTTAATTAATGTACTTTATAATTTATGTGTCTTCTAAATTGACTTGCAATGTAGAAAATAAAGCAAAGCCAGTGAATGTGAAGGTGAGTCCAAACTTTTGACTGGTACTGTATATTAACATGAAATTCACATCAGATGTTGGTAAGAAACCAACTAATTCATACAGATGAAATACTGGGAGAGTATAGTCTGATCGGATGAAACCACAATGTCATTTCACACATCATGTTTGGGGTACACCACACCAAAAACGGAACATTCTTGACATAATCAGAAGATGAAACGAGAGTGCATAAAGAAAATAAAGCTGCTTGAATGGCCCAGACTTAAATCCAATTGAAAATCTATGAAAAGAACTGAAGATCAGAGGGCAAAAAAAGAACCCTAAGAACACCCAAGATTTTAAGACAAATTTACAGCAACAATGCATGCATCTCGTATCTACATACTCTAAGTTGTTATTACCAAAACGTTCTTCTTGTAAACTATTTAGTAAGTTTCAGAAAGCCTCTTTAATATTTGTACCATGTCTGACATGATCCATCAAAGCTGGAGGACCTGATAACGTCTCCCGATCATGCCTGAAAGCCTGTGCACATCAACTCGCCCCGATCTTCACCCGGATCTTCAACAAGTCACTGGAGACGTGTGAGGTCCCCCCCTGCCTCAAACGATCCACCATCATCTCGGTGCCCAAGAAACCCACCATCCTAGGATTAAATGACTACAGGCCTGTAGCCCTGATGTCTGTGGTCATGAAATCCTTTGAGTGGCTGGTGTTGAAGCACCTGAAAGACATCACAGGCCCCCTGCTGGACCCCCTGCAGTTTGCTTACAGAGCAAACAGGTCGGCAGATGATGCTGTTAACTTAGGCCTACAGTTCATCCTGCAACACCTCGACCATCCAGGGACGTACGCCAGGATCCTGTTTGTAGACTTCAGCTCGGCCTTCAACACCATCATACCAGACATCCTCCACCAGAAGCTCACCCAGCTCAACATCCCAGCCTCCACCTGTCAGTGGATCAACAGCTTCCTGACGGACCGACAGCAGCAGGAGAGACTGGGGAGCATCTTCTCCGGAACCAGATCAACAAGTACTGGTGCCCCCCAGGGGTGTGTTCTCTCCCCACTGCTCTTCTCCCTTTACACAAATGACTGCACCTCATCGGACTCGTCCGTGAAACTCCTTAAGTTTGCAGACGACACCACTGTCATTGGACTGATCCAGGACGGTGATGACAGGAGGTGGATCGGATGGTCCACTGGGGTGGTCAGAACTACCTGGAACTGAACCCAATCAAGACTGTGGAAATGGTGGTGGACTTTCGGAGAACACCACTGCCATACACCCCTCTCACCATCCTCAACAACACTGTATCAGCTGTGGACCACTTCAGGTTCATAGGAACCACCATCTCTGAGGACCTGAGATGGTCTTCACACATAGACACTGTTCGAAAGAAGGCCCAGCAGAGACTGTACTTCCTGAGGCAACTCAGGAAGTTCAGCCTTCCACAGGAGCTGCTGGTCATCTTCTACACTGCCATCATTCAGTCTGTCCTGTCTTCATCCATCTCAGTGTGGTTTGGTTCATCCACAAAACAGGACAGGTCCAGACTGCAACGAATAATCAGGTCTGCAGAGAGAATAATCAGGGCTGACCTTCCCTCCATCCAGGACTTATAGAGTTCTAGGGTCAGGAAAAGAGCTGCTAAAATCTCTGCAGACCCCACACACCCTGCACATAAACTGTTCCAAGTTTTACCTTCGGGCTGCCGCTACAGAGCACTGTTCACAAAAACTAGCACAGAGACAGTTTCTTCCCCCAGGCTGTTTCTCTGTTGAACATTTAATAGAATACCAAAAACAGCATACAGATGTTGCAAATGCACCTTTTTATTTATATATGTGTATATTGTACATTGTAAATATGTATATTCTGTAGTGCAAAAACAAAACCCAGAGAGCAAAGTGTACCATAGTCAAATTCCTTGTTTGTATGCACAAACTTGGCAATAAAGCTGATTCTGATTCTGATTCTGATCCGCCTGTGTTGAGTTTGAGGGGTTTTTTTTGCACTCAGTTTCTTCCGTTTATGTTCTCTTATTTCTGTCTCTCTCTGTTCTACTCCTGCTCATATTCTCTCTCTTCCTTAGTTTTTGCGTTAATTCTCCTCAGCTGTTTCTCATATTCACCTGATTACTCTCACCTGCTCTCCATGCCTTTCTCTTCACTCTCAGCTGCTTGGTTTTCTCCTATCATTTGCTGGAATCTTCCATTTCATTACTCCTGTCTCGATGCGCCATTGCTCTTTTCATGGTCCTTCATCCTACCCAGTTCTCCTTTTCAGCTCCTCGTGTCAGTGTAGGTCATTTGCTTGTTTATTAAACACTGTTTCACTTCACAGCTCTGCCTCTGCGTTTATCTGCACTTGGGTCCTACTGCAAACTCATCATGATGGTGTCATTCCACTTTATTACAAAGAATTTAAACGCCTTTTTGTTTTGCTTTTTCTTTGAATTCTTAAACAGACATCTGGTGTTATTTTCCAAGCCTTTTTTGAAATGTTCAGCAATTTTGTTCCTTGCTGTATTTTGAACTGTACAATGGTTATCCACTTAAGAAGTCAGCCTTAACCGTGCTTTGTGTGGAACTCTAGTGATGCTGATGTGAACTTTACAGACATTTTTTTTCTAAGACTTCCAGTCATCTTCACCCACACTCACACAAGGAGTGTAATACTTCTCAGGTAATGTTTTTACCATAATGCCATGGTGGATTTGGAACTTTTAGAGTTGCTCACCAACTTACCTTTCCATAATACGTTCAGAACCAATTTCATTCACTGCGCATAAAGACAGCAATATGAGCCAAACACCAAAAGTGTAATATTTCAAAGGATTATGAGAAAAAGGGAGACCCAGGGGCAATAACTGAGGAAAACAGATGCCACCAAAATTCTTTCTTTCTTTCTTTCTTTCTTTCTTTCTTTCTTTCTTTCTTTCTTTCTTTCTTTCTTTTTCTTTCTTTCTTTCTTTCTTTTCTTTTCTTTCTTTCTTTCTTTCTTTCTTTCTTTCTTTCTTTCTTTCTTTCTTTCTTTCGCTCTGTATCACTGCATCATTTCCAACAGTGATGAGTGCACCAGGAGCTAGGAGGGAGCAAAAGGAGAGAGGCAGTACTTTTGGGAATTACAGTGTTTAAAATATACACAACGGTTTCCCTCAAGTGAATGATCAGTGCAAATAAGCCCCCTCACACCTTACCTTCCTGCAAACATACACACACAGCATTCCCAGCAGGTATTAAAACAGCACGTCATACAGTTTCATACTGTGTGTTCTCAGGTCCCTGACAGTCTAACAGCATCATTATCAAAGGAGCACATTTTTTTCAATCACCATCAAGGAATATTCGGAGCCATCTTTTGCATCACCACCTTGCTCAGGCAATAATCTCTGCCCTCACGGACACTCTGGGACAAAGAAAGTACATTATCTAGCAGTGAATTAAAAGCATTTGTTGGAAGACAGTTTGTAGGTGATTTCCTGTGTGAAATTGGTTTCTTCTTTCTTCTGAGGGGCAAATGTTTTCCTGCTCTCTGAAGTACCAAATGAAAAAAAAAAGTATGTTTTCCTTTAACTGACATCTGACATAGTGAAAACGTATCTGCAGGCATTTACATTTAGGCGTTGTTTTGATTTCATCTGTGAAGGGGTGAGCTGGTGGCTGCAGAAGTAAATTACAGCAACAGCGTGAAGTTAGAAAGTTTAAAAATACAGAACTGCGGGGCATCGGGAAACTGATCACTCTGTACAATGTAAATAATTAAAATGTTCAGATACAGTATTAGCAGGAACAGACACTGTTCACATCTGAAAAGACCTGATAAAATGAATCCTGGACTGCATGTGCTAAATGATCAAAGGGCAACATGCTGTTCATAACCAACTCAAAGCAAACCTAAGTAGAAAATCGTTTTCTTTGGAGATATGGCAAGATACCCATCCTTGTTCTATACCCTAGAGGGTTTAGAGGGCCAAGTGAGCTCTCGAGTCTTCGTGAGTTGCTTCAGTACATTTTTCAAAGAGAGTTTATATCATGTAACAATGTGTAAAGATAGATGATTTGTGTTAAAGACACCAATCAGACCGAAGATTTTCTTCCAGAGCATTGTCCAAAGCACCATCCTGCTCCCCGCAGACTTATCTTCTACCCAGACTTCATTTTGATGCCATAAGGAACACATGCAGTGTTTTATAAAATTATCCATACCCCTCGAAATTTTCCATGTTTTTGTCACTTGACAACCACAAAGTTCAATGTATTTTATTGGGATTTAATGTTACTGACCAAGTAAGGACAACATTTCATTGGAAGAAAAATTATACTCTTGCCACTAAAAAATAATGGTTGTAATTTTTGCAGTTTTGCTGAGCAAATAAAAATCATTTTACTCTGATACCCCTAAATAAAGTCCAGTGAAACTAGAGGTCAATTCATTAGTAAGAAAAACTCACATAAGTTTAATTTAAACCCAGCATTTTAAACACCTCTTCTAAGAGCCTTGGCGAACAAAGAGCATCAGAAAAATCAAGGCAGACACTTAACAGGTAAGGGACAGAGTTATGTAGACATTTAAAGGGTTAGAATTCAAAAGAAGATCTCAAGCATTGAAAATTCAAAACGAATAGCTCAACTACAAACCTATTTAGCATGGCTGGTGACCTAAACTTAAATGTGAGCCAATGATAGCATTAATCAAAGAATAAGCCAGTAGGCCTAATTAATTATTTAGGAACTACAGGATTCACATGTTAAATGAGTGAAACTGTTGACAGGACAACTGTTAGTTGTGCATTTGACCAAACTGGTCCTTCTGTTGAAAGAGTCATATGATGGCATTGCGTCTCTTCAGCAGCGAGAGGAAAGCTGATCAGAGATGATGGAGAGAGAGATGGAGCTGAATACAGGGAAATCCTGAAGTGAAACATGTTAGAGTATGCAAAAGACTGGGGCAGAGGTTCTACCTTCAGCAGGACTTTCAGATTCAGAACAAAGTATGAGTATTCGTTGATGTTGTTTATTTGTTGATGTTGATAAATCCAGTAGAAGACTTGAAATCTGATGTTTAAATGCTACTCATCCAACCTGATGAGCTTGACCTACCTTTCAAACAAGAATGGGCAAAAATGTCAGTACCTTGATATAAAAGGTTGGTAGAGATACACCCTAAAAGACTTACAAATATAAATCCAGCAAAAGATGGTTCTACAATATTGACTCAGGGGGTCTGAATATAAATGCACAGCACACTTTTCAAATTCATATCAAAAAGAATTTGAAAACTATCAAGTTTGCAAGGAACAACATAAATGTATTCTTTCTCTGGCTCTTTCTGATGTTCATAACTAATGTAGTTGTTATTGTCTGTGTTTTATCTTGTTTGTTCCTGTGTTTTGTTTTTAGTTGTTCTATACAGTTATCCTCAATCTCTGTACTTACATCCACAAAAATGTTAAAAGCTCTCACTGGGCAATCTCACTAAACTGTTTAGAAAATAAAATTTTGCATAAAATGTTTTTCTTCTTAATAAATTATTTTCTAATGCATTTATATCTAATTGCTTTAATTCACCATTGAGATCAATAACCCACCTGAGATTTAAAAACAGTACAGCCAGCTCCCGAGACCTCTTGCAAGCTAAGAAGCCTAGGAATATTTTTCCCCAGCATTTTTCCCAGGGTCTTACGTGGGGATCCTCAGCTGTGCACAGGCCTTTTGGAAGAAATGATCCCCCAAGCAAGTCCTGAGTTGATCTAGTAAATTTTCACAGCCCCCAATTCTCTAATTGGAGGGGGGGTAGGAGGGTGTTTGTATTTACTAAAGGGGGAAAAAAGCAATAAATTTAATCAAACATCTTATAAGTTCCATTAAATGTTATATGTTATCAGCATCAGGCAAACTCAGAAAAATTGCATTCAAGGGTTACAAACAACACACTAACATATTGCATAATGATATCAGACCTGTTTAATGGGGAATACTGAAATTTGTTCAATTCCCTCCTGACAGTTCCAGTAGATGTGAGCAAATCACTCAGTAACAGCTGTCCACACTCTCTTTACAGATCAGTGAGGATGTATGTACAGTGTAAGAGGGAGATATGACTCTAACAGAAATCCTGTGCATGAAGAATATTGTGGACAGATGTATGCGTGACTCTGTTCCTGCACTGAAAAAAGAGCTGTAAGTCCCACAAGGAATAAACCACTCCAGATTAAAAACCGCACGACCACACAATTTTCTTACCATAGCTGATCAAAACAAAGATGCAAGACAGCTTTGAATATAGCCGCTCTGAGGCTTATTTATGTGATGATACAGTCCACAATAAGGAGAGGTGGGAAAAGCTGGGCCTTAAGGACTGTATACAAATTTGTCAAAGACTAGAAAAACTGCAGAGCATGTGGCTAGTTGGGGTAAAGAAAAGCAAATGTTTCACCAAGAGATTAACTTTATTGGAGAATAAGATGTTTCCCAGAAAGTTCCAGGATTGGGCAAATGTTTTAAAGTGCATCTGCTACAAAACTAGTAAAAGAGATGAAAATAATAATTGTGAATGTTCAGTTTTGGTGCGGAAGAACATCTACAGCTTACTTTTCTGCTTTTATTCTGTCTCTATGTGGCCCATTTTTACAGACTCTCGGGCTGAATTGATAGCTGTGCTAAATCTGTTGAAAGTTGGAGGATGAGTAGCCTCTCAGATTCTGGCGTTTTTGTTAAGATGTATTGCATCTCCCCAGCAAGTGGCAAGTGCCTAAATCTTAAATAAGTCTAGAATCTGATAATAAATTACAAGCAGAGCTTACCAGAAATATAAAGTACTTTGCAAAAGTATCCATACCCCTTAAAATTAAAAAAAAAATGTTGTCATGTTTGAGCCATGCACTTCAATGTATTTTATTGGGATTTTATGCATCAGATCAATCAATTTCTTTTTTACAATAAAAAATCTGATTAGTGTGGTCTGCAACTGTATTCAGCCCCCTTGTGCCAATACTTTGTATAACCACATTTTAACGTCATTACAGCTGTAAGTCTTTTGGGGTTTGTGTCTACCAGCATATTCAGAGATAGATAGTCTCCATGAACCCCACTTACAGTCATTTACAGTGGAGATAGATACTAAAAACCCTGTATTCTAAGCTATTTAGTGAGATCTATTTTCCCATTAACTCTGAAAAGTTTCCGTCTCTCTACTGAAAAAGCGTAACCCCAGCTGTCTCATCAACAGATTTTCCCAACTGAGCTTTGGATCTCTGTAGCTCCTCCAGAGTTACCATGGACTCTTGGGCTGCCTTAGTTGGATAGCCATGTCTTAGTAGGTTTACAGTTGTGCCATTCTCTTTCATTTTCAGATGATGGATCAATGTTCTGTGAAATGCTCACTGGAATATTGATTTGTAACCTACCCTGCTTGAAACCTCTCCACATCTTTATCCCTAAACTTGGTATCATTAATACCAAGGAACAAACCAGAAATGTCACTAATGATATCAGAAAGATTTATTTATACAGAAAATGAATTACATGAAGTTTACTAAATAGGTGACTGACAAAGGCAGCTGGTTGCACCGGATTTTATTTAAGTGTGTCAAAGTAAAGTGGGCAGTGTGCATGTGTATACCAGGTGTATCTGCTTTTTTGTTAAAAAAAATGGGGGAACCATAGTTTTCACCCAACTTCACAGTTATGTGCTACCTTATGGTTGGTCTGTCTAAAATACAAATGAAATCCACTGAAGTTTGTGTAACGTAACAAAATGTTTAAAATAGTGAAAGGGGTATGAATACTTCTGCAAGGCCCTGTTTTTTAACTGAGCATTGCCACTGCGTCACCCTATTCGTGACAAGAAAAAGCAAAAAGCTATGGATTTTATCCAGCTCTACTTTTGAAACCCGGAGCTGCCCGTTAAAGTAAGCAGAGTAGGAACACTAATCCTGGGCTGAACAGTTTCAGCACCACGTTGGTGTGAACAGCGCCATGCATCTCCGAGACAGCCTGACAGACTCATCTGCAGCTGGTTCTGAGCCGCTCTTTGACACAGAACCCACTCGGAAAGAGACCCTCTTTTGTCATCACTAAGGCTGCAGCAAAAGTGAGCCCGCTCCTCCCTCCTTGGGATCCTGTAGCCTAAAAGTGTGAGACGTTTACTTTGACAGATGGCGTCAAATTTCGGAAGACCAAAAGAAAAGGAATGCCACACACTAAGCTGATGTTTGTGTAAAAAAGTTTATCTCTGTACACCAGAAATGGTAAGTAATGTGCATAATAATAAAAACAAATAACATGGGAAGAAACTGACTTGTGCAAGGAGGTGTGTTTGCGCGTTACTCAAGCACAACGTGGAGTGGAGTGATCCTCTATCACAGACCCAGGCTGTAACTGGGGCTGCATATTATACAGCAGACAGGAATCTGGTCCAAAGCAGCACACAAACACACACATACACACTGAATGGCGAGAGAAAATGGGAGAGAGGTGGTGAAGAGGAGTGTGTGTTTTGGAGAAAGAATGAACCACTTCAACCTGCCTGCGCGGGAGCCCGATAAAAACTGCCGGGCTGTTCCTATGGATGGATTTACCGTCCCTCCCACCACGCACCGCAGAATTTCTTTCACAAGAAAGCTGATTGTGCAGCCAATCAATACGGAGCGGAGGGGAATTGGACTAGAAGGCTCTAAGATTTTGCGCGTTCTTCGCTCTCCGACGTGCGTGGAGGGGAATGTGCACATACGGAGAGTCTCTGCTTCCCTTGTTTTCTGCCTTCACTGAGAAGTCCGTTTTGTGAGCTGTCGCAACTACAGGCTACACTTTGCTGGACTGGGTAGTGGACTGGGCATTAGGAGGCGAGAGGAGGGGTGAAAAGGAGCGAACGTGTGTGTGTGTATGTGTGACTGGATGAATCCATCTTTTTCCTTTGGCACTCCACAGGCGCTCACCCATTTATTCCAGCCTGACTGACGGACACCAGCGGAAGAGTTTGGTAAGTAAAAACATCATTGTTTCTCAGTTTACTCTATGTATGCCTCTCTTCTTCAAGGAGAAGAAGCAGCTATCCCACAGAGCGGTTTCATTCCCCCCGTTTTTTCCACTTCTCATCAGAAGACTGGAGTAAGACGTTCTTACCTGCAGCACCCCCTTCCAGGACCGTGCATCGTTCGCATCACGGATCGGGGCCAGAAAAAACGATCCCTTGTTTAATGGGCCCTAAACCCAGAGACCCCCCCGGGATGGCGTGCAGTGCGTGTTACTACCTGGTTATGAGCTCCACTCACCTGAGCAAAGGACACTTTCGGCGCGTCAAGGGTGTCTTCAGAGGACCGCTCTGTCCAACAGGAAGCAGTGACTCACCGGTAGGAGAGCGTCCTGAGTGGGGAAAATGTTTTTATTGTCTTGTTTGTGAGGTAACTTGTTTGAATACTTGAGCATGTAAAGTACTCTAAATTAAGTACATGGGACCATCTTCTTTTTTTTTAATTGGAAGGCTGTAAGCTAGAAGTGCCATGGTAAGGACAAAATTGCCAAATGCAGGGGTTCGAGCAGAAGCACAGACAAAAAAAAAAAATAGAGAATGGAAACGTAATTGCATTTCCTGACATATGCCCATCCATCCCTCTATCCATCCATCTATCCATCCATCCATCCATCCATCCATCCATCCGTCCTTACAGTCCAATTTTTTCAGGTTCTATATTTCAGGGTTTCTGCAGGGTCATACAAAGTTATTAAACGCACTAAATGTAGTAACCCTAATTTGAACCCTTTAAACGTCTTAAATATGTCCAGATTTTTCATAGTAGTAGCTAAAATAAATTTAATTACCAATTAAGCTTGTTATTTTATTTACCAATTGCTTCCTCTATCAATTTTTATTTTTACAATAAGCACTTTTCTACTCCTGAAATCGGGTTGTTGTTAAGTAGTTGCTTTTTTAAATTATAATTATTAGTTATACTTATTTGTTATTATGCATATTTTTATTATTATTTTTGAATTCAAATCAAAATGTTTTGTAACATTATCCCATATTAGCACCTTTATAATACAAAACTGTATTTTTAGCCAGGTTTTGCCTGAAAAGTTAGATGTTGATAGCTGGCTAAAACCAAGTAACCTTGCAGGTATACTGTGAGAAATCACTGAAGTGAGGTAACCTAGGCGTTTTAGTCAAGTCAAGTCAAGTCAAGTCAAATTTATTTATATAGCGCTTTTCAGCAACAAGGCACTCAAAGCACTGTTTAGCACTGAAGTTACATGCCAGAGTCGAAAACATCAACTTTTTAGTTATATTTACCTTGCTTTAGTAAATATATCAGTTAGATATAATTTGTTATGTAAGTTCAAGTTATTTTTTGTAATTCATGCTGTTCTTAAATTTAAATAATAATTATTGTCTGCAAAGGTCTAAAAAGTACTCAATGTAACACACTGAGACTTTCAGAGACCAAAGCATAAAAACCTGCCATAAATTCACACTGAAGTTTTGAATTTATATTTCAGAATTTGCCAAAAAAGGATTGAGAACTCTGAAAGGTATGACATTTTGATGTAAACTCGTAGGAGCCCTGCAAGTGTGTCATCATAAGAAACTTCTCAAGTTAACTGAAGGTAGTAGAGATAAGAATAAAAAGCTCATCAGACGTAGTAACACTCTTATACAGCTGCAGGGGGGAAGCGAATATTTTTGCACATAGGGATAATTTATTTTCCGAGGCAATAAAAGAACATTTCCCTTTTGTTTCTTTTGGTGGGAGAGAGAAGATAAGAGTATTTTTATTTCAAAAAGGGTAAAAATTGTGTAGCCAAGCATAAAGCCATTGTCCGCTACAGGCCTTTTCCTTTCTTTTGGGAATTAAATGAATCAAATTACATTACTTCTGTAAGAAGTAGAAGGAGATGAGTTGAGCAGACAAAAATAGGCCTAATTACCTCCAGCCAATTGTTTAGGTCTGTATTGTTCGTCAAGTGTGAGCAAGAAAGAAAGAATGAACTTTCTTTGTGTTGATGGGGAATATTAGCCACTAAACTTGCCAGTATGCACATGTTTGGTCTGTGGTACAAATCTTCAGAAGTAAAGCCAAAAGGAGGGAAAAAACAATCCAAAAATAGCAACATATTTTGACCAGTGTATACTTAGATGTGTATTTGTGTGCATGTATGTGTGTAAGTTGTAGGTAGATCCAGTAGCCGCTTGGAGGGTCTCGGGTAATCACATATTATTCATGAGCTCTTAATGTGAGATGAGACAAACTGGCACAGCTGATGACAAGTTTGATGAGAAAGGAGGAAAGAAGCAGCTGGTACTGTATGTGTGTGTGTGTGTGTGTGTGTGTGTGTGTTTGTGTGTGTGTGTTTGTGTGGGAACACTCAAGTTATTACCAGTCTGTCATGTTCTGCCCGCGCTGACTGTGTGATGAGAATGAGACTTGCAGAGAGACACACCAATAAGTCACATTCACAACCATCCTTGCAAACTTTAACACACTTACTCAACACACAAACGTGAAGAGAGAAAACGATATCTAGTTAGACCATCGGTGCATATCAACTCTTTAGATGCACACTGCACAGTGCATATCTCACTTTCTACAAATTAGGGCCCGTGTTTGAATTTCATCATTCCTATCACCTGTCTCAGGGCTCCTTCATCTTCTAAAAAAACATCAAAAGCTCATTTTTGGCTGCTCCTGCAACAGTGTAAGTCTCCTTTCCACCTAATTTATCAGAGAAAGTCAAATTTCTAAACACTCGTGGCTCACTGCCACATCTAAATTTAAAGATGGATGCAAAACTTTCAAACAGTTGCTAATTCCCAAGTTGATGGAAAGTTGTTTCATAACTTCTTGGTGTATATTTTAGATGAGGATTTCCTTAAAAGTTGCTACACTTTTTGTCAAAACTACACTCAATTTAAAGTACATTTCTAAATTTATCAGTAGGCATAAAATATTTTTGCTTAGATCAGTCAATTAACAAAGCCTTCCTCTTTCCAGAGGATTATTATGTAGTGTTCAACTTCAGTCATATTTGATGGATGGTTTTGTGAACATCAGATGGGAAGTCTTACTACAGATTCTTTGACTGGAGCATTCTAACACACAATGGTTCTTTGATCAAACCATTCTAAAAGTAGAGTAATTTTCCTGCTGGAAGGTAAAAGGTCAGTTTCAGCCTCAGAACGTTTTTTTTTCAACCTTTGCCCTGTATTTAGCATCATCCATCTTCCCAACAGCGTTGACTCAGCTTTCCTGTCCCTTCTGAAGAAAACCATCCCCACACCACAATACCGCCACCACCATGTTCAACTGTGAGCATGGTGTTTTCAGGTTGATATGCAGTGTTATGTTTCCTCCCACATTTTGCATTCTACATGTTGGTCAAAAAGTCTCATCTTACCAGAGTACAATACATCTGCATGCTTGCTGTGTTTTCTATATGGCTCATGAAAAACTACAAACAGGACTTCTTATGACTAATACAACACTGTCTTGTCGACAGATTCATCCACCTCAGGTGTAGATCTCTGTTGCTCCTCCAGAGTCACAATGGGCCTCTTGGTTGCTTCTGTGATTAATGTTCTCCTTTGCGGGGCCTTTCAATTTAGGTTGACATTCATGTGTCCACAGGTTTGCAGTTCATCCATACTCATTCTATTTCCAGATACTGTACTGAAAAGTCATCCATAAGATGTTCAAATTTTGGGATAATGTTTTAAAACCTAATCCAGCAATGCATCTCTCCACAATTGTATCCCTGACATGTCTGGTGTGTTCCTCTCAGATCTTCACAGAGCAGCTCTATTTATCCTGACTTTAAATTACACAAAGGTGGACTCTATTTATTGTTTATGTTATTTCTGAAGGCAGTTGGTTGCACTGGATTTTACTTAGACATATCTAAGTAAAATGGTTGAATACATATGCACATCACTTTTTTCAGATTTGTATTTGCTAAAATATTTGGAAAACTGTGATTAATTTACTTTCCACATCTCAGGTATGCAGTGATTTGCTTTTATCTATCTCAATAAACTTTAATTAAATAAATTAAATCTGTGGTTATAAAATGACAAAAGGTGCTTTGGCAAATTATTCCATCTCAGCTGGCCCAGAGAAATATCTATTTCTTATCACAATCAGCTTTATTGCCAAGTTTGTACACACAAACAAGGAATTTGACTCCGGTACACTTTGCTCTCAGTGAAGGAAAGTGTACTGGAGTCAAATTCTATTTATACACATTATTAAAACCCATTTTTTACCCAATTTGTGCACATGTAAACATGTCTCAAAAAAACTTTAGATTGGTACAAGGAGATTTTATAATCACAACCTTTAATCCTTTTTACTCAAGTACGCAAAATATTTCCACTGTGAAAAGAGTGTATATATCATTAAACTGATGTAAGAAAGTCAAAAGGTAAAAGTGCTGATCAAACAAAGCCATTCAAGTAATACCTTAAGAAGCTGCAGTTCTAAAGATTCTGTCTCAATGCACCGATCTAGTCAAGGACTGACCTTACTTTACTTTGCTGAACAAAAATGCTGACACCCTGCAAGGGTGTTGCAGGCTTAACTGTATTTGACCCTAACATGAAAATAGAAATTTGAACCATGCTTCATACAAATTGTTCTCTCCAAACTGTGATTTTTGTGAGTCATTTATTTTAGAAACATCAAAAAAACTTTTCAGAGCTAATATAGCAAAATGTACATTTGGGAAGTTTTCCAGTTTGCAAAATGCTGGCTTAGTAAGTAAGAGAAGTCAGAAGGTAGAAAAAATATGCTTTCAGATTTATTCATATTAGCGTAGACAAGGTGCGATATACGAACCTGTCAACATGATGAACAGTCTGTGCTTGTGGTCCAGCAGTTGAAAAGTGACCCCTTATTTTAGGTGAAGCAAGGAGGAGTGATTTTAATGCATCTCTTCAAGCCAGGTAAACCTGCTGAGCAGCGTCCTTTTACTGCTGTCGCTTCCTTTCTGGAAAATGCCACAACAGCTAGATGCTCTTTGATTTGGTGAAGTACAAAGCATCTTACAGCTGGGATTTGTCAAGGGTAACTTCATATGTCTTCTTCTTTGATAAGGTATTGCAGAATGGAAAAAAATACTGGGCACCAATAAGTGCTGAACATCAGCCACCTTCCTTTACCAGAACTTATTCTCTTGGGTATGATAAAAGTGCTCCATTATGTTATTTAGTTAGCCCCACTGGAGTGTGCTGATTTCTGTCAAGGACAGGTTTTGTTGCTCATGACTGCTTTATCACCACTAATTAGTAATTATTATAGGTTTGTGTGATGTGTCTAAATTTCGGATCCTGCATGTATGTAATACCATGTTATCATCACTAGTGAGTCATTCTTTAAACTCTCATTAACACTTTAAAGGATTTATTTTTTTTTGTTCTTGCCAGCAATAAGGGACGACAGGAGGAGATAGTAGAAAAAAAGGTGTCTGGGAAGGGAATTGTTACAGGTCCACTGGATTCCTAATTACAGACAGATTCAACCAGCCAGCCGCTTTCTGTCACTATTCTCTCTTTGCTCCCTTTCCCCCTAGACAAAACCTATTTTCCCCACTGAGAATGGAATCAATGTCCAATAGTAAATGATTCAGAATATCCAGCATTTCCTGTACTTTAATGCTCTCTACAATTGTTATACATAACCATCATATCCACCTGCAGTGGGTGGTGATGTTCACAAAGCCCTCAGCAAGGGACGTCAGATGTTTTCTCATATGCTACTTTTGATATTAAAACCCTAATTTTCAATATTTTGTTGCCGTAACTAGACAGTCCTACTTATTATCAGGAACTGTGAAACCAATGCCGCAGTATAAAAAAGCTTCTGGCCACCAAGATGGACAGAGGTGCATCATGTTCTTTGACAGATAAAAAACTAAAATAGAGCTAATTTGTTGTAATGTGCTCCTTCCTGTTATCCACTAAAAGTCTCACTCAGTCTAACTCTATTGCAACCAGAATAAACCACAGACATGTCTCAACATGCTATAGAAAACTGTGCAATTTTAATTAGGTTGTTAAGTGTAATGCAGCGTCAGACACGTGTAGAAAAAATATGCCCTTATTAATTTGCACACCGGCAGAATCTGGTCAGTGGCAGACGTTTCAAGGGGCAGCACGTAGCTATGCTTTTTACACTTGTTCTATTCAGGAGTTTTGCCTCTGTTCTAAATAGAACATAAAATGAAATAATACTACATTCCTTCTCCCATAGTTGCTCTTCATCTGCTCTGCTTTGGTAGTTTTTCTTCTAAGATTGTATTGTGCCACCATGCCTGGTAGAAAAATTGTTCAAAGATAGAAAAGAATTTCTAGGGTTCCTTTTAAGGAAAAGGACCAAAAAGCTATAGCCTGACAATGGGTTTCTCGTGAGATGAGAGACTTAAACTAGATGAAATCTAGTTTAAGTGAAGACATAAAGAAGGAATTCTAAGCTAATATTTTGAATTTGTTTAATGATTTACAAAGTAAACATTTCACGGTATAATAAATACATTTTAGTGCATGTGCTCGTGCTCGTACACGTCGTCTTCCGCTTTATTGGTCGCGAGGGCAGCAGACTCAGCAGATCTCCCTCTCCCCAGACACCTCCTCCAGCTCCTCCGGGGGGGGCCCAGGGCATTCCCAGGCCAGCCGAGTGACATAGTCCCTCCAGTGTGTCCTGGGCCATCCCCTGGGCCTCCTCCCGGTGGGACGTGCCTGGAACACCTCCCGAGGAAGGCGTCCAGGAGGCATCCGATATAGATGCCCGAGCCACCTCAACTGGGTCCTCTCCATGTGGAGGAGCAGCGGTTCTACTCCGAGCTCCTCCCGGATGGCCGAGCTCCTCACCCTATCTCTAAGGGAGTGCCCGGCCCGGCCCGGCCACCCCACGGAGAAAGCCCCAGTGCATGATATAGGTCTTGGCTAGAGGAGGCCAGCAGGACCACGCCATCCACAAAAAGAAGAGACGAAATCCACTGGTCCCCAAACCAGACCCCCTCCGGCCATTGGCTACGCCTAGAAATCCTGTCCATAAGAGTTATGAACAGGACCCAGGCCTGGCTCCAGGGTGGGACCCCTGCTCCGCCATACCGGGCGACGTCACGTGCCTCGATCGTGTAGTCTATGAGGGTGTCTTGAACTGCTGTTTGTCTGATCCGTCACCTAGAGCCTATTTGCCAGGGGAGATTCACACCTGAGGGAAATTCAATTCAGTTCAATTCAGTTTATTTACATAGTGCCCATTCACAACACATTTCGTCTCAAGGCACTTTACAAACTCAATTCAATCGAATCATACAGACTTAAAGTCGGGTACAAACATTGTAATTAATCCTAACTATCAAACACTGCAGTCATATTCAGTTTATTTTTGAAATTGGTTAAAAAGTAAGTATCTAAGGAAACCCAGCAGATTGCATCGAGTCAGTGACTTGCAGCATTTACTCCTCCAGGATGAGCATGTAGCAACAGTGGACAGTTGCTTGCATTGACTTTGCAGGAATCCCTCATACTGGGCATGCATGTAGGACATGCTCAGTAAGAGGAAAACAAACTCCCTTTTAACAGGAAAAGAAACCTCCAGCAGAACCAGGCTCAGTGTGAGCGGCCTTCTGCTACGACCGACTGGGGGTTTGAGAGAACAGAGCAGAGACACAAAAAGAACACAGAAGTACTGACCCAGAAGTACTTTCTATGGAAAAGAAACTTAAACATTAATGGTAGTAGCTCCTTTAGTAGCATCATCTAGGAAAGAAAAACAGACACGCATATGAGCTCTCAGCAAGTTTTCAAGTCTACTGTATGAAAGAGAGCACATACAGTTAGTCACAGTAAAAGTTCAGCCAGTAGCTATGTCTAGGAGAGACAAGGTTAAACACTGAAAGACAGGGCCAAGTATATGAAAGGATAACTACACTTGGCTAAAATCCACAGATCTGTTTTGCTCCTGTGCACCTCCGCATGATGTTTCCAGTGAGTGTTAGAGGTGTCAAAAGGTACGCTGCAACGTGATGCTCTCTATGTGCATTTTGATTTACTTTTGTGTACATCCTCTGACTTCATTATAAAACACTTGCCTGCTACAAAGATCTAACTTTGAGTCATTTTCACTCAGTAAAGGCGTCCACACTAAAAGGTCTTGTCAACATGACCTTAGATATTATTACTGATTAGATTTGATGAAGTGGACATTCTACACAAACAGGTTTTACCACTAGAAGGTCAGGAAGAGAATTGAGAGAGTACCGTTTATACACTTTTAGAAAACAGTTACCAAAGGCCATAGATCTATCTCTCAGCAGAAATGTACCAGTGGTCAGCTTTCACTTCCTCTACAGAATTTTGTCAGTCATCAAATCTTTGCCTTCTTACTCAATCTGTGAATGAGGACAGCATTGCTGCATTGGAAGTGTTAATAACATTTAAATATATTGATTAAAAGAGAATAGAAACCAAAATTTCAATGATGAATGTGTCCTTTTGTGAGTCAGTTGGAAGAACATGTTTCGCCAACTCCAAGTTGGGAGTTTGCTGCCTTGAGGGGAGCCATTATGGAGGTGCTCAGAAAATACGGTAGATGTATTTAACTAACCTTATCGAAGTGGTTTGGGCATCTTGTAAGGATACTTTTGCAACATCTCCCAGCAGAGGTGTTTCTGACATGTCCCACTGGGATGAGGCTTTAGGGCAGATCAAGGGATCACTAATGAGATTACCCCTGAGGAGTGGCTTGGGAATGCCTAGGAGTCCCTCTGGAATAGTAGTTGCTGGGGAAAGGGAGAACCCTCTTTTCTGCTTAGACTGCTATCTTTATTGCCTGCTGCAGCAGACATGTAGCCAAATTACTAAATTTCTAAATCTCTTTAAATTCTCTTTCTCATAATTGTGGTATTAAGCAAATAGAAATACATTTGTTAACTGACCTTAACCAGGCAAAATGTGATTTAACGTCAGAAAGTGAGAAAAAAAAGCTATGTATCTGTTTTTGAGCTGTATGGAAAAATCTGGTTTAAGTGTAGCCAAAGGTCATAGGTAATTACAGTTTTTTACACAAGTGAAAAATTCACCAAACTAATTTCTGTTTAATGGCCGAAATTTTTTAATCAAATGTAATCTATCAAAGTCTAATTTTTAAATGTAATCTAACCAAACATCTTGAAAAACAGAAACAATGCCAGTAGAAAGGTATTTAAAATGTGTTTAGTGAGAGACTAACTTGACTTGTGAAGCAACATTAGAGTCTTTTTCTGCTTTCGGAAGTTTGTTATCTTCTAAGTCCCTCAATAAAATAAGAATATAAATAAAATTAATTTTTGTTTCTTAGAGATGTTTTAAATCTTCTCCAAAGGGGTTCTTTAGCTATAATAATTGAACCGTAATTTCAGGCTGATGTGACACTGCTATAGCTCGCCATTCTGGAAAATAAGCACAGGCATAAGCACCCTTTAGCAGGTTTTTGACATACTAGTCATTAAAGAGAAGTTTGTTGCTATTTTAAACACACTATGTGCTCCCACTAGGCATTTTGGAGTCAAAAGGCTGTAAGTTGGTGTATTTCTGTAAGAACAGGCTGGTCTAATGATAACCCCACAGTTTGTAATTATGTAGTCAAATGGATACAAAACCCCCTACTTGCATATATAGCCTTGTGTCCGGTCTTCCACCACAGACCACTTTGATGTATGTTTCACTGCAGTTGCATGAACCAGATTAACCGAATTCATCATGTCACACAGTGTCAAAGCAAGTGGAAATGCACTTGTGTTGTGTGCTCTTGTGTTGCGTTGTGTGTGTCTGTGTGTGTGCGTCTCTGCATTTGCACCCTTGTGTTTTCTTTAACTCCAAAGGGAGCTAAGCAATGTTTATGTAAAAAAGGCTTTATTTGAACATATGCTCCGAACAATTACCTTGAAAAAAACTATTCAACAGCAAAAGACACAATGTTTATTGTGAGTCATGTTGTAAGCTACAAATATCAGGCCACTTATAAGAGGACGGAAACAGGAAGAGCCAACTGGAGTGCCATTTGGCATAGCAGTTTGAGCATCCAATTGGTACTTTTAATTACAATCATAATTATGAGCGATTCAGGATCAGTATCAAAAAGGTCTCATCAAAAAATCTGGACATTCATGAAATCTTTCACCTGTTATTAACAAAGTGTAAAAATCTTGAATTAAAGGGTAGAAAATGTTTATCATAAAAGCCCAGAGACAGGCGCTAAATGAGTAGTTGCTGTTTCACAGTCAACACCTGTAATGCCGCAGCGCCTCACATTTATAAAGGCTAACGCCAATGCACTCACACACTCACCGACTTGGCCTAAAGGCCCTGAAGGAACAGATTGAGAGAGAACAGGTAAGTGCTACTGAATGCTAACGTCCTGTATGACTGGGTCGATCCTGCTGACTGCTGCAAAGTGCTCCTGCTGATCACGGCTAATGTCCTCCATCACCTCACACGTTCAGTTCTCTGGAGATGGCAGAAAGGCAAGTGTGTGTTGGGGAGAAAGGTAGATAATTTGGACAGATGGGTGAGAGGGGGCGATGAGAGGAAGGGTGGGGGGTGGGAGGGAAACAGTTGGCAACAGTATTAAAACCTTCTCAAGCTTTTGGCATTTTATTTAACTAATTAAGTAATTAGTGCCTCATAGACTAATAACCTCTTCTTGATAAGTGAACTGGTTCCGCATAGGAGCAGTGCTGTCTGTGATCTGTTGCTTCAATACTTTTTCATTTGCAAACTACTTGTCAGCTTTTTTGCTTTGCTCTCTATTTTAGTATCTTTTCATTCTGCTTACAAAGTTTTCTCACTGTTTGCTTGTGCTTCGTTATGTAACTTGTGAAAAAAGTTGCTGTTTCAGGTGATGTAACCTGCAAGTATCTCAGTAACAACCCAGTATGTCCTGAGGCAGATGTTAGGTGTATAAACATCCTAAACACCACCCATGTATCATTGTACATTTGAATCTGGGATGTTTTGTAGATGGTAGCTGGCCTGTTTAAAGTTCACCGATGATCAAATCCAGATTTCTTTTAGGTTGTGTTAGCCTTGTAAAGTGATGCTTACCTCTGCAGGCAATATTTTAGCAATCACTGCAGCTAATGAGCCAACATTTAGTTCTACAATCTTAAAAGAATTGCCATTTTCAAGGCTTAGTGGCCCACCATTTTTTTTAGAAACTCAAGACAACACAACAAGACCACATCTCCTCTGGCATCATTCTTATCCCACTTACACATAACAAACATAGCAGTTGCCAATCTGTAGCCCTAATTGGTGCAAATAAAACGTATCTTGCTTCATCATTTGTTACAGGGTTACTAGCTCTTCTTAGGAGTACATTTTATAAGTCTTATTGTTAACTTTGCAAGATCAAGTACCCTAGTATATTTCTGACTTGTTAGAACTTCACACTTCTGTGACTCCGTAGCCATCTAACCAGAGATTATTAGGAGTTTCTCAGACCCCAGTTAAAACCCTGGGGAATTGGTTCTTTCAAAGGAGCTGCTCTACAACAAAGGAATTGGTTTCCCCCCGTTTTTAACTTTCACTGTCTTGATTTCTTTAAAAAGAAGAAACATACCTTTTTAATCAGCGGTGCTTTTAGTAAGGCAGAGTTTTATAAAATTGATTTCTTTAATGTCTTCTCTAAAGTCTCGTATGTCTTTTTTTTTATTTTAATTTTATCTTTTGTACTTTATTCTTTTAAATAGGAGAAATCAGTGTGTATGGTGACAAGATAAACCAGAGTCAAGTTACATTCATTGTAATGCTTTTTAAGTTCAGAATCAGAATCAGAATCAGCTTTATTGCCAAGTTTGTACATACAAACAAGGAATTTGACTCCGGTACACTTTGCTCTTTGGTTTTTGTTTTTGCACTACAGAATATACATATTTACAATGTACAATATACACATATATAAAAAAAAAGTGCATTTGAAACAACTGTATGCTGTTTTTGTTTTTTTATTGAATGTTCAAAGGAAAAACGCCGGGGGGAAGAAACTGTCTCTGTGGCGGCGGTTTTTAGTGAACAGCGCTCTGTAGCGTCGCCCTGAAGGCAGAACTCTAAACAGTTTATGTGGGGGGTGGTGGGGTCTGCAGAGATTTAGCAGCTCTATTCCTGACCCTAGCCTGTATAAGTCCTGGATGGAGGGAAGGTCCCCCTGATGATTCTCTCTGCAGTCCTGATTATTCGTTGCAGTCTGGACCTGTCCTGTTTTGGGGATGAACCGAACCACACGGAGATGGATGAAGACAGGACAGACAAAATGATGGCAGTGTAAAAGATGACCAGCAGCTCCCTTGGAAGGTTGTACTTCTTAATTCCTCAGGAAGTACAGTCTCCGGGCCTTCTTCCGAACAGGGTGTTATGTGTGAAGACCATCTCAGGTCCTCAGAGATGGTGGTTCCTAAGAACCTGAAGTGATCCACAGCCGACACGGGGGTTTTGAGGATGGTGGGGGGGTGTATGGAGGGGTTTTTTTTCCGAAAGTCCACCACCATCTCCACAGTCTTGAGGGGGGTTTAGCTCCAGGCAGTTCTGACTACACCATGTAAAAGCCGATCCACCTCCAGTCTGTATGCAGATCTCCGTCCTGGATCAGTCCAATGACAGTGGTGCCCCTCATCTGCAAACTTCAGAAGTTTCACGGACGAGTCTGCTGAGGTGCAGTCATTTTGTACAGGGAGAAGAAGGGGGGATAGGAACACACCCCGGGGGGGGCACCAGTACTTATTGATCTGGTTCGGGAGAAGATGCCCCCAGTCTCACCTGCTGCTGTCGGTCCGCCCCGGAAGCTGTTGATCCCTGACAGGGGGAGGGGACGTTGAGCTGAGTGAGCTTCTGGTGGGGATGTCTGGTATGATGGTGTTGAAGGCCGAGCTGAAGTCTACAAACAGGATCCTGGCGTAGGTCCCTGGGTGGTCGAGGTGTTGCAGGATGAAGTGTAGACCTAAGTTAACAGCATCATCTGCCGACCTGTTTGCTCGGTAAGCAAACTGCAGGGCGTCCAGTAGAGGGCCTGTGATGTCTTTCAGGTGCTTCAGCACCAGCCGCTCAAAGGATTTCATGACCACAGACGTCAGGGCTACAGGCCTGTAGTCATTTAATCCTAGGATGGTGGGTTTCTTGGGCACTGGGATGATGGTGGATCGTTTGAAGCAGGAGGTTGTGCTGATAATTAAGACAGCACTGATATTGGTACAAACCATGTCTATTTTTTCCCAATGTATAAATATACTTAAATTAAAGGGTATTTTTGAACAATTTGCTATATGATTTATGTTGCTTCAACAAAAATTAAATCTGTTTTTAATCTTTTTTTCAAATTTAAGTTTTTACCAAATGTTTCACAGGGGTTCCAATAAGAGTAGAGGGTGCTGCAAATTGGCCACAAAGATTTCTGCAAGAGCTGAATTGACTTGTCTTGGCACTGAGTTGGTCGTGTGAACTTGTAGTTGGCCAGATTTTGTGATTTAAAAAATTGAAGACTCAGCTGATTTAAATATTTCATCACAAAATGCATCTTCAAGGTTTGCTGTGGATTCATGTAAAAGAAGAGATGCATGAAGTACACACCAAAACTTTGTGCATTGACTATGGGACAGTCCGTTACTGACAGCACCAGGCCAGGCATGGAAGCTAAAACCTGCACTGCTTTTGATAGGCAGAAATAAATTTAAGTCATCCAAATAGGTGCCAAACATGCCAAAGTGTTAACTAAATTCAGATTATTATTATTTCATGTTTAAAAGCCTTTTCTGTTATGATCCACTGCTGTTTGTGTTTTAGTTCTCACTTGTGTTTGTATTTAGATCATTTTTGTGTTTTTTTGGTCTCTCCATGTTATTCATTCATTCCTGTATATAGTTTCCTTGTTCTTTCTGTGTTCTTTCTGTGCTTTTTGGTTTAGTCTCACCTGTTCTTAGTCCTTAGCTTTTGGTTAGTTTGATCCCCCATTTTTCAATTCAGTTTCTCCTGTGCCCATTATTCATCCTTCCCTCAGTTCCTTGCTTAGATTCTCCCCCAGCTGCTCTGAATTCTGTTAATTATACTCTCCTGGTTTCCATGTTACTCATCACATCCCCGCCATATTTAAGATCCTTTTTCTTCTTCTCTCACTGCTGGATTTTACTGTTCCTCTTGTCCTGGTTCCTATGCTAATTCTCCTGGTGTCTCTGTAAGTTACCAATTATTAAAGCCAGCTTTCCACACTCCATCATGCGTCTGCCGATTTCCTGTGGATCCTCCTCAACAGCCTTCAAACATGACTCTTTCTGATGGGAAACTAATTTAATGAAAAGCATATAACTCCTTTAAAAAAGTACAATTATAGTTATAACCGATATAGTCACAGTAACTCAAATAACTAATGGAAGACAGAATTGCACTTTCCCAAAAAGAACTTTTGACATTGGTGGTATGGAGCATTAGGGTAAGGAGGTGCCACCCCCACTTGTTGGTTTGCACTGCTTGTCAACTTGCTAAAGAGCTAAAGAAGGCTGCAATGTTTTTTCTTGTGCTTACTGAAACAACCAATTTAGCTGTTTAGAAATAAGTCTGGTCACAAAAAAACAAAAAGTTATGGCATGGAACAAGCTTCTTTTACATTGTTTTATTATATTTTGTGAGATACCTTTTTCATTTCCTAATTCAATTCAGTTTATTTATATAGCGCCAATTCACAACACATGTCGTCTCAAGGCACTTCACAAAAGTCAGGTACATACATTCCAATTAATCTTAATCAATGAACAGTGCAGTCAGAGTTAGTTATTTATTCAAATTGGATAAAAAGTTTTTCTATCTAAGGAAACCCAGCAGATTGCATCGAGTCAGTGACTTGCAGCATTCCCTCCTCCAGGATGAGCATGTAGAGACAGTGGACAGTCACTGGCGTTGACTTTGCAGCAATCCCTCATACTGAGCATGGATGTAGCAAAGTGGAGAGGAAAAAACTCCCTTTTAACAGGAAAAACCTCCAGCAGAGCCAGGCTCAGTGTGAGCAGCCATCTGCCACGACCGACTGGGGGTTAGAGAGAACAGAGCAGAGACACAAAGGAGAACAAAAAGGACTGACCGGAGTACTTTCTATGGGGAAAAAAAAGTAAATTTAATGGATGTAGCTCCTTAGCTTTTCACCTAGAAAAAAGAACAGACAACTTAGCCAGTTTTCAAGTTTTTAAGAGACTGAAAGAGAGCACATAGAGTTAGTTACAGTAAAAGCTCAGTCAGTAGCTATGTCTAGGAGAGAGAAAGGGTTAAACACTAAAACACAGGGCCATGTGGATCATCGGTAGAGGGTCAGCATTAAGTTGTTGCCAGCAGAAGCTTGGAGGATTCCCCACTCCAGAAAGGTGTCACAGGTAGACACAGAGTCAGGCCAGGTGTAGCTTCTAGGAAGAGAGAGAGAGAGAACAAAGCTAAAAGCTGAAATAACAGCAAATAATACAAAATTGAAGAATAGTGTGAGAATGTAACGAAGAGGGTGAAAGTGGTCATTATGTCCTCCAGTAGCCTAAGCCTATAGCAGCATAACTACAGAGATAGCTCAGGATAACCTAAGCCACTCTAACTATAAGTTTATCAAAAAGGAAAGTTTTAAGCCTAGCCTTAAAAGTAGACAGTTTGTCCATCTAGAGCCCACTGATGGCCATTGTTATACTAAAAACCTCAACGATTGGGATACCTCTCTCTGTCAGATTGACCATAAACCATGGAAAAGAGAGGGGTCATACAGGTAGCAGAAACGGAGGGTGGTTTGCACCTCAAACCATAACTGAAGCCGGTTTAGGCTAACCTGACTCCACCTTACTCCATCCAACAAGGGGAGAAGAAGAAAGGAGGTAAAATAAGGAAGATAGCTCAGGATAACCTAAGCCACTCTAACTATAAGCTTTATCAAAAAGGAAAGTTTAAGCCTAGCTAAAAGTAGACAGGGTGTCCGCCTCACAGACTAAAACTGGGAGCTGGTTCCACAGGAGAGGAGCCTGATAACTAAAGGATCTGCCTCCCATTCTACTTCTAGAGACTCTAGGAACCACCAGTAAACCTGCAGTCTGAGAACGAAGTGCTCTGTTAGGAACATATGGAACAATCAGATCTCTGATGTATGATGGAGCTCGATCATTAAGGGCTTCATATGTGAGGAGGAGAATTTTAAATTCTATTCTGGATTTAACAGGGAGCCAATGAAGGGAAGCTAAAGTAGGCGAAATATGATCTCTCTTTTTAATTTTCATCAGAACTCTAAGAGAAAAAATTTCTTGGTTGAATGGAATTCATGAAAAATGTTTAAATAAATACTGAAGCATGCTCCCAAGCATGCACAGGGAGAAAACACATGGCCTGCACACCCTTTTTATCTATTTATTAATTTATTTTAATTTTTAATTTTTTAATAATGTAATTTGTTGTTCTGCTGACATCCTCCATAGAACATTGCTTAGCTCTCAGCCTGCAGCAAAACCTGCTCCTCCAAACTGGGGGCATGCCACCCACCATCAGTACTGATTACAGATGAGTGCTTCATTCAACCCCTGCAAATAACCCAACCTAACCTTTACAAAGTGTGCATTTTAGCGTTAGATCTTTGGAGTGAGTGAATCACGTGTTAACAAAAGACTCACACATGCACGCTCGCGGCAGGTGTACCAGATGGCCAAGCTCTCATTTTGTATATTACCTCAGGACAGATGTTTGTCTGTGTGGTCATTAGTGATCACAGCATCAGATAATCACCTGGAGACACACAAGCACATAAACACACTCACACACAATTAGTGAGTGTTTGATAATTACAGGATGTTTGATGAACCATCTGGAACACAAACTAAAGCAGAGATGAGAAGACAAAAAAATCATACCCCTAAAAATCTGAGAGTATGTTGAACATTAAAGAATCAAAAGCGCTCATTCAACCATCAAGTCTTTAGGACTTCTTCTGAGTTTTCTCTGTTTTTATTTTGTTGAAGCAATTTCTCCCTTTTACTCTGGTCTCTGCAAATATTTTTTTTCCTTTGCTATCAAACTATCATTTGCTGTAGTCATCTGTATTTTTCCCTTCCATTTCTCCATCCAATACCTTTGCTCTAACTTTTTTCTTCTGACACCTCTCTCACTGCCCTCTCCTTCTGCTTTTCATCTCATCTCTGAAGCCCATTCATTTTTTAGCAGGTCAAAGGTGCAACTGTTTAGGCCTTTGAATCCGCCATGCGAATGTGTGAGGGTATGTGCGTACAGTGGCTGTATGGCTGTTTGGGTGTGGGTGAGGAAACTAATATTGCAGTAGCAATATTGCTGAAAAGTCCTTGAAGGAATGAAAGGGAAGACAGGGTGTGCTTTATTTGATGGTCAGTTTTTCCTGCCCTTCAATAACCCTAATTTTCACGTCTCCATTCTGCTTCTTCTTCTGGGTCTGTCTGGATTCACACCTTCACATAGTAATGATTGTGGAGATTACATTTATAGCTCCATTAACTGCAGCCTGCATGTTTTCATGTGCCTTTGTGCACGCCCAGGCGTGTGTGTTTCACATATTTGCACCTGTGTGTTTCCAGTGCTTGCATATCTTCACCGCTGACACCCAGGCCAGGGTTAAGAGCAGCTCAGACAAATTAATTATCTCTTCTCTGGAGGAGAGATGACTCACAGTGCCTTCTGGCAGAGCAGAAGCCCAGGAAATACTCCCAGCATATCAGAAACCAAGGGGGGCCCTTCTGAATAAAGCAGCTTGGATTTTTCAATCTTCACATCATATTTTTCTTCCACTTTGGATGTGCATGAGGATTATTTATAAAAATAAATGTGTCTGAGAGAAGTTGAGCAGGCACTTTGCATTTATAGATCAAAGTTGCAGAGGAAGTTTAATGCATATGAGCAAGTTTTACTTTTCTGAGACTGAGTTTGTTGACATAAGATCAAGGCTTTTATGTTTTGTATTGCTGTGCCTTGGATAGAATAGACTGTTATAGTGAGTATTGCTGGGATGGAGGAATACTCTCACATAGACAGTGGTAAGTCAGTCTACATAAATTGAAACTGCCTAGAAAGCAATATACCTTAATTAGTATCTTGGCTTTTGAAAAAGAGGGATATTAAGATCTAAGTCTAAGATAATGTCTTAATTAATCATAGTCTCAAGGTAAACTGCGAAACTGACAAGATATGAAACAGGTTTTTTTACCAGTGTACATAAAAATGTTTTTATGAGACAACCAGCTGAAGAGTTCTTTAGCTCCTCATAGTGTCTACTTTTTGTGTCTGTGTTTATAGAAGCTACAAAACATGCAGTACACATTGCAAGAGGCGCTGTTTTAAGGAACGCTCTATATTTGTGTCGATTTAACTGAGTGTTCAATCAGTTTCTAATCCCTAAGGTAGTGTGAGTTATTTCAAGTTGGTGGTGGGGGAGTAGTTCAGCTTTTGAAGTGAGGTTTAGTGAAGTTATTATCAGTGATAATTGCCTTTGCAACTGATTAACCGGACTGATATCAGCATTATTTTGTATGGTAACACAGACATTATTCTGTGGAGCAAACCTCAACAAACCTAAAAACAATTTGCTGTGAAATGTCATACCTGCTAATAAAGCATTAAATCTGCTGTGTATTTTCAGTTTAAGTTGTTTTGCATTGCTAAAATAATTTAAATCTGCGGCCTTTATCTGACCATGTTAGCCTTCCACTGCTCTCAGGATTTATTTACTTTTCCTACAGAATCAAGAATTGTTTTTAGGCAAGACAACACATGTATCATACTGTTGCATATCTGTCCTTTGATTTTGTGGTTTGGGAAGATGTGCAGCTTTAGTAGAGTATTCACATTTTGATCCCCAGCCTAAGCTAGGCTGTCACACATCTTTTGGACATGTCAAGAAAATTATGTACCATGACTATTGCAATGCTGAGATGCCATGTGTGCCATACATATGCTCCCCTGCAACAAAATTTACAACACAAATAAGTGCTACACAAATGTCATAGCAATGGCCCAACAATAACTTTATTTAATGTAATGCTACACTGTGTAGCTTAGTCTGCACTGATGAAGATGCAGTCACCGTGGCATGCTGAACACAGGGAGTGGCTCTAACTACTTTTTTACGTTAACTATTTTCTAATTTAATTAAGTTTATATAATATAATAATATAATAATGTATAATATAATAATATATAACAATAATTATATAAAGAATTTAGAGACTTTGTGGCACTCATGGACTATATAGAACATTAAACTTTCATCTCCAGACCATCAATCAAGTTAGGAGAAAAATAATAAAAGGAGACAGTGATAACATGGCAAAAGCAAAGTTCCTTGTTCTGATGGAGCAAAACATTATAAATTTTACATGTTTAATCCCAATATGCATCCACTATACAACACGGGGAGGGATCCTTCATTGATGTAATAGGACTTGATGTGAATGCTCTTCATTTTTTCACATTTAGATGCATGTGAAACACATTTCAGATAAACCAGTATACATGGCAAGGTAAGAAACAGTCTGACGGCAGCTTAATATATTGAAAATAACTTCACAAAACCTTACTTGAAAAAAATCCAAAATACCCTTTACGTTTCAGGGCAGTTCTGGAAACTGATCTGAGATAATGTTGCATATTTAACCAATGTGTTAAGATAAGAAGTGGTTTCTAATATTATGGGGTGTTTTGCTGAATAATGAAGAAAGTTTAATATGTTTCTGCTGCCTTAGCCATATGCTTGTATACAGAATGCTCCTTATTTTCCTTCTGACCCCTAACCGACATCCCTGGGTAAAAATAGGTGGTGAGACGTCAAAGTGAGGGTCAAGGATTCACAGAGATGAATTAGGTATGACTGAGCAGTTATCTTTGAAAATCTCTGTGCATCTAAACCTATTTTATTTACTCAATTTATAACTGGAGGGGGAAGAACAACCTGCACAAGGAGAGCAGAAATACGTGTTGATTTATAATAACCTTGCATGTATTACCATGTATATCCATTCTAGCATGTTCTCATGTTTATGTATTAAAGCAGATAGGACCTACTAGGACATTCTGATAGCAAAGGGTTGGTCATGCATAAATAGAAATAAATCAAATTATGCCAGTTTTACCTCCCTTAGCCTCTATAGTCACGATACCAACACTAATATTTCATGCTGTTTGCTTCAACCAGTCTTCATATTAGCCGCTATGGCAAAAACAACCCGCTGCAATTATCATGAGTTGCAGAGCTCCTATGTTGAGCAGACTGAAGATGCCAAGCGCTCAGCTTAGGTTAGTACTGTGCAGAAATGTCCTGGCTGCATCCTGACAGGATGGCAGGATCACAGCGGCCTGCAAGCAGCCTCCAGCTACCAGTCACCAGGCCTTGGCAAACTCGTTTTAAACGGGCAGGGTGCCTGACTCTGCTGTCTGTTTGTGTATGTATGTTTGCAGTGATTGCATTTCTGCTTTTTTTGCACAAGTCTGCTTGGTGGCCTTCTTACCCTTGCTGTGAGGTATATTCTTAACCCTGTGGTACAGGATTAGTCATTACAGAGAATAGGAAGACACAGAAACAGCAGGAGGGAAAGGGAAAAAAATAGAGAAACAGCACAAAGATGAGAAGCAACGTGTGGGTGGATTGTGAGCATGCAAGTGCATATGCATGGCATGGGTACTCATCATTTCCCCGAGATTCCCTACGTTTCAACTTCCAAAAAACCCAGAGGCAAAGAGTAGCAATACAAACTGTGTAAGACTCTGCATCTGTCTGCCTCTATTTGTTTCTCTATCTGTCACTCTGCCTGTGTCAGGTTAGCAAAGTATCTGTGTGTAATTGTTACATATGCAACACTTCTCTCATCTAAAGAGAAACAGAAAAAAATGTACAGTGAGAACGTTTTGTCTTTCATTTCTTGTGTTGTAGCAGCTAAGTGCTTGTCATGCAAAAGATTAAAACCCCTTAAATTTTTTACGCAATTTGTAGAGATATAACCACAAACAGAAACTTAATATTCAGCCCCCCTGAGTCAATACTTTGTAGAACATTTACTGTAATTATGCGATAAATCTTTTAGGGTACGTCTCTTAGCTTTGCATGTGAAAATACTGAAATGTCTCCCCATTCTAATTTAAAACAGTCCAGACTTAGTCAGATTAGTGTCTGTGAACATGACGTCTTTTTAAAACAAAAACACCCTTGGTGTACTGCAACAGAATTTTGAAAGAAAAAATGCTTAAAATTCCACTAGCATAGTTTGATTGGTTAAAATATTAATATGAATATAGTAATTAATATATTAATTGTGCATTTCACTCTTTTTAAACATATTTTTATTGGTTTTAACAAGAGGACAAGAACATGTCCCTTCATTTACAAGTACAAAAATATAACCCCCGACAAAACACACAAACACAGGGAAAAAAAAAAAAAGAAAGAAACAGGAAAAAACACATACAGCAGACTCACCAACAGATCCATCTGCATAGAGACCAGTTTGTTTTACCACACGACCTTAAGACAAGTCCTTTTTCCACATTTCGAGTTGGATGTCGTTACGACCCAGGCAGGTGAACCACATTTTCCAAAATTTATCAACCATGTTCTTGGTAGAATAGCTGATTTTCTCTCGGGCAAAATAAAAAGTCAGTTGAGAGATACCACATATTAAATTCCTTCTTCCATGAGGATGCAATACAGCATTTATCTTCCAAAAAACAAATATTAAGCAGAGATCTTAGATTGTCTGTAATAAAGTCTTCAGGATAGATATTTAAGATGCACATTTTGGATTTAAAGGAACCTCCTTACCAATCATTTCGCCAAATACCCCCAATATCGCCTTCCGAAAAGCCAATATTCGAGGACACCCCCACATACAATGAAATAAAGACCCTTTCTGGGAAGTACATTTGATGCAAGTGTCAGGAGTATTGGGGTTGAAATAGTGTAATCTAACAGGAGTGATTATATTGTCTAGTTATCCATTTGTACTGTAACAGTTTGGAATTTGTGTTGGCAGATTGAGTATGGATCAAAGAGCGAACCTCTCCTTGCTCAACAAAGTTTCTCCCAAATCTGTTTCCAATGCTTGTAAAATGCTGGTCGAAGATTCCTTACATTTGTCGACAAACAGGGAGTGAAGAAGAGACACCTGACCTCTATCATATACAGTAGGTGGCTTATAGTAATGTCTTCTAATGAAGACAAAGAGGGCAGATCCAGTTTATTTTGCTGCTTAGGCAAATTGAAACTCCGAACCTGAAGATATCTATAAAAATGTTTTGTAGGAATATCATGTTTGTTTTTAAGTTCTTCAGATCACATAAATACCCTCCCTGTATAGAGATCAGACACCTTGGTTTTACCCTTAGCCAACCAGAACTGAAACCCTAGATCCACTCTACCAGGACAAAAATCCCTGTTACCAAATATGGGTGAAAACTGGGATAGTTGTTGTTTTTCAAGATTAACATTGTATTTTTCAGAAAAGGGTTCTTTGTTTACTTAATAAGCTTTTTCCTGTCTGCTGAGTACATGAATAAATTTATAGAGATAGATATCCCCTGGGACTCGATTGTGACCCACACCAGAGGCAGACTGGTAGAGAAGTAGAACATAACTGCCCTGATCTGGGCTTCCCAGAAATACCATAATACACTGCCTGGCAAAAAAAAAGTCACTACCAAAAAAAAAAGGTCACACTCTAATATTTCGTTGGACCGCCTTTAGTTTTGATTACGGCACGCATTCACTGTGGCAGTGTTTCTATAAGCTTCTGCAATGTCACAAGATTTATTTCCACCTAGTGTTACATTAATTTTTCACCAACATCTTGCATTGATGATGGTAGAGTCTAACCGCTGCGCAAAGCCTTCTCCAGCAAATCCCAAAGATTCTCGATGGGGTTAAGGGCTGGACTCTGTGGTGGCCAGTCCATGTGTGAGAATGATGTCTCATGCTCCCTGAACCACTCTTTCACAATTTGAGCCCGATGAATCATAGTCATCTTGGAATATGCCCGTGCCATCAGGGAAGAAAAAATCCATTGATGGAATAACCTGGTCATTCAGTATATTCGGGTAGTCAGCTGACCTCATTCTTTAACACATACTGTTGCTGAACCCAGACCTGACCAACTGCAGCAACCCCAGATCATAGCACTGCCTCCACAGGCTTGTACAGTAGGCACTAGGCAAGATGGGTGCATCACTTTACCTGCCTCTCTTCTTACCCTGATGTGCCCATCACTCTGGAACAGGGTAAATCTGGACTTATCAGACCATATGACCTTCTTCCATTGTTCCAGAGTCCAATCTTTATGCTCCCTAGCAAATTGAAGCCTTTTTTCCAGTTAGCCTCACTGATTAGTGGTTTGCCTAAGGCTACACAGCTGTTCAGTTCTGTTTGTTCTGTTTCTGACATGTACAATATTTTGGATTTAGCATTATTTATCTTATAACCTGAAAAAACTCCAAAAGACTTAATTACATTCGAAAACGCAGGTATGGTCTGTCCCAACTTGGAGCAAAACAGAATTATGTCATCTGCATTTAGAGCTATAGGATGTTCCAAGCTCCCTATTTTTATACCAGTTATTTTAACATGTTTGCAAATCACCATAGCTAAAGGCTCGATGGCCAGTGTAAACAAGAGAGGAGAAAGGGGGCACGCCTGTCTAGTCCCAGTTCAGTTTACAGGGAGACGAAGTTTGGCCGTTGGTTAAGATTTCAGCTTGTGGGTTTGAGTATATTAGCTTGACCCAGCTGAGAAATTTCCCTCTTATACCAAAACATTCAAGCACAGCAAACATATGTTGTCACTTGATCCTGTCAAAGGACTTTTCTGCGTCCAAAGACAGAATGGCATTCTCAGGGATATTAGCCTTTTCAAAAATTACAATGAGCACCCTTCTGATGTTATGAAAGCCCTGTCTGCCTTGTACAAACCCATTTTGATCAGGGTGTACTATTTTGGGTTATAACGGCTCCAACTTCTTGGCCAACACTTTACATAGAATTGGCCTATTTGAGCCACACTGGGTGGCAGGTTTACTTGGCTTCAGGATTAAAGAAATTATAGCTGTGTTGATCAAAGGAGAAAGCAACCCTTTTTTGAAGGCTTCTAGGTACATGTCAAGCATTGGTGGTATTAGTTTAGCCTGAAAAATTTAATATATTTCAATTGGAATTTCATCAAGTCCAGGGCTCTTACCACCTTTCATACTGGATGTAGCCTCAGATAGTAATTGCGCATCGAGCTCAAATTTAAGTGAGTTTAGGGAATCATTGTCTAGAAGAGTAAACTCCAATGAGTTCAAGAATTCAGTTTGTGCCTGTGGGGCTAGATCAGAATAATCTGAGCTATACAAATTGTAGTAAAACATTGAAAAGGTATTGTTTATCTCTTTTGGAACAGTTTTTAGCACCCCTTCATCAGTTTGATTTGAGTTTGTTGCTTTATCTGCTTGCATCTGTTTGATACACCACACCAACAACTTACCAGCCCTCTCACCTTGTTCATAAAAAGATTGTTTCCATTTCAGTAAACCTTTCAGTGCTTTATTTGTAGCTAACATGTTGTATTTAGCTCTTAATCTAAGAAGTTCTGCGTTTAGTTGGGTTGTAGGATTGCGATATAATTGTGTTTCTATGCTTTTAATAGATTTTTGAAGTTGTTCCAATTCCTGTTTGCGAAGTTTGTGTTTGAATCTGGTAAAACTGATCATTTGGCCTCTTATAACGCCTTAAAGGCCTCCCATCTCACAGTTGCAGAGGTTTGGTAAGTATTTAATTCTATTTTTGTTACCAATAAACTGTATGAATTCTGGATCCCTTAGCCAAATTGATTGCAAGAGCCACTTTGATGAAAAGGAGAGATTAGGAACTTTAAGGTAGAATGACAACGGGGCATAGTTGGATATTACTATACTGTCATACCAGCTATTTGAAATGTTCGGGACTAGATCGGGTGAAACTAAAAATAGTCGATTCTTGAAAATGTCTGGCAAGTGCTAGGATAACATGAAAAGGTAGATTGATTAGGATGCATATTTCTCCATACGTCAATCAAATTAAGATCTTTCATTTAATTGAGTAATTCTTTCCTTGTTTGAGAATGAGAGGTGTCCTTGCCTGTAGATCTATCTAACAAAGGAGTAAGCGTACAGTTAAAATCACCTCCAATAATGTACCCTCTATAGATACACTATAGACAGAAACAGGTGTCTAAAAAAAAGCAGGATTATCATTATTTGCCCCATAAACATTGACCAAATATAGTTTCACCGATGGGATTACACAGTGTAAAATTAAATACCTGCCATATCGGTCCTCAGTTATATCGATGAGCCGGAATGGTACTGGGCTGTGGATTAATGTAATTACACCTCTCGAATGTGAAGTAAAAGAGGAAGTGCACAGATCCTGACATCACCCCATCCCCCCCCCACCCCCCCACCCCCCAACCCCCCAACCCCCACCCCCCCTCTCAACAGCAGCCTCCTGGCGGCCCTGCAGAAGTAGAGGGACGAAAAGAAACGAAGTCCGAGATCAATGAGGGGTCACAGATGAATGACCGGGGCACCCAAGAACGATCCTCCGGACCATACCCCTCCCAGTCAACGAGATACTACCATCCGCGACCATGTCGACGGGAGTCAATGATCCGTCGGACCGTCCAGACAGGGTGCTCCGACCAGTCCAGGGTGGGTGGTGGGGGTTTGGCCGGAGGGCAAGAAGTACTGGAAAGGAAAGGTTTGACTTAGGACACATGAAACACAGGATGGATACATAGTCTGGAAGGCAGGCGCAGACGAAGAGCAGAGGGACTGATGACTAAGTCGATGGTGTAGGGACCAATGCAGCGAGGAGACAGTTTCTTGGACATAGCCTTCAATGGGATGTCCCGAGAGGACAACCAAACCATTTGGCCAGGACTGTACGCCGGAGCAGGCCGCCGTCTGCGATCAGCGTACTTCTTATTTTGGTCTGCTGTGCGAAGGAGGGCTCTGGTAGCGTTACCCCAAATTCGTTTACATCGACGTATATGGTGACGAACGGATGCTACAGCTATGTCCCTTTCATCCGCGGGAAACAGAGGAGGTTGGTAACCCATGGATACCTCAAAGGGTGAGAGACCAGTAGCTGATGAGATTTGGGAATTGATAGCGTATTCAACCCAGGGGAGTTAAATACACCAGTCCAAAGGTTCTGTAGCGGTCATGTATCTGAGTATGGACTCCATCTGTTGGTTCATGCATTCGGTCTGACCATTAGATTGGGGGTGGTAACCAGACGTCAGAGAGGCTTTGGCTCCTAGAGCCAAACAAAACTGTTTCCAAAAGCGAGATATGAACTGGGGACCAGGATCTGACAGAATGTCCTGAGGTATGCCATGGAGGCGAAAAACATGCTGAACTAACAGCTGGGCCGTTTGGAAGGCAGAAGGAAGTTTCTTTAACAGAACCAAGTGGCAGGACTTAGAAAAACGGTCTACTATCGTGAGAATGACCGTATTTCCCTTTGATATGGGTAACCCAGTTACAAATCTAAAGCAATGTGAGACCAAGGGCGTTTGGGAGTGCTGAGACGCTGGAGTAACCCATAAGAAGGCTGGTTGCTCGATTTTTGCCTGGCACAGATTGAGCAAGCCTGCACATACTCTTTAACATCCCTGTGAAGGGGATGGCCACCAAAAATCGCCTGGAGATGAGCGCAATGGTTTTTCTAACCCCGGGGGTGACCTGAGAATTTTGCTGTATGAACCAACGGAAAATTACTAAACCTAACAGATGGGGAAAACATAAGTCCTGTTGGTAGGGCCAGTCCCGGGGTTTGGTCGTTACGTTTGGCTTGGTTCACCAGGTCCTCCACCTCCAAACTATGGCCCCGAAAGCCCGGGGGATGGTACGATGGGTTCTGCCTCCTTTCTGGGGTGGTGTCTGTGGCGGGGGGAAAAACGCGTCTGGTTTGAGGTTTTGGAGCCAGGCCTGTAAGAGATGGTGAGATCAAAACGAAAGAAAAACAGTGACCAACGTGATTGGCGTGGGTTAAGTCTTTTGGCTGATTGTAAGTAAGCCAGATTCTTATGATCGGTCCATACTAAGATGGGGTGTTTTGCACCTTCTAGCCAATGTCTCCATTCTTCGAGAGCTAACTTGATTGCAAGTAACTCTCTATCTCCCACATCGTAAGTGTTTGTTAGGCAACGAGAAAAGAAGGCACATGGGTGGAGTTTTCCATCAGAAGATGAGTGCTGAGAAAGTACGGCTCCAACCCCTGTATCTGAGGCGTCAACCTCCAAAATGAACTGTCTGGAAGAGTCGGGGTGAACCAATATGGGAGCCTGAGAAAACCTCTCTTTTAAAGTCCGAAAATCCTCATCTGCCTCTGGTGTCCAGGTAAACACTACTTTAGTGGAGGTCAATGCAGTGAGAGGGGCAGCTATTAAGCTGAAGTTCTTAATAAAAACCTTCTATAAAATTCGCAAACCAAAAAAAAACCGTTAAAAACTGTTTGGGCAGTCCGGGGGACAGGCCACTCCAGTATTGCCTTGATCTTCGGGGGGGGTCCGAGCGAACCTGTCCACCCTCCAGGAAAAAACCTAAATATGTGGTTTGTGTCTTAAAAAATTCACACTTTTCAGCTTTCAAACAGTCTTTTTTCCAAAAAGTCTTGGAGGAAAAACGGATGTGACGAGTGTTTTTTTTTTAATGTCCTTAGAAAAAATCAGGATTTATCAAAGTAGACAAAAAAAAATTTTTCAAAAAAAGTCTCTAAGGACATCATTAATTGTGACTGAAACACTGCTGGTGCGTTACACAGTCCAAAAGCATAACCAGGTATTCAAAATTGCCTGGGTTTTAAAAGGCGAGAAAAGGAGTGGGAGAGGGTACTTATTTTTTACAGTAAAATTTGATTTAATCCCCTATAGTCGATACAAGGGCGGGAGTGAGCCATCCTTCTTTTTCCCCCCAAAAAAAACCTGCTCCCGGGGGAAAGGAGGGACAAATTTTCCCGATACCAGTGACTCATTAATAAAACCCCATAACCTTTTCTCTCAGGTCCTGAGATATTATAAAGCCTACTGGAATGCAGGGGGGGGCTCCGGGAAGCAAATCAATGGCACAGTCATAAGGTCTATGCGGGGGGCAATGATAAAAGCCTTGTTTTTTAAACACTAACCTCAGATCATGGAATCAGGAGGTATTGAAAGATCAGAAATTCATTTTTTTCGGAGCTGAATCAGAGGGGAGTGAGGCGACTGCTGACTGTAGGGAAGAAGAAAGACAGTTAGTGGACCAGGATTTTCAACTCGGCTTTTCCCAGTTAATGTGAGGATTGTGCTTTTGAGCCAGGAAAAACCCTAAAACAATGGAATTTTAAGCAATGGGAAAAAACAAAAAGAAACCTCCTCCCTATGATTTCCAGACAGGATTAATGTCAAAGGTTTGGTTCGATGAGTGATTCGTGATAAATTTTGTCCGTCTAATGAAGACACTAATGGGGTGCAGGTAGTGGTTCAGTCTCGAGCTGTGCTTCTTAAACTAACCTCTGATCAATAAGGTTCTGATCACTTCCGGAGTCAATAAGGGCGGACAGATTCTGAAAAGGGCAGTATGAAATTATTGTGGCGGGTAAAATAAGTCTGGGGGGTAAGTGGACGGTCCGTCAGTCTCCCGTCACTTACTGACGGACCTGGCCTTTTGGTCCCGTGGGACGAATAGAGCAGTCAGCCAGAAGATGCTCAGGTGAGCCACAGTAGAAACACTGGTTAGTTTGGCAGCGTCTCAGTCTTTCCTCAGGGGTAAGCCGAGTACGCCCGATCTGCATGGGTTCTACTTCTGTATTACGTGAAACAGAGGTGGGCGAAATTTTTCAGTGGTTTGGCTAGGAAGACGGGTCCTAATGGTGCTCTGTTCTAATCGGGATCTTTTTCTTTCTCTCATTCGGTTATCGAGTCGGACAGCTAAATCGATTAACCCATTCAAGGTCTTAGGCTCGTCGATTAATGCTAACTCATCCTTTAACAGATCATTTAAAGACAGGAAAAAGGCTGCTCTGAGTGCGCAATCATTCCACCCAGAGGCTGCTGCAAAGGTGCGAAAATCAATGGAGAACTCTGCCACAGACTGGTTTCTCTGTTTAATAGACCATAATCTTTGAGTAGTGGCAGTTAAATCAATCTCACTGGAAAATACCTGTCGAAACTCCTCCTCAAAATCAGAGAATGTACAACCACAATCTAAACAGTAAGAAAAATGCGCCTCTGCCTATCTCAGGGCTTTACCAGTGAGTAACCCCAGAACATAGGAAATTTTCACTGAGTCATATGGAAAGGACTGTGCGGAGCGATTAAAGACAAGAGTACATTGGAGGAGGAAACCCTTACAATCCCCTTTCTCCCGGAGAATTTTTCAGGATTTGGGGAAGTGACGTCACGTGAGTGCAGAAGTTGCTGAGAGACCGGGGGGGCAGCAGCGCCCTCTGAGGCCGGGGCGGTGAGGTTGCTCAGGGTGTGCTGAAACATGGATGCTAGTTGTTCAATCTGCTGGTTAGTTTGTTTCTGCTGTTCAAAAAGAGAATGGAGGGAAGAGTCATGAGTTGCGATTTGATGATGTTGTTCAGAGAGAGTTCTCCTGAATGCTTCTGCTGGGTCGGGTTGGCCAGAGTGTTCTGTCATATTGTTTCGAACAGATTTGACCCATATGCAGAAAGCAATTCAGGAGACAGAGTTTAACGGTAAGAAGTTTATTTACAGTATGTTGAAATGTGCAGGAAACTGGAACCGGGATACAAACTGTAAACATAAACAGAACGGTAAGCAAGGGGAAACTCTGAACCTATATTCTTAAATAATAATTCTGTCTTACTGAATTGGAGGAGAGATCCGCCAGAGGGGGGTGGATAGACCCGGAGGTTGTTTACCCGTGGAACTGGAGAATGAGAATACTGGTGTGCCAGGATGATAGATGGTCCAAGAGTTTCTGTAGTCGTTGCAGTGGAAGAAGGAGGGTGGATAGGGTTCGCAGAAGGAGATCCAATGAACGAAGGAATCAGGAGACTGCCAGCTGGTTTGATCCAATGAGGTAACTGGAGGCTTGAGTCTTGGTTCATGGGGCTGGATAATTTCTTTCCAGAAAATGTAATCCAGGCAGGGTTCGATGCTGAAGGCAATGTCAGGTTCAGGTAACCTATAAGGCAACAAATCCAAAATTACAAGAAGCAAAGCAAGGTCAAGGCAAGCCAAAGGTAATGTGGCTTGAGCTGTACCACAAAGGGCAACACTCTGGCCCTGAGTTGCTGGCAGCCTCCTCCTTAAATACTCCTCAGCAGATAATCAAGAAGATAGAGAACACCTGTCACCTCTTCTCCGGTTCCAACGCCATCTAGAGGCTAAAAACAATAACAGCACCAAACAGACAGACATGGCACAGATCCTGACAGGAAGAAAACACCCAACCATGCCATCTTCTCCTCACTCTATTCACATCATCTGAGGTTAAATGGGTCTCTTGGAGGAAAATTATTTTAGCTTTTAACTGTTGAATCCTATTCATCACCTGTCTCAGTTTGACTGGGTTATTCAGCCCTCTTACATTCCAAGAGGTGAATTGGAGGTCAGCGGCCATCAAGGAAGAAGATAAATTATTTCAGTTATGTTGTTATGTGTGTATAAGGGTAGGCTGCTAGGGGAAGACAAGGCAAATAAAGAAAAGAGGGTAAAATAAACCATAACAAACAATGATTGAACAACCGATTGTAAATCCCCAAACGAAGTACGCCCTCCCAACCAACTGAGAACACATCCCAAGGAGCCATTCAGGAAGCCCCGCTGGTCCACCCAGACACTAATGATGGAGAGGAACAGCATGTAAAGAAAAAAACAAAAACATCAAATCGAGTCCCCCTGATAAACAGTAATGCAAATAACAACCTATAAAACATCAGAAAAAGAAAAGGAATTGCATATATTAACCTTAGTTTCCCTAACCATATTGTAAGTTAACAATGTGTATTAAACAGAGAATGGAGATACCTCGATTAAAACCCATGTAACTTATCATGCTGAAGAACCAGAAAAGATTTTTGATCTGCTGCTCTGCGACGGAGCAACTATAAACCTATTTGAAATGTTTCACAGTTCAGTTACCCTTCATTGAACCTCTTCCTGGTTTGCATCCAGGTGACGCTCACACTTGAGCTGCCGTACAAAAAACTCACCTTCTACTGCCATGTCAAAAGCATAATGTTTCTTCTTGTAGGTCACCAAGAGCGTGGCAGGGTGCACAAAACCGTAGCGTAGCTCCGATATCAAAGTGGAGAGGGAAGCCAGGTCATTTTTCACTTGGTCAAATATCTTACACTTTTTCAGAAGTTCCGCAGGGACATCTGGGAAGAACATGACTCTTTTATTCTCTCAGCTTAGCTCTCCCTTCGCTCTGGCAGCCTTCAGGATCCGGACTTCATCAGCATAGTTCAGCAGCTTCATGATCACCACTCTGGGCCTTGTATCCGCCGCATTAGCTCGCCTGACTCTGTGGGCTCTCTCAATGATCAGTGGTACAGGGAACGTTTCCGCACCAAGCACTTCAAGCAACCAATTCTCCAGGAATGCACACATATCAGAACCTTCGGTCCCCTCAGGGAGGCCGATAAGCCGTAGTTTGGAGCGGTGACCACGGTTTTCAAGGTCGTCTAACTTCTGTTGCAAGGCATCAATAGTAGTTTTTATAGCAGCGTTGTCGGCTTGCAGGGAGACAACAGTGTCCTTTCCGGCACTAATTCTATCTTCACCTGGTGTAACACGTGCGTTAACCATTCTCATGTCCGATTGCACCCCTTGGATAGCAGTTAGTAGGCTATCAAATCTCTTCACAAAGTCATCTCTCATTGAGGTAATAATAGTTGCCACAAGGACGTCACAACTACCCTCTTCCTTGATCGCCTGGCTAACGACCGCTGCATCTGTAGATTTGTTGCTAACTGGAAACACCCCCGAAGCGTCTCACCTGATGACCGGGGAGGCAGCACCATCGGCGCCGGTGCTAATGCTAGTGCTAGCTAGCCTGCTGCTTCTAGTCTGTTGCTATGCCTCAGCACAGAAGATGTTAGAGCTTTCTTGGTAGCTGGTTTAGCGTTCTTTGGTGCCATCAGGTTAGGGATAACTAGTACAGTTAACTAAGGAAGCGTAATGCTAGTTAAAACAAGTTGCTGACTTAATTTGAAGAAAAAGTTGCAGAGGGCTCCACCTCACGTCCGTTCAGCACCGCAACATAACCGAAAGTCCCATATATTTCACTCCTAATCAGAAGTTAAAAGAGTGCGAAAGTTGAAAAATTAAGAGAAAGGTCCAAAAAGGGAAAATTCTGAGTAGGAAAAGTTGGGGTCTTCTGACTTACCTGATCTCAAAATCCAGTATTGTCAGGCACATCGCTGGTGGGGGTTAAGCGCACGACCCATATAAGGAGGCCTTATTCCTCAACGCGGCTTTCCCGAATTTGAGCCCCGGCAGAATTTGTCGCATGTCTTCCCCTCTCTCTCCGCCCCTATTACCTGTCTAACTCTGTCTAACTATCAAAAATTACTGGTAAAATAAACGCCACTAATGCTGCAAAAAAAATCTTAGCGATAGCCACAATGCAAGAAATGTTTTAAGATTTGTATGTCTATAAATCTTTCACACATACACTAATATGCATTGCCTTTTACTGAACACGTTGCTGCAATGTTTGATTATACAAAATGTAAATAAATTGTTATTAGTTTGTATTGATAAGAAGAGCCAACTTGGTCACGGACCACATCAATTAGCACATCCAACCAGTTTTGAAACTTGTAACTGGAACATGGTTTGGTTTATCCTGTTGTATGTCCTTATTCATCAAATTCAAATGAATTGAAAAAAATATTATCAAATCCAAATTAAGTTTAACTTTGGTGCCACCCACTACATCAAAGTTTGCTTTTTCATATTAACCTAGCAAAATATCAATGCAAAAATTTCCACCAAGCACCACTAAAGGCAGTACCAATAGTACTTTTACGGCAATGTACCTTCAATTTAAAACATGTTTTTGTAGTTCATGTTAACTTTCTTCTTCCAGGCAGGACAGCCAGTGTGTATCTTTTTGGAAAAATGGAAGTTACTTCTTTCACAGAATGAGGAAAGAAAAATCTATAAGCTTTGCACGTTGAGCTGAATGTGGGTGAGTGTTTGCATTTATGCAGCGGCATGAGAAAAACAGCAGCGTGTGATTTATGTAAATGAGTGTCACCGGCCGAGAAAAGAGGAGGAGGCAGAATTCCCAGGCCTGATGAGTGGCTTAATGATTCATCAGCCCAGGCTGAGGCAGGCATCAATAATGGATGACAGAGTGGGTCATGCAGGATTGCTCGCCCTTGATTAAAGCGCTCCACCGCTAAACGCCTGACTTCCTACCTATTCTTACCTTCATTCCATGGGGATAAATACAGGAGATGTGCTGAACGCGCACGCCATCGCACACTTGCACATCTGGTCGTACACACACCTCTTCCTCAATCTCTGCCTTTGCAGCCTAATGTCATCTCACCTCTCATATTCTTAATAGCCTCTCATCCCTTGCTCATCTCCTTACCCTGTTTCTTCAGTCTTAATCCAATCATATTAAATGTGAGACAGCAAGCGAGGGGTAAAAGAGAGCAGCAAATAGGGGAAAGGAGAACATGAAATGCATTTGGTCTAAACAGAAAAGGAACCTTTCTCCTTGGAGATAAGACAGGACTTAAATGATGCTGGCTTCTTCTCACACTGACTGGAAATAGTCATTCTCTCTGTGTCGAAGGGTAAGCTATGTGTGGTTATTAGTGCGACAGGACAAATCTCTGTCTATTAGGAGACATAAACCTCTAAACCCTGAGCTACACAGCCATACATACTAATGCTGCCATGCAGACGGTTGGAGAGAAGTTAGAATGATGGTAAAGTATCCAGAAAAAGAAAGGGTTGTTTGGAAAAGAGAAGCGGAAGGAGACAGAAGAGGATTTTAAGATCTGAGAAAATCCCTGTACAGCACTGGGTCTCACCCACTACAGAGTTGCAGAAATGCAAAAAACGGTCCTGCAAAGTGGCAAAAGTGGCAAAAAATAGAGTCTGCGAATGTGTGCCCGCAAACAGTAACTTTCATCTTCAGAGGTATCATTAGTCATCCATGCACTTGTGCTGTAATCTGCCTGGAAGTAGATCACTCACTCTTATTGGCCACACTCATGTTATCCCCCTGATATAGCACAAATGAACCACACAAAGAGAACACGTGCACAAATATTCACCCGCACCGCACCGGAAGGCTTCAGAGGGAATCTGCAATCATAAAAGCTTGAAAGGGAGCAATCATTCCTCAATTCACCAGCATCAGCAACCCGTCGCTTGCTCTCATCTGTCCTCGCCCCTCAACTGTTAGTTTCCTAGTTACTGAGACTTAGACCAGCTGTAACAGAAGTGTATGTAATCTTCGTTTATATTAAATCTGCTCTTGAAAGCTGTGCCTTTCACAAACTGATTACTTCATTTGCTTAACCTGTCTTTTACTCTAATCCCAGTATGGTTAAACACAAGTATATGTACTGCTAGTTATTTTGATCATTTTCTTTCAGCTTTAAAATATGAACTTTTTTGATGTAGAAATAAAACAGCTTTCTTCAGTGTTTTCTGAACAGTCAGCTAGAAAACTAGTAGCTCGTCACTGCAGAAATTACAGTGGGGATATTTCAACCACAGAAGACCACAAAGGTTTAAACATAGTTTTAAAAGTGCTTCACTTCATTCAACAGTTGCTCGCTCCAGCACCCGCTACAGCTGCTTAGCAGTGAATAAAATTTTTGTTAAATGTTTGTAGCACCCTTGCAGTATGGTTTGGTCTGCCTGTGTAGCTTCTTATCAGATTGGACTGTCAGCATTGTACCCAAAGGTCGCTTATACTGGACAGGACATCTAAAATAATAATACAAGACTTTTTGCCTGAAGCCGTTTGATGAGTCTCTATTTTCTATTGTCTGGACCGATAATGAACTGAGATAAATCGTCCTTCAAACATTCACAATAAGAGCCTGTAATGGAATACAGAAATGGATCCTGTGTGTGTTAGTGAGAAAAGGATGCAATGATAAAAAAATATTTCTATTCCTACAGCTAATACCAAATATTATAGTCGTAAAAACTGGGAGAGACCACAGTTAAAGTCATATGTATTATTAGACACTAACTGCACAAACTCTTTAAAATCTGCTCAGAATTGTTATTTGGATGAATTTTCTCTCATATATTTTTTTTTTTTCAGTAGCTTTTTTTTTACATAAAGAAATCATGGGAAAATCATGATTAGAGATTATGTTTTTTCACATAACCCACCCATTAATTGCACTTCTAATGTTTTTTTTTTTACTTCATAAAATCAGTATCCACAGCATCTATGAAACACATGTTCCTTTAAAGTTTGAACTCCTCATAAATGCATTGTAATGGGCTTGTATTGCTAATCGTAGGTAGACACATCTCTAAGCAAAACAATTAGCAATTCCTATTGAGCTGAATCTGAAACAAGGTTGAATTGGTTTGATGTCATTCCCAGATCTAGGTTCCAATACGGAAATGGACAGCAGTCAAACAGATAAGTGGTTCGAGCTAATTATAATCTGAACTCCCAATGGAAATATTTTGAAAGAGAATTATGTTCGAGAATATTTGGAAACCCTAATGTAAACAGTGAAATGGAGACATGTGCTAGTATCTTCTAATACAGAGCTAGTAGAGGCTCTTTTGAACTTGCTAGCAACAAAAGGTAGACAACAGATATTGCACATTTGACTCATTTTTTCAGATATATCTTCTGTTATTCTGGGTAAGGGGAGAGCCAGGTTCACATGTCCGGTAAAGCAGCTTGCAAAAATATGCATACCCCTTAACTTGTTTTCAGATTTTGTGTTGTTTCAATCTTCAACTTCAGTGGATTTTATTTGGATTTTGGCTTATGTAATTGCTACATAATTATGCAACACCCATCTTTCCATCAATCTCGACCAGCTTCTCTATCCCTGATAGAAAAAACATAAACACGCACAAAACATAGTGCTGCCACAAACATATTTCACTGTAGGCATAGTGTTTACGGGGCATTTTGGAGTTAGTTTTAAACCACTTTTTGCATGCGACTAAAATGTTAAATTACGGTCTAATCTGACCATGGCACCTTCTTCCACATGTCCTCTAAATAGCTTATGAAAGTCTTTAAACTGGACTTCTTATGGCTTTCTTCTTGCCTTTCTTCCATACAGTTTGCATTTTTAGAGCGTGCAACCACAGAATAATGGTGACTTTAATGGCTTATCTAACCTAAACTATGAAGCTCTGCAGCTCCTCCAGGTTTTCCATGGATCTCTTGTCCGCGTCTCTGTTAAATGATTTCCTAATTCAATCTGTCAGTTTATATGGACAAACATTTCTTGGCACATTTGCAGTTGTGCCATACATTTTCTGCTTTTCATTGGTGGATCAGTGTTTGCGAGATGATCAGAGCTTCAGGTGCTGTTTTATGTTTTAAGCCCACTTTGAACTTGTCAACAACTTTCTCCGTTACCTATCTGCTGTGTTCTTTGGTCTACATGTTGCTGTTTGTCCACTAATGTTTTCTAACAAACCTCTGAGGCCTTCACAGCACAGCTGCATTTATACTGAAATTAAATTACACAGACAGGATCTATTTACTAATAAGGTGACTTTAATGCAGTTGGTTGCAGTGGATTTAATCTAAGGTATCAGAGTAAAGAAATACAAATGCACACCACACTTCTCAGATTTTATGTATTTAAAATTTTAAAACAATGCATCATTTTCTTAAATGTAAAACAGATCCCAGGAGATTTTTTATAGTCTTTCATTATTGTGTCACTTGAAGAGCTTAACATTTCCTGAAAGTTTGCAAACCACTGCTCTAATCTATTTCACCACTAGGTGACAGTTTTTGAAGCTTTCTTTCAGCAGCTTTTCTGGAAAGACAGGAGAGTGAGATAACTCAACAATGCTGTAAATCCCTTTACTGTATCCACGCAGGGTTTTCAATTGTGTCTGTAATTTAAATGTCAAGAGTGAATGCTCCATATACTTCTTTTTTATCTGCCAACTGGGGGAGAAAACATTTAATACTTGAGGTGACATTTACCACGAACAAAGAGAGGCTTGATAGGCACTCAGATGGAAGGACACATAACTGTTAAGTGCTTTTAGCGCGCTAAAGAGAAAAGCGGATTCGAATCAGAAAATGGAAGGAATCTGAAACATTATAAAAAGGGTACCAGAAATAAAAAAACACTTGAAAGAAATGGGAGGTTTTGTGGTGGGAAAGACAAAGAGTGAAAGGATGATAAATGATCAAATCCCACTAATCTGTTCATCCAAGGTTCCTCTTATCCATTCAGCCCCTTGGGAGAATTTGTATTCAGACAAGGCAAAAAGTGGACTTCACACTTACTGTACAATTCAGAAAGTGCAGTGAAAAGTATAAAGTTCAACCAGACCTGCATTAATCCCACCATTTTTCAGTGAATAAGTGGCAGGACCTTAAAACTTTAAAGAGAAAACAGACGCCGCAGTCAGGGCAAGCCACAGTAGTGTAATCGTAGGATTTGCAAGAACACATTCCTGCTTTCATAAATCTATCCAGCTCATTTCTTTTAGTAAGATAGAACATCTTTAGATATCTTCGCTTTGTTTCTCTTCAGGCTATGTTTGTTAAAATAACTTAACTTGTCCTGCTTAAGCCTGACAATCAGCTTACGTGGTGTTCAATATGGCAGGATCATGAGGACAAGAGAGAGGAGGGCATGGAAGTTGAGTGGTGGGCATACTTAAATGTGTCATAGGGTAGTTCAATTGTCCAGTGCATGATTAACTCAGATAAAACAAGTTAGCCCTATTGAATTGAGAGGAGAAATAGAGAGGGGGATGTAGGCAGCAATGGATGGTGAGATCTGCACTGTGGCACCTATGACCCTGAATTATGATAGATGGGAAATTAAAGTTTTGATTGCTGGTTGAGTGATCGTTTGGTCAGGTATTGCGATAAATCATAGATTTATGACTTCCGCGTGAGAGGGGTGCAATTTGTCAATGCTCCTGGCTCTCTGCTGTAGCCCCCAAACAATAGAAGTCCTGTTATTTTTAGCATGATGAACATAGTGTAATTATCCCCATTTTCCTTTGTATATGAATGCGATATGCTGCAGATTAAACAGTGTTAAACTGCTTTTTTTAACATTAATTGAAACTATGCAGCATAGATACATTTAGAGTTGATTTATTACACTGTATAACGCTGTTTATTTAGGAATAAATGCAACACTTAGTGTGTAAAGCTGATCTCACACTGTTTTGTTATCTTGCCAGTTATGTTAGATATATCATAACTCTATTTAAGAAGGCTCTAAAAGCAAGAATATTAACTGCATTTTGTGAAACATTCAGTCCTGTCATGTTTTTGAAGTATGTGTGTTGCTTGTATTGCACAAAAATCTTGTATAGTGCATGTGTACCAGAATGAAGGATGTCAAAGTCACATTTTTAACCATAACATATTAATCAGGGTACTCTAAATACTGTTCATACCCTAATTTATTCTTTATTACATGTGGGCTCAAAACAACAGTGCACATTATTTACCAGTGAAATTATCACTACTGTATCTTTGATGCTTAGAAAAGATAACAGTGACTTTGCGAGAATCATGAAAAACAGCAATTGTTTTTTTGTTTTTTTAATCTCAGCAAGCAATATTTAGAAAGAACGTTTGCAATTTTGAAAACTGCAGCTGTCTATTCAGCAACATCTTTACATTGTTTTTAAATCTGTGCTTAAAAACAAGATATTTCCGCTCCATGGCCATTGAACTGTAAACATAACGCCTTGTTAAATTTAGTTCTACAGTGCTTTGGATTTATTGTAATGATGTAAAGCCAGCTTTGACAAAATCATGTAAGGAAAATGTAACTCATCATGAAATAAAGGTAAACAGCATTATACAGCCAATCAAACTCGTCCAATTAAGATATATAGTACTTTTCAACTTGTTACTATCCCTTTAAATAGCTCTACCCTAATCTGCATAGTTTTTAAATTTGTGACCTTGTTCTACTGGGTGAGAACCTCAAGAGCAGGCCACACGGCCTGCTCTTGAGGTACCTACACAGGTAACACACGGCTGGAAATATAAAAACAATTTCAAGACATAATGATTTTTATGACTTATAACCTGTTATATACTCATTTCAGTAATTAGAATTACTAACTTGCTACTATTTACTAACAAATAATTATCTCAGGTAGATTCCAGTCAGGAAAGTTTCAACAACTGTACACCAAATGCAAATCCATTGAGAAAAGACGAAGCACATGGTGGACATGCACAGGAGATGAGCAGACAATCAGACAAAGAGCAGGTGGAGCAACCAGACTATATTTACACGCATAGGGCCCAGCCAGCTGATGAGACACAGGTGAAGCTGAGCAATGCAGAGAAAGCAATTTAAATGGAAGGGAAAGACACAAAGAGAGCATGAAAACACTGGAGAAACACAAACAGTGGTTTTCATCTTGCAAACTTACTCTTTGTTAAGCTTTTCTTCAGGGGCAGCTGCATTCTCGCAGTCACAACATGCTTACTGGGCAGTTGTTTGTTTAACGGTCCGAAATGGCTGGAACGTTCTGGATTCGGTTGTGTCAATAACTAACAATGATGACTCTCTAAGGACTTTGGTTAAATGCCACAATATGATGATATATTGTCCTTCACCAGTACAGACAGTTCTGATTTTTTTTTCTTTAGAAATGCAACAGTGGCATCACTGTGTGTTTTAACCGATTCATTTAAACTACATTACCCACAGGACATTGGTGCAGGTAATCATCACATGGTCACAGGAAACACAAATGTTGGTGCTGTGGTCAATCTCACAGTGCTTCTGGTTGGGATCAGCTCTGTTCGACTGATGAGTAACAATGATTTGTGAAAGGGTAGGCACATGGAGCTGACAGGAAGCTGGGCAAGTTAAACTCAATCTTATGGGAGCATCTGTGGGATGTACTGCACAAACAAATCCGATCAATGGACATTCCACCTCACAACTTACAGGACCTAAAGGATCTGCTGTAGACATCTTGGTGCCAGATATCAAAATATACCTTTCAGGGATTTAGTGAGGTTCATGCCTTGACAGATCTGGGTTTTTTGGCAGAAAAGTGGGACCAATACACTATTAAGAAATGGTCATAATTCCAAGCCTGATCCGTGTATGGCTACAGGAAAGTATGTGGCAGGTTTTTCTTTTCCTTTTCAAGCACTGCGTGTCAGAAGCAGAGCAAATTTCTGAGTTGATGTAAGGATTATGATTCTTGATTAATTAATATTTATCAAAAATGATAATTAAAAATCGTAATTCAGAAAAATCAGTTCTTAACCAGGCTGCACGGTGGCGCAGTTGGTAGCACTGTTGCCTTGCAGCAAGAAGGTCCTGGGGTCGATTCCCGGCCGGTGGTCTTTCTGAATGGAGTTAAAATGTTCTCCCCATGCATGCGTGGGTTCTCACCGGGTACTCCGGCTTCCTCCCACAGTCCAAAGACATGCCAGTTAGGTTAATTGGTTACTCTAAATTGCCCTTAGTTGTATGAATGAGTGTGTGCATGGTTGTTTGTGCCCTGCCTCTGAGTTGTTTGTTGCCCTGCGATGGCCTGGCGAACTGTCCAGGGTGTACTCTGCCACTCGCCCATAGACCGCTCCCCCGCGGCCCCCTATGGAATAAGCGGTAGAAAATGACTGACTGACAGCTCTTAACCAACAAGCATTGCTTACGAATAGAAATCAGAGATGCACTCTGGTGTTGTGATTATGGTCTCAGAAGCACTTAATAATTACAATTTTAATTCTCATTACTAATTTATAATTATTAACCAAAATCATGCTAAATGTCACTGTTTAATCAGCTGCTTCATCGATCGGTGGGGTACTTTGACCTTATTTTGACATAAATCACTCTTGCATAAAATAAAACACAAACGCTTCTCTTTATATATGTGAAAATTTATTGAAACTATATAGCCCTGATATAATTACAATTCTGGTCCAAAAATCTTCACCTAACAAGCACTATTCTACAGAAATAGTAAAAGGATTACCTAACTAATAATAAAACCATCAGTTTTATGCAGGGGTGAAAGTAGTTTTAAATTCTTGCTGGTACTTAGGGGCATATACAGGGGTTGGACAATGAAACTGAAACACCTGGTTTTAGACCACAATAATTTATTAGTATGGTGTAGGGCCACCTTTAGCAGCCAATACAGCGTCAATTCGTCTTGGGAATGACATATACAAGTCCTGCACAGTGGTCAGAGGGATTTTAAGCCATTCTTCTTGCAGGATAGTGGCCAGGTCACTACGTGATACTGGTGGAGGAAAACGTTTCCTGACTCGCTCCTCCAAAACACCCCAAAGTGGCTCAATGATATTTAGATCTGGCGACTGTGCAGGCCATGGGAGATGTTCAACTTCACTTTTATGTTCATCAAACCAATCTTTAACCAGTCTTGCTGTGTGTATTGGTGCATTGTCATCCTGATACTCGGCACCGCCTTCAGGATACAATGTTTGAACCATTGGATGCACATGGTCCTCAAGATGGTTCGGTAGTCCTTGGCAGTGATGCGCCCATCTAGCACAAGTATTGGGCCAAGGGAATGCCATGATATGGCAGCCCAAAACATCACTGATCCACCCCCATGCTTCACTCTGGGCATGCAACAGTCTGGGCGGTATGCTTCTTTGGGGCTTCTCCACACCGTAACTCTCCCGGAAGTGGGGAAAACAGTAAAGGTGGACTCATCAGAGAACAATACATGTTTCACATTGTCCACAGCCCAAGATTTGCGCTCCTTGCACCATTGAAACCGACGTTTGGCATTGGCATGAGTGACCAAAGGTTTGGCTGAAGCAGCCCGGCCGTGTATATTGACCTAGGTTTTTCAGTTTCATTGTCCAACCCCTGTTTGTTATATATATATATATATATAATATATATATATATATACTATAATATATATATATAATATATATATATATATATATCCATAAAATGTCTCGTTTAAAGTTTGCCACAGGCCACCTGGGAGACACACCAAACGTGGAAGAAGGTGCTCTGGTCAGATGAAACCAAAATCGAACTGTTTGGCCACAATGCAAAACGATATGTTTGGCGTAAAAGAAACACAGCTCATCACCCTGAACACACCATCCCCACTGTCAAATATGGTGGTGGCAGCATCATGGTTTGGGCCTGCATTTCGTCAGAAGGAACAGGGAAGATGGTCAAAATTAATGGGAAGATGGATTGGGCCAAATACAGGACCATTCTGGAAGAAAACCTGTTGGAGTCTGCAAGAGACCTGAGACTGGGATGGAGATTTATCTTCCAACAAGACAATGATCCAAAACATAAAGCCAAATCTACAATGGAATGGTTCACAAATAAACGTATCCAGGTGTTGGAATGGCCAAGTCAAAATCCAGACCTGAATCCAGTCGAGAATCTGGAAAGAGCTGAAGACTGCTGTTCACGAACGCTCTCCATCCAACCTCACTGAGGTCGAGCTGTTTTGCAAGGAAGAATGGGCAAGAATTTCAGTCTCTCGATGTGCAAAACTGATAGAGACATACCCCAAGCGACTTGCAGCTGTAATTGCAGCAAAGGGTTGCGCTACAAAGTATTAACGCAAGGGGGCCGAAAAATATTGCACGCCCCACTTTTCAGTTTTTTATTTGTTAAAAAAGTTTAACACATCCAATAAATGTCATTCCATTTCACGATTGTGTCCCACTTATTGATGATTCTTCACAAAAAATTAGAATTGTATATCTTTATGATTGAAGCCTGAAATGTGGCAAGAGGTTGACCAGTTCAAGGGGGCCAAGTACTTTCGCAAGGCACTGTAACTGGTTCTGGATGACAGCTTCATAGCAGACAACCGGGTTCTTCCCTCTTCCCGGTACTGCGTAGCGGCGCAGAATCTTTTAGTGGTACGCAGTACCGGACCGTACCAGCTCACTTTCACCCCTGGTTTTATGGACAAAATGTGCAATTTAGGTTTACTTGGAAAGTGAAGCCCTCCTGATGCGTCTCGATGGCAACGATCAGCTGGTAGACAGTGGGCTGCGCCTTTAGCCCTTAGCGGCTGATTGGCCCAAATCTCGAACAAAGGGTCATAAAACTCTGAGTTGGGAATTCGGTGGAAAACCTCTAGTAGTAGAACTGGGACAAAGGAGTGGTCAGGCCACGTGGCCCAGACCGCAGCTGCATTGAATGGAAAAAACTTTAAAAGTCCAACTTTTAACTCCTGATTTGGGATCAGCCGGACAAAACATGAACATGCACCTTGCTGATTGCATCCGCGCTGTGTGATCAAACCACACTTGCACAGCAAATCAAACACAGCTCAGCATAAAACTATTCAATCAGTATTGCATGCAACAAGTTAATACTTTGGACTAACTACTGGTGATTCTAAATCACCTTAACTATGCCTCACCCTGCCCAGACCTCTAAATACACCTACCTGATTTAATATAAAAAGAACTAAATTACTTTCACGTTGATTTCTTCTCTTCACCAGCTTGAGGATGGGTCGTAGGTCTGAAAAAAAATCGGGGGGTGGGACCAGAGTGTCACGCGTCCGTGATCAACTCAAAAACGGTAAACTTCTCATCCGTCCAAAAGGGGAAAATATGAGGAACCGTTGCAGTCGACTGAATCAACAAGGAGGAAAACTCATCTCCTCGGTAACAAACCTCTGTGGGTTTTCACCTGCACTGGAGTGTCTTCGTTTGGTTTATGAATTTTCTGACCTTTTGTATCAGACAGATTTCCAGTTGTCAAGCTCTTCTGGGAATGGCCGTGTGGAGGAAAAGTTTGCCTGCGAGCTTTTGTCTTCCAGATATGTGCCTCCGTTGCATCATCCCATGAGACACATTGGAAATGGCAACCAAAGTTTGGTTTCCATGGGTTTTATAATCCTGGGTGACGTCAGAGCTGCGACGCCTGTGGAGGTGCGCATGTCTAACTGCGCAACCTAGTCGGTCTGTTCGACCGAAATGGATGACCCCAACATTGAACAGAGCAAATAATGACAAAAAGTTAATAAATGAATGAATGTTTTGCTTTCCTTCACATTGGGTTTTTTAAAGCTGCGGTTTATCAACTTAATCAACCGTTAAATGTCGATTGATCTATCTGGTAATGGTACACTAGTACTTCATCCACATTGTTTTTTTCAAAGTGTGACCCCTTTACCAGATATTTCCATGAACAACTTTCCAACACATTAGCTGGTCAGAGGAGGTAGCTTCCTCCTCGAATGACCTACAAATTGTTTATTCCTATTTTATCACAGTTTGTCCTCAAAATCCTTAAGAGCATCTTAAGAAGACAGTGAGACAAGGAGAAAAGAGCCCCTGGAGAGTGGGAAAATACAGACATATGCCTCTCACATCCTTGCTTGGTGATGCAACAAAGAAATGTAAATGAGAAAAGCAAGAAAATATGTTCAAAATATAGAAAACACTTAAGGAAAGTTTATTTCTTCCAACTTTGTGACTTTCCAACTCATTTGACCTGGAAACATTTATCCTTTTGCTTCTGTGAATGATCCACCAGTTCCTCACCCCAAAGAGACGAAGACACAGGAGTCTTCCGGAGGAAACACAGGTGTACACTGCATGGTGGTCTTCTATCAAGTGGCATGACATAGAAATGGCACATTCTCAATGGCATGCAGTTTTTGTTACTTAAGACTGATGTTATGGGACCGAGAATTTGAATCATTTGACAGTTTTGGCTCTTCCATCTGCAGATCTCTCCTCACTTTCACACACAAGCCCTTTTCGGGCATGAACACCAGGGATTTGCAGAGTATATGCAGAAAAAAAAAATGTCTGTCTTCTCTGCAGTAGGTAGTTTCGTATGCAGTCAAAGGAACGAGATACTCTGCTGGAGATGCATTTTCACAATTCTTCTGAGTGGCATCTGGGATAACTCCACAAGAAACTGCTGTGTTTTGTTTACTATTTGTTGAGAATGGCAGCTGAGGCTCCCCGATGACTTTTGTCTTGTGCCGCTATCAATATCACATAAATCTGGACAAATTTATAATATCACTAGGTTATGGGAAGGCAACATTAGTACATGGAACACGGTGTGAAGCAGCAACTCCTATCAGCATGCACCCTCACTCCTTCAATCCTCCTGAGGATTTTCAGCTGTATTCACCCATAGTCTTACTTGTTCAAATTTCAGGCTTTTCGCTTGGTAGCTCGCCATCCAATCTAACTGCAAGATGTCCAGAATGAATTCCTGGGAACTTTGTGTTCACACATGCAGCACTCTTGGAACATGTCACAAACATTTCAGGTCTGCTTTGAATGTTTAATGATGGCTTTACTTAAGCTACTATCACACTTGTTCTTATCTTGGCATATACATATATGAAGGAGTATCTTAAATGCATCTTATGTTGGTTTTATTGTGAGGAAAGTAAATGTATTTTGTGGAACTTCACGTCTCGTCATGTCTTTGTAATACGTGTGTCTCTTTTGATGCATCCCTTTCTTGCATAATGCATGTGTATTTGGATAAAGGTGTAAAATTCACTGTGTTTTGCCATGTCAGGACAGGGTATGTTACTTTTGCCCTAGTGTCACAGTCTCATTTGATAGTTTTTTGTCCATATTTAGGTATCTAAAGATGTATGGTTAATTCCCGATAAACAGTGTATGGATGTGCTCGCATGTTGAAATAAATATTAGCTAAATTAATCAGAGAGTAGATCAAAGGACATCAGATGAAGCTGCTCCGACCATTCAGCCAAGCTAGCAAAGCATGAGATTATGCAATGTTATTGTCGGGTTGTCGCTGCAACATGTGCACACTTGTGTCTCTTCTGAAGCAGTGGCACTATGTGTGGCATAAATAGCTCTTTTAAATTGCGTAGCTGATGCTGAAAATGTTCTGGCATGTCTACAAAACCTGTGGCACCCTGTCTTAGCTGGTGAGTTCAGTGATTTTGATGTGGAAACTGTTGAAAAAGTGATATTTATGTGAAAGTATATGAAATAATATGGTGTAACAGATAAAACTAAAGACACTTTAAGTAAAAATGTTTATTGACTCACGTCTTTAATTGTTAATCTTATTTTTTGAAACATTGTAGCCTAGCGTTTTAATCATTTAAAATAACATGATGTATCTAAAACATGTCTGTGCTCTTCTCTTACAAAAATAACGTTACCAGATTTTTAGTCATGGCCACTGAACGCTCTGACTTTGGCTAAACTCCTAATTGGCTTTATTGATGAACAGTAAACAAAGACACTCACGCAGACACACAAACTTTACCAGAGAGTTGTAAATAGACCTGAACACAGACTGGAGCATGCATAAAGATGGATACAGACTCATCAGATGAATAAATGGGTTGGTGCAGACCACAGAGGCATCTTACAGGCAGCCAAGGGAGATGCATTAGGGCCGCAAATGTCAGCTCATTAACACTCTGCTTTCCTGCTTGGCACTCCATGTCTAAGTGTGTGCGTGTTTGCAAGATTATGCCTGCCACAGACATCTTCAGGTTATTACAGTAACGAGCAATTTGGCCCGTGGGTCAACTGTCACTTGCTTCAAAAGAATGGCACGAAATCTCACTGCTCTGCCAGACTCGTGTGCTGTCTGAACTTCTCCACTTGCGTGAATAAATGTGCCTGACAAAAAGTATCAGAGGAACGCTTTGAAGGCAGGTGAGGGTAAAACAGTAAATGTGATTGGAAATGATTTTGTCGCCATTTCAGATGGAGTTGTTTCTATTCATTACAGTGCTTAAGGTGGAAAAATTAAAGACTTAATTGAGCTTGATAAACAGCTGTGAATAGTTTTATTGAATTGTTCTCAGAAGGCACAGTGATAATTAGAAGTTATCTGAATTGATAAATGTCTCCTGTTCAAAGGTTGTCATTGTCACGCTCTTCTCATATTTTTCCTCCTACTCATCTGCTTAATACTGAGTTACAAGATATTACTGGAAGGTTTTTTATACAAAGCAACGTCACATTTTGCTGTTAGTCACCTGTTAGTGTTTGGATCTGGAGATGAGTTTTTTTTTAACTGTGATGATACATGAATAAATACTATGGGAAGAAACTTGTGCCATCAGAAACTGAATTTGAATTGCTCTGACTGAATTTGTATTTGTGTAATTTGAAATGAAATGCATTGGTTTGAAAATGAATCTCACTGAACTGAAACTGAATTTTATGGTTTGAAACTGGATTCATTTGCTTTTAAAATGTAGTTCGTTGTCTTAAAAATTCAGTTTGACTACTTTCACTTTCAGGTCTGTAATTCAATTTCAGTTCCAGTTTTTTGTGTCACACATCCGGGTCCTTGAGGATAGCCACAGATTAATCAAACACAGATTCATCGATTTACGTTTCACATCAGGTTAAATTTCCTTTACGGCATGTTGAGCTGCAGCAGTGCAGCATACATGAGCTTGGCGGATGTCAATCACCAAGTCAAATAAGCATCTAAAAGAAGCGTCATGTAAACAAATGATGGTCAACACTAGATAAAATACATTGATGACAAACACCATTTGTTTAATTTATTTGTAAAGCTTTCAACAACTTAAACACTAACATATTAACTTTAGGAACAAAGTTTAAATCAGTTTATTTGCAGAGCATAATAATTATTATTATTATAAATAAACCAAACATTAATATTGGATTTCATCTGACTGAATTATATCTGTTTAACTTCCAACCATTGGGGAAACCCAGCGGGATTTTGAGAAAACAACGTGCCAGGAGTCAGCTGTTCTCTCGGGGTTTAGCGCACCTCAACCATCTGGTCATCTGACAGCTGGCGAGGCGAGCCAGCTGCTGGGGCAGCGGATGAACACATCGGCGCATTTGTGCAATTAAGCGATATCTTGATAAACTGATCAGATATTTTAGGTTTACACAACTACATTCTTGTCTAAAAACATTGTAAAAGTTCTGTTGTTTTACAGAATGCGCAAAATATCAAATTTTATTCACAACTTTTCTCTCGCCTCCGGCCTTTGCTACTTCCGCTTGAACAATCTACTTCGCAATGAATCATGGGATAAGTTGGGACACGGAGGATACACCGGACCCATCCTTCAAATCTGGGGATAAGAAGGACACATTTGTTGGAACCCTGGAGATTGGACAGCATTCATCGCCTCATCCAGGACGTTATCGGCCTACAAATTCGTCCTTCAAAGGATGCAGTCCTGAATTTGGACACAGCAATAGTGAATGACATCCGTGAATCAGTAAATCTGTGTTTGATTAATCTGTGGCTTCAAGAACCCGGATGTGTGACACAAATAACTGAATTTTGGAACTGAAGTTGAATTTCAGACCTGAAAGTGAAAGTAATCAAACTGAATTTTCAATACAAAGCAAAGCAATTTTCAAAGCAAACAAATTCAGTTTCAAACCATAAAATTCAGTTTCAATTTAGTGAAATTAATTGTCAAACCAATGCATTTAATTTCAAATCACATAAATACAGATTCAGTCAGAGCAATTCAAATTCAGTTTCAGATGGCACAAGTTTCTTTCCATAAAATACTACCAGTCCATATGCAGCAAATAACAGAAATGGGGTCAGTATTTTCCACCCCATAGCCAACTATTAACACAGCTTCTGTAAACAGCTTTTATTCCAGCAGGCATTTAAATATAAACCTGTCAGGTACCACTGCTTCCTTACCAGTTGGAAATATTGGGGAGAAATGGGTCTAACATCTCACCTAAAGATTATGGTTTTTTTAGTTTTGTTCTTTTTAGGTCTTTTTAGTTAGAACTTCTAGGTTAGTTGTCATTTAAATGAGTAGCTGTGGATTCGAGCATATTTACACACAAAGAGAGGTTCTTGTAATTTGATTCCAGCTTTACTGTATTTTAACATTTAAACAGCTGTGAAAAAATACCAATAGGAAACTTGCTTTAGAGAGAGGAAATACTTTAATTTTTACTTAAAAAAGCAAGAAGGGTCTTGATTTTAGCTATTTGCTCCTGTTCTTCGCAACAATATTGTAGCTAACAAATAGGAAGCTCTTACCCCTGTTCCCCAGGTGCTTCTCACTTCCCATTCTAATGGCCACAAATGAGTGAATTAGCCACAAGTTTTTAACAATGAAATCTCCTAAATAATGTACACATAAATTACACATTTAATATTTAGATTTATGCCACATCCAGTGCAGGGTCACTGAGACATTCTGCCAATCATCACATGAGTTAGTATGACAGGTTTGTGCTTGGCAACTGCAGTTTAGTGTAAGAGTAGCTTCTTCGAAAGTTACAGTTTTCATGAAAAACTGACTCTTTTCTTTTCTACCCCTTGCATTAGACCTTTTATTCAGGAGATGTTTCTATATTTGAGCAGAGAGAATTTGTAACCATTGGCTGTGTTCTTCCAAACTCTCTATCTGCATTTATTATGCATGCATGGATGTTGTTCTGTCCTATTTCTTGCTAGTTCTGCTCTGTTTTGAATTCCACACTGAACCAAGATTGCAATTAAAACCCGTGTTTGGTGCTGTTAACAATTATACCATCTGATCAGTTATATCCCTGAAAGTCCAAGCCAGCATATTTAATAAGCCTGGGAAGACGCAAATTCACATTCTTCGAAAAAATACCGGTACCCACCACTTGCCTCTGCATATCTTTTCACTCGTAACGACACACTAATGAGATTCTATGTGTTTATCCAGAAATATCTTATCATGTAATTGGTGTAAATGTTGTTTTCTATTTGTCCTCCCTGCTCTCTTTATCAAATAAAACTGCTTCTCTCTTCTCGAGTCGCATCTAATTTGCGTTAGGGAGCGGTTTTAATGATCTTTCCCCATTCTGTGTCTCATCCAAACATCATCAAATTAAGAAGGCAAAATGCTCTCAAAAGACAGTGCCGCAGTAACTATCAGTCATGTCAGACTCCAGAGCGAATCCTCACGCTTTTTCTAAGGTCAGATCCAGCAATCCATGAAAATACTGTTCAATATTTAATTACAGCCAACAAGAGAGTGACCAGTGAGATGAGAGAAACAATTTAGCTCAAGAGCAGTTGGCTGATAGGAGCAATATTGTTTATTTAAGCTTAATTGATTAAATCATAACAATTTATTCACTCAGTCATGTAGACTGCAAAAAAAGACAAAAAGACTGAACCCTTTTTTTCTTGCTGATATTGACTCAAAGCATGAATGTCACTCCTTTACGCTTCAATATGAAGGCATGTTTAAAAGTTTTCCTCAAATTAAACAAAAACAGGTAAAAAAAAAAAAATGGTGACCTTGCTACACTTTCTGTGTTCCAAAATCTTGATATGTCTACATCTACCTTAAAAACTATAGCATACCAACAATATATATTCAATAACTGTCAAACATGCTCAATTGCACCAGTATTACTACACTTTAATGCTTATAAAATTTGACATACCTATATTTTTCTTTATAAGCTGTAATATGTCTTTTCGCTTTTTAATGAGCATGTTAAAACTGAAATTGTTCTTTAGAGTAGTTTATTATTATTATTATTATTATTGTTGTTATTATTATGTTATCATATATGGGGTTGTGGGGGTAAGGCCCGGAGCAAGATACTTATATTTGAGTGGTGTGTTGTAACGTTGATAAGATTGTGCTTATCCTTTTTTCATGTCTATACATAATTCATATAATGCATCTTAGAAAGCCTGAGCAGAAGGGGCTGAAGGTGGGCCAGCAAATTCATAGAGCTGACCTTTGCACGTCTCCTAACCACCACCACACACACACCGGGGCACCACTTATGTGGCGGTGTGTGGTTAAAATATTTTTCTATACTTTCCCAAGAGAGCAAAACTTGAACTAACTTTCAAGGTGGCATATTTAGATAAAAAGGGATTATTGTTATTAAATTCTTGAACAATTTTCAAATGTACCTTGGAAAGTGGTGGAGATTGAGTGATCTGTAGCTGTATCATGATATCACAGTTTAGAAAAGGTATTTAACAGTAATAAAGTGCAATGATTTTCAAACCAGACCAAACCAATCCGCTGGAGGAGAAAGCCGGACAGACTTGGCAGGCCCAAGTGCATAGTGAGGGTCTGCTGGGAACGCCTGGCGGAGCCCTCGGCCAGGGATGTATTCAACTCCCACCTCCGGGAGAGCTTTGACCAGATTCCAGGAGATGTTGGAGACATAGAGTCCGAGTGGACCATGTTCTCCGCATCTATTGTCGATGCTGCTGCCCGTAGCTGCGGCCGTAAGGTCTGCGGTGCCTGTCGCGGCAGCAATCCCAGAACCCGGTGGTGGACACCGGCAGTAAGGGATGCTGTCAAGCTGAAGAAGGAGTCCTATCGGCTCTGGTTGGCTTGTGGGACTTCTGAGGCGGCTGACGGGTACCGTGAGGCCAAGCGTGCTGCGGCCCGAGCTGTGGCAGAGGCAAAAACTTGGGCCTGGGAGGAGTTCGGTGAGGCCATGGAGAAGGACTACCGGTCGGCCTCGAAGCGATTCTGGCAAACCATCCGGCGCCTCAGGAGGGGGAAGCAACGCTTCGCCAACACTGTTTATAGTGGGGGTGGGAGGCTGCTGACCTCGACTGGGGACATTATCGGGCGGTGGAAGGAGTACTTCGAGGATCTCCTCAATCCTGCCATCACGCATTCCCTGGTGGAAACAGAGGCTGGGGACTCGGGGTTGGACTCTTTCATCACCCAGGCTGAAGTCACCGAGGTGGTTAAAAAGCTCCGCGGTGGCAAGGCTTCGAGGGGGGATGAGATCCGCCCTGAGTACCTCAAATCTCTGGATGTTGTGGGGCTGTCATGGTTGACACGCCTCTTCAACATTGCATGACGGTCGGGGACAGTGCCTCTGGACTGGCAGACCGGGGTGGTGGTCCCCCTTCATAAGAAGGGTGACCGGTGGGTGTGTTCCAACTACAGGGGGATCACACTCCTCAGCCTCCCCGGTAAGGCCTATGCCAGGGTATTGGAGAGGAGAGTCCAGCCGATAGTCGAACCTCGGCTTCAGGAGGAGCAGTGTGGTTTTCGTCCTGGCCGTGGAACACTGGACCAGCTCTATACCCTCTACAGGGTACTCGAGGGCTCATGGGAGTTTGCCCAACCGGTTCACATGTGTTATGTGGACCTGGAGAAGGCATTCGACTGTGTCCCTCGTGATGCCTTGTGGGGGGTGCTCCAGGAGTATGGAATCGGGGGCCCTTTATTAAGGGCCATCCGGTCCCTGTACGAGCAGAGCAGGAGTTTGGTCCGCATTGCCGGCACTACGTCGGACCTGTTCCCAGTGCGTGTTGGACTCCGGCAGGGCTGCCCTTTGTCACCGGTCCTGTTCATAACTTTTATGGACAGGATTTCTAGACGCAGCCAAGGGCCGGAGGGGGTCTGGTTTGGGGAACAGTGGATTTCGTCTTTTCTTTTTGCAGATGACGTGGTCCTGCTGGCCCCCTCTAGCCAAGACCTACAGCATGCGCTGGGGCGGTTCGCAGCCGAGTGTGAAGCGGCTGGGATGAAGATCAGCTCCTCCAAGTCAGAGGCCATGGTACTCAATCGGAAAAGGGTGGCTTGTCCTCTTCAGGTTGGAGGGGAGTTCCTGCCTCAAGTGGAGGAGTTCAAGTATCTCTGGGTCTTGTTCACGAATGAGGGAAGAATGGAGCGGGAGATAGACAGACGGATCGGTGCGGCTGCTGCAGTAATGGGGGCGCTGTGCTGGTCCGTTGTGGTGAAGAGAGAGCTGAGCAGAAAAGCGAAGCTCTCGATTTACCGGTCGGTCTACGTTCCTACCCTCACCTATGGCCATGAACTTTGGGTCATGACCGAAAGAACGAGATCCCGGATACAAGTGGCTGAAATGAGCTTCCTCCATAGGGTGGCCGGGCACTCCCTTAGAGATAGGGTGAGGAGCTCGACCATTCGGGAGGGGCTCGGAGTAGAGCCACTGCTCCTCCACATCGAGAGGAGCCAGTTGAGGTGGCTCGGGCATCTATACCGGATGCCTCCTGGACGCCTTCCTCGGGAGGTGTTCCAGGCACGTCCCACCGGGAGGAGGCCCAGGGGACGGCCCAGTACACACTGGAGGGACTATGTCACTCGGCTGGCCTGGCAATGCCCTGGGCTCCCCCCGGAGGAGCTGGAGGAGGTGTCTGGGGAGAGGGACGTCTGGGTGTCTCTGCTGAGTCTGCTGCCCCCGCGACCTGGTTCCGGATAAGCGGAAGACGACGAGTACGAGTACGAGTACCCTCAAAATAACCGTGTAACAAACTTGTGACTCTTGCTATCATTTCAGGAAACAAGCATGCTTTGTTAGACAGTTAAATATGGGGTGAAATGACAACACAAACAGCATTAGGTGTAGTGTTTTTTTTTCCTTTACATTGTATCAAGTATCGTTTAAATATGCTTTCATTATTTTGTTATTTGATTTCTGAGGAGGACCTTGTGATGGAAAAATTTGTTTCTTGCTAAAATCGTATGACTGGATTGAGCTTTGCTTTCCATGAGCTTATGACTGTGGACTCGGTTATGGTTATGTTTTGTCTTTATTATATTTTGCTTATGAGACTCTGCTCTGCCTCTGAAGGTCATCTGACAGAACTAAGCTCTGCAGCTGTAGAGGAGAAAGATAAACAAAGTCTGCTCTCATACTAACTTACTGAGAAGTTACTTCTCACACTCTGTCTCGTAAATATTTCTGCACACCTCTGTCTTTTAGAATAAAAGAACTGTGCAACACTCTGATTCGGATGTTTTTTGCTGTCACCTTGCACAGGATTACTTTAATTAACCTCAGTGATTGATTCTTACCATAACAGTGCTTGAATAATCTTATTTTTTCAAAACCCCACCTTTTTTCCATTCTTGGTCCCAACTTTTGAAACCAAAGATCCAGTGAATAGATCTTTTCCTTTCAACCAGGCTTAGAAACCTTACTTTTGTACTCTGTTTTGAGTTGATGATTTTTCCATTTTTTCATCTTTAAAGATCTCACTTTGCTTTGACTTCTTTTCAGGTTTCTAGCAGAGATTTCCAGGGACAAACCTCATTATTGCTGACCTTCACTGCTGAGTTTCACAAGAAAACATTTAGCAATTAGGTTTGACAACAGGGATGAAATGTAGTAGTTTGGCAATTCAATGGACTCTTCAAAGTTGGTAAAGCGTAAGTATTCATATCTTGAAATGAAATCTTAAGAGTTTGAAATTTATTGAAACTTATGGTTTAGTTTAATTTAGATAATTAGATCCAAAAATCTAATTAGTTTAAAGTACAAGAGCCCAACTGCGGGGAGGCTTTGCAATAAAAGAGAGAAAGAAGTGGGATATTTTAAATCTTTCTTAGCAGGTGAGGAACACAGTGGTGGATACATTGTCGAGGAGGATACAACTGAAGCCAAAGCCACAGAAAATCCAGAAAATGCTGAAGGATCAGACAGAGCAAGCATTATTATCAAGAGAGCAGATGATTGCCACAGCGTGGTTCTGCTCAGTGGAGCCCATACAAGATCCCGCTCAATGGGGGACCTGAGCTGTGTCAGAACATAGATGCTGAATTCAGACCCAGAAAAAACTGCGATGAATTTTCGTCAAGTCTCGTTTTGGCAAAATGCTGTGATGGATTTGGTCACATCTTCAGTCTGTGTACTCAGAAATCAGAGACTATTTTCAGATAATGAGGATCATGTAATAGATGATGGGGTCCTTCAGCCCACCATCATTTAAACTTGTTTTCTAAATGGTTCTCGGAAATGTTGGATCTCATATTGTAGAGATAATATTGTACTTGTAATAAATGAGCATGTGGGTTTTGGTCTTATGGGGTACAGTTGAAATCATAAGAACTCTCATTCTAAGAAATCTTAGGAAATGATGTTCCCTTTTTTTTGTTCTGACATTTTTATTTATCTTTCTTTATCGACAGAATAATTAATCTGTGCTTTCCAAGAATGTTCTGCAGGAGGTTGTCTATTCATATCATTGCACTGTGTCTTCAGTTTCAAATTGTTGTCCTTCATAGTCCTTCATATGTTTCTTTTATATATCTCACTGACATGCTTTCTGTAGATCCTTCGTTCACTCTTGAGGTCTTGCCTGCTCTCGCTGCGGCAGCTCTTCACATATTTAATGTATTGGATAGTTGTTTTCTTCCTGGTTTGATGTCCTTTTGTTAACTTGCACTTGTTTCTCCTTCTCGGCATTGCGTTCACCATCCATGACATTAAATCTCATTTCGGATTGTTTTCTGCTGACTCTATAAGCAGAAACACAGTAGGTTTTTTTTTTCTAAACAGGCATATTATCCTTTTTTTATTTGTGTGGAAACAGATATATAAACCAGTGTTACATTTGGGCAAACTTTGGGTTGATTTCAAAATAAACTACTTCTTCAGGATACATTTGTGGAAATGAGAACCTTCCCTTTTATGTTCACACTGATATACCACAGATCCTCTCTAAATGTTGATAATCAGAACGTTTGTGTTAACGTGGTGAAACAGCGATGTTCAAGATGCCTCTGGTACAGATGAACCTACTGAGATAAGGTAGCACATTTATCTCCCAAATGAAGCAAAGGTTTCTGGCTCTGATATGAGCTGGGTCTTTGAGATAAAACAAGATGGTACTTCATGAGATGAATGACTTAAGTTTTGCCTGGAGGTTTCCCCAAGGATTCCTTTGATAGGCAGAACACATAATAGCGTGTATTCTTATCACAAACCCTCTTTTTGTAAGTCCATGGGGTGGAAATGGAAAGGGATTACACCTCATCTTTGCTTGTAAGGGCTTATCATACAGTGGTGCTTCACAGTTTGCAAACCTTTAAGGATTTACTAGTATATACTGTACTTGACCAACAATATCACCAGAGTTTTGTAGAATAAATAAGTTTTAAAGAATGTCTCATCATGGTGAATTTGAGAAAAAAATTGTATTAAATACTCACAATGGTGGAAGTCTTAAGCTAGTCAGACAGTAGCCCTGGTTTTAGCTGATTTTATCAAATTCAAAAAACAAATTAAAGTTGCTTATTACTGTCAGATACCACATTGCGTTAATGGATTTTACTTAGTCTACGTCACTATGAAATATTACCACAGCAGATGCTGTATCAGTTCTTCTCAGATCCAGAAAACCACAAGAGTTTACCACCTTTGATGCAGTTGCAGAAATTACAGCTTTTTGCAAAATCACGTTCTTTCTCCAGTGTAAAAAAAGAAATTATCTATTACGCACTAGTGTAGCGCTGTATGCCACAGGTAAGAAGATTTTTAGCTTGCATTATTTTAGTTTGCTGAAATCTTCTAGGTGGCACCTCTCTGAATAGCTATTAGCCATCCACTACTAAAGGAAAAGAAACAAAGAGCTAATAATAACTTTACAGAGCATCTCTTTGAAATTCCCAATCACATTATAAAGGTGTTGGGTCACACCTCCAAATCATTGAAAATCAAATCTCATGAACAAATGTGCATAAAATCCAGCCCCTAGACATGCAGACTTTTTCTACAAGCATTTGTGAAAGAATGGTCACTCTTAGGCACTCAGTGAATTCCAGCGTGGTATCGCAATATGATGCCACCTGTAAAATATCTCCAGTCATAAAAATCATTAAAATCTGCAGGGACCAAATAATTAACCACTCATTTAATTCAGGTGTGTTATCCAGGGGGACATTTAAAACATGCCGGACACTGACTCTTAAAGCCAAGAGTTGGATATCTCTCTATATGTCTCTACCCCAGCTCTAAGGTTTTATGAAATAAGAACGTGAAGATGGTACGTCTTTATGGAGTTAATTTTAATGATGTAACTTGTAAGCACCTTATTCTCAATCGTGGTGGATATTAATCACAAATGTTCAAGCAAAATTCCCACCAACATTAAATGCTGAATAACACAATCTCTACTAAAGATATCCGCCTAACTGTTGTAACATGGCTGAAGACAGTATAAGCGATCCCTTAACTTGTGAAACAAAGCCCGTAGGAGGTTCTTTTCAAATTTGTTGTAACAGCTATCTGCACTGCAGTGCTAACGCTAGCTTGAACAAAAACACAAACAATAAGTGGACATTTGTCCTTAGCATAGTCTTAACACATTTATATACTTATCTTTACAGATGTACTTTTAGGTTAGCACCCTGGATAATGACCAACTATGATATTTCTGTACTTTTGCCTGTTGCTGAATTATCTTCCTAAGCCAAAAACAACAATTTACAGTTTTCCAAAATGAAACATTTAGTTAGTTTCTGTAAAGTTGCTATATTTTCAACAACCACCACAGTCCACTCTAATGTTCAAAGCAGATTGCTAATCCTGAAAAATGTAATTTAACTCAATTTAGTTACATTTAAACAAAATAAAATGGTGCGAAAACAGTTTCAGTCTTGAAAATGTCCAGAGGTACATCAGTATGTTTTTGTCTCTGAGTTTTACTCTGAGGTTTTAAATAATATATTGTAAATCATTAGTTTCCTGTTTCCTTTGATAATGACAGACTGATTCTCTCAGTAAAACAAGTGGGACCTGTTCATCTCCACACCAGCTGAGAATATCAAATGACATGAGTTTTCCTCAATACTTTGGTTAGGGTCAGTGATGACTCTTATTTGTGTCGGTTACAGAAATGAAAGTGTAATTTCTTCAATAGTATAGAGATAAAAAAAACAAGAAACATTGATGCAGATTTCTATTCACAAGCCTGCAAAAATATCAACCGTGTTTAGATGAGAATAGATTTACACTAGTGAGGTAAATTGAGGTCAAGATTAATTTGGCTCTGGCATTTCAGGTTGACAGAGTGTGTATGATTGGACAAGCTTCAGTGTGTGTTAGGATGCTCCTACTGCTGACGTACTTCTATAAATGGGTTTATTCACGTCAACGTATGGGGCAAGGTTTAGAAATCACAGGCGTGCACGCCTTCAGAGCCAATTAAAGTTCTCATGTTTGATTCCAGTGTACACCAGAAAAATGGTTTTCCAGGGTTCTTCTGACACAAACAAATTACTCTTCAGTGCACACACACATATACACACATTTCTGCTTTGATGCCTTCGCACCTTTACTTTTTTTTCCTCGTGTGTACACTCCTCCCTATATTTCATTGTTAAAAATAATTATCCTGACAGAAAGCAGTGAAGTGAGAGGAAGGGAATAGAGTATATCCTGAGGTAAGGCCAGATCAAAAATACATTCACACACTTAAAGAAAGCATACATGCAACAGCATAAATCTACACAAACACGTGAAATGTATTATTTCCACCTCATCACTTTGGGCTAACTCATGTGAAGGCTGCTCTCTGTGATTGGATCATTTCCTGGAAGTGACTTAAACTTGCAGGTCAGATCGATGCCATGGCACACACTTCGAGAGGCAGAGGGCCGATATATATCAGTCCTTTTCAGTCCTCCCCTTCTTTTCACCCGTTGTGTGTATAAGAAATGGACAGTTTGGTCATAGTAAGGATAATGTCTGTCCAATGATGTGTGAGTATTCAGTTAAGAAATTGAGAAATAGATTCAAAACAGTGTGAAGGTGTGCTTGTGTGGGCCCAAGTTTCTGGCAAAACAATCTTGTAAATAAAATTCAAGCTTTGTAGCTTTGTGGAACAAAACACCTGAGAATTTTTTTATTTTTTCATTTTTTGTAAAGTTAGCATCTAGATCGCTAACTGTTGCAGCAATCTCTCAGTGTAATTTAAAATTTTAAAGATTCCCACCTTGGGTCAAGGTCTTCCATAATATTGATATTTACAAATCTGTTATGCTTTATGGCAAATAGTGATAACATTTAAATAAATAAAATAAAAGCTTGTTTCAGTTAACAACTTTTTCTGCATAAGCTTCTTTTTGCTCCCCTGCGATGCCGAAGTTTTCTTCTCAGTTTTTATTAATCTGAAAATTTCACTACTCTAAATGTTCACTCAAAATACATAACAAACATCTGTCCTGTGTTTTCTCCTTCCTAACATTAAATTATTTCAGAAGAAAATGATCCTCATCAGACTGCTGGTTCTGCAGATGCAGACTGCCCACTGCAGGCATGTATCACTGGCTCTGCTATTGTTTGAACTTAAGAAACCTTCCAAATCTAAAAAAAAATATTTATGTATTTAAAACGTCTGATTACATATGTTTTATGAGAGTGCAACCATATTTTGACCAACAGCTTAAACCAGAGAACTATTAGTCAAAATATGACCAGCAGTCAACGGAGTGTAGATTGGCGGATGGATTCTTGGCCCCAGCCCAATATCCAATCCAAGACTGACATCAGCATCGGGTCTAATGCTGATATCCAATCGGATTTTACCCATCCCTGAATGCAACGCAACAAACTCTGTTCTGATCCATCCCCTTAAGGTGTCGTTGTCCAATCAGGTTAAAGCAGACGTTCACAAACCACACACAACTGGAACAGAAACACAAATCTTTTGTACAGACTCATAAAATCTTTTCTACAGATGCACAAACCTGACGTTCTCAGACTTTTTATTCCAGCAGGTTAGAAGGCTTGATTTACATGCACAAAATATTTACAGACACACTAACATTTGTGCCCAATTTCTGGAGTCTGAAGTGATGTTTACTGAAGTTAATTGGAGCCAAAGGCTCACTGAATGATCCAGGACTTTACAAACAGAAAAAAAGAGCACCAGGAAGTAGGGAAAGTGGAAATAGAGCAAATAAAAGGGAGAGATGAAGTGAAGAACAAATTAATTGACTGAAAGGAGGAGCATAAAAAGAAAAAAAGACTGGGCAACATGAGGAGGAAGAGAATGGATGGAGGGAAGGAAAGAAGGGTAGAATGAGAGAAAGAAGTGACAACCTCAAATTAAATTCCCATCATGTCAGTGTAGAACAGAATTCAATAGTGTTTATTGGCAGCCCCTAGCCTCAGGGAAATTACATTCTGAAGCAGAGCATGGTATGAATGCACACACACCCTTCAACACACGCACACACACTCATACACAGCCATACACAAACAAGTGAACACACCTATTGTACACAGCACTGTGCTGGGTTCTGGACTCAAAAAGGCCTTCTGGCTGATGTGAGCATGCAGACAGGCAATTTATCCCCTCGGGTCTATATGCCATTTACACTGGTCATGTGTGTACTGTATGTATGTCTCTGTCCTAGTGCTATTGTGTGTATCTATTTGTGTGTATTTTAACTTTTTTCTACACATCCTGGATTTTCCTGCAGAACTCTAAATTATAGTATTCAAAAGGTCGTGCTTCCTGTCTATACAAAGTCATTTCCTCCACAGTAAGACTCACGATACTTCCAATCACAGTACATACGCAGGTTTAATATTACTGTGGCTGTGTTAAATGTCTACCCCCAGGCTTAAGCTGCCATAAACACGGGGCTTCAGCAGCTTTGTTCAGCTTCCAGCAATGCCAGTAAAGGCAACTCTCTTTAATAGGATGTCGTTTAACAGTTTTATGTAGAGCACATGAGGAGGCTATTATTGCTGATGTTTCTGGAATGCAGATTCACTCTAAATGGATAACAGTCTCTCTTTCACCTCTCACTTTCTATGGCATTCTAACCCTTCATTCTCTTGATTTGAATGCATCTATTTTCCTTCCTCTAGGACTGCACAGAGAGGGCTTTGCGTTGCTCAGTCAAGGATCTGAAGTCACTTTTCTACTGCGAGCTGTGTGACAAGCAGTACCTAAGACACCAGGAGTTTGACAACCACATCAACTCCTACGACCATGCACACAAGCAGGTACACAAAGAAGCACCTGACACACTCACACACTACTTGGCAACACGTAGAAACACAAACAGGCATCTTTTTTGATGTTTGATTTCATATAGTAGGATTTGGATGTTTTACTATAGCGTTTTGCATGCTGATGGAAAGCTGTACTATTATAACTGTGACAGTCTGCCCATTGGTTGTTTCCCAGCAGAAAGAGTGTGACAACTGCATAACTTCTTTATTTTTACAGTAAAGAGTGTTACTGGATTTATTCTTAGGATTTGCATTTTAATACACTGAATGCCTCATTTTGATTCAGTGAAAGATAGACTTGAAAACTTGAAGAGAATGAACTAGTTGAGAGGTACAAAAACATACAATAAAAAATTATACTTTTTTGAATCAAATGTTTTCTTTTTTCACATTATTGAAAATAATTTGTTCCAACGTTTAATAACTTTCAACCTTTTACTATTTTTAACTGCTTTGGTGAAGTCTAATAATTGTGATCTGTTCATTTCTTCTTTTTTACTTTATTACTGCTATTCACTAAGTTTTTATTTGATGCTTGGCAGAAAGACATCACAATTGGAGACACCGAGCACGCAGTTGTACAGCTGCTTATCAAAAGTTTAACTCTAACTTTAGCACATTGTTCGCATAAACACCAGTGATATTTTTCATGAGCTGTTCTTTTGATAGTGACCCAGCTCTTCACCGTCTTTCAGGACAATCACTCTGCTGATTTGTCGTAATTCCTGCAGAACACAAACAGAAAAATTAAGTCTTCTCTTGCCAACTGAATCTGCAAAAAAGCTCCAAAATAAAAAGTTCAAATTACATGAAAAATAGTTCAAACTATGCACAAATAAACTGTTACTAAGACAACTAGAACACAGAAATGTAATTATATGTAAAGTTCATAAGCCACAAATCAATTATACAAGAATGTTCCCTTTTCCCCCTCCAGTCTTAATTCTGAAAGGGCTGATTTCTATGCATCTGGTATGCTTTTAATCAGTTTTTTCCTGAGTTTGTGCTTCCTTCTAAAGACAAATAAATATTTAGCATTAAATAAACCGTGTTGCTGTTGGTTGTAGCTAAAGCATAATTTTGTTATTCTTGCTTGGACAATTTGAAGCTAGTGGGCCATTAGAAGAAGCCCCGGCAGCAAACTTTCAGTTCCTTTTACATCCACTTCACCTCCAGTCTGGACTAACAAGCTGAAGGTTCTGCTGATAGCCCATTCTCCTAAAGCTATCTGTTGTCATGCTAAGACTTATACTCGCACGTTAAAGCACACAGACATGCACTTACCCCTGTACACTTGTCCGCAAACACAAGGCAATCTCTCAACCAAGCCAAAGCGCTTCCCACTTCTGAACGCCCACACTGTGCATCATGAAATAAACATTGAATAGGGGCCGTTCCTCCTCTGTCATTGCTCTTTGGAAATGAATTGAGGCAACTGCAGGCCAATGTTGATGCTTTGTTTTAGCCGATGGCAGGCACATGAAACGAGCTGCATGAGGCACTGAGCTGACAGAAGCCAGCGGTACTGTGGGAACACACACACACATACACACACGTACAGAAATAAGAGGACACATGTACGCCCTGCCTGCAGAGCAGACAACAGATGAAATTCTAGCTGAAGACAGTTTCCCTGCAGGAGTATTGGCTTTGGAGAATGGGAGCTGATTGCATTTGCTTTGTCTCCTTTTTCTTGTCATCGATTCCAGGGTAAATATGTCTGAATGCAGGGTTTTACAAGTCTTTACTGGTGATTATATGCATTGCTTTTTACAAAAATATCAGAATCTAAATCAGCTTTACTGCCAAGTTTGTACGGACAAACAAGGAATTTGACTCCGGTACACTTTACTCTCAGTGATTTTTTTTTTGTATATATAACAGTGGAAATAATGAATATCTTTTTAAATGTACATATAAACACAATTGACTTTACAAAAGAATATAATATGAGATCAGTCCAAGTATGCATGATGTTGTTCTGGAATGTCAAGTGTTCATCTGAGAAACAGCCTGGGGGAAGAAACTGTCTCTGTGGCGGCTGGTTTTAGCAGACAGCGCTCTGTAGCGCCGACCTGAAAGTAAAAGCCTGAATAGTTTGTGTGCAGGGTGTGTGGGGTCTGCAGATATTTTAGCTGCCCTTTTCCTGACCCTAGACCTGTATAAGTCCTGGTTAAGGGAAGGTCAGCTCTGATGATTCCCTCTGAAGACCTGATTGTTCGCTGCAGCCTGGACCTGTCCTGTTTTGCGGATGAGCCAAACCACACTGAGATGGATGAAGACAGGACAGACTGAATGATGGCAGTGTAGAAGATGACCAGCAGCTCCTGTGGAAGGTTGTACTTCTTGTGTTGCCTCAGGAAGTACAGTCTCTGTTGGGCCTTCCGAACATTGTCTATGTGTGAGGACCATCTCAGGTTTCAAGAAATTGTGGTTCCTAGGAACCGGAAGTGGTCCACAGCAGACACAGTGTTGTTGATGATGGTGAGGGGGATATGTGGGGTTAGTGTTCTCCGAAAGTCCACCATCATCTCCATAGTCATGAGTGGGTTAAAATGTTGTTCCAAGACTCACCTAAATAATTCCTACCGGCATGTGATAATTCACTGGCAAATGGGGATCAGAGAAAAAATAAATGTAAATAGAGAGTAATACAAAGACATTGAGAACTACATTAAATTATACATGAGATTTTAAAATGTCCATGAAATGCTTATGTGCAAAGAAAAACAAACCGATACAACATGGTTTAAGTGTATATAAGAACAAAATGCTTTGCCTGCAGGTATGAAATGAAAGTAGGAAGGAATGAAATGGAAAGACATAGAAATACAAAGGAGTTATACTGGTGAAGGGGCAAAATTACCTGGAGCCAACATGGGCTTTTGCAAATCCTAAATTATAATTTTTGGCCTGGCTTTGGTCAACTCCATTAGTTGATTCTGGCTGGACTGACAAGGTCAGAAGGTGGCATATTTTCCATCACTTGAGACATGACGTTACCTTCTACTTTTAAGTTGGAAAATTAAAAATATCTTCCTCATGTGTTCACTGAAAATCGTCAGATTGAAGAGTTTTTATTAGGTTCCACAATACCTACAGGTTTGCATGTAGCAGGGCCTGTTTTTATGAGAGAACAATAACCTGGCAAATGACAAAGAAGCAGAAGGGTTTCATTCTTATATATTTGTCCTGTCATAGACTGATCTGTTTCACTTATTCTTTGCTTTTTTCCCCAGCCACAGTAGTTTATCATATATGGCTCTTTATTGCAGCATGATTAATATTCCCCATAGGATAACCGCTCACAGCTTCCTACATCTACACACATTACAAACATCTGCACTGCTCAGGCATCTTCATGTGTCAGGGATCCAAAACCCACAGTTCCAGTGGCACATACCTAGGGCTATCATCAGCGAGTGCAGAGTGGGAGGTTGAGCATCACTCGATAATGTAAAAAGACACCAGCTTGTGTAAGACTCAGCTGAGATTAACCTGACAACTGTCAGCTCCTGCATTAGATCCAGGTTGCAAAAATGAGTGAGTGAGTATATAAATAAATCTGATGAGTGAGGAGCTAATCTGATGAGTGCATGCTAGCGTTCGGCGATACATATTGAATGGGCGGATAAGTGTAACACAATCTGAAAGTACATGTGGCGTAATCCTGTTGCAAATTACACCGCAAGATTCAATTCGCAAATAGATGAAGTGAATAACAAACCCTGAGAATAAAAAATTGAGAAGAAAATAGAGAAAAATAAAATATACTGGAAAGAAAGAGGAAGAATGCGGTGCACAAGGTTGCATCTATTCCCAAACTCCTGAGTCGCATCTCTACCCTTCAGATGTATGTGGAGACAAAAAGTCTGTGCACACTCACACCTGCCAAGCATGGTTAAAAGAAGGATTAAAGCATGTCAGAAAAGGAAACCGAAGTGAGGGGCATGAATCATTGTTTCCCTGGAAGAACCAGTACACCCATGGCTATAGATTCACATAAATACACTCGCACACATAATCCTATAACGCACACACTCTCACCCATATAGGAATGGCCAAGCTAATTGACCTACCGCATTCTTTAAAATGAAAACACTCTTTATGTTGATTCTATCCCCCCACATGTTTCTTGCATTTGTGTTTATCTGTGTTTGTCATAATCAAACAAGCAAAGATGGTGCCTCGTCTTGCTCCCACATACAGATGTTTGTCAAAACCCCGTTGGCGTCACATTGTAAATCACTTGTTCCCCTTTAGCGCTTTCATTTATTCTCAGGAATAATGAAGGGGTGTATTTTAAGCCCTCCACCTGCCGCTATAACCTTGGAAACATGGCAGCAGAACATTTTACACAAGCTTGTCATTTTTTTTCTTCTCTAAGAGCACTGAACCGATTAATTCTTCCCCTCCAAAAAGAGCTTTGAGTCCCTTATATGGCTTCAAAATACATTATACAGCATGATGACCTTTTAAGAGTTCACTACCTGATGTAGGCTGCACCTGTGTGAAGGCAAACCATTTACAAATCCATAGGTTCACTTTTTTCAAGCATTTATTTTCGAGTAGCTGTAGGAAGCCATAACTCAGGTGGGAATATTTGTTGACTGGACTACAAATAGTTGTGCATTTCACAAATATGGCATTATGAAATATCATTAAGAAAAAGCATTTAGTGAAAATAATCCATACGTTTGCAGTTTCCCATTTGCCACAAGCCATATAAGGGGAGACAACAAACGCCCCCACAGTAAAACAAGTGTGTGGCAACATCATGCTGGGGGATTATTCTATTCAGTGGGCACTTAAAGCTGGCCAGAGTTAAAAGGGAGATGGACAGAGTTAAACACAGGGCAATCTTAGTGAAAAAAATGATAGAGGCTGCAAAAGTCTTGGGACTGGTGTGAAGATTCACTCTATCATTTCCTCTCTACCTTACAATTATGTTCTACTTGTTGTTGGTCTATCACATAAAATCTCAAAGAATGCATGTAAGTGTCTGATTTTAACATGACAAATTCAGTGGTTATGAATACTTTTGCTTTAATTGTAACTTTAGAGTTTTGTACACTAGAACATTAAAAAAACATTACTGAGCAATGACTCACATATATTTTCTTTTCCCACTCATGCTGGCTTCCTTTGATTGATCAGTTTTGATGTGATCCAGGGCTGCTGTGTTTTTCTGTGTTTCCTTATCGTCCAGTCAACCTCCTTGTCCAGTCCAGTATCGGCCTCCTTGACGTGGCCGATACTGAACCAGTTCCTGTGGGAGGTTTTTTTCCTGTTCAAAGGAAGTGGTTTTTCTCCACTGTCACTGCATGATCAAGAGGATGTATTGCTGCATACTGCAGTCGGCTTTCTTTTATAACTTTTTACCAGTTGCCATTTTATAATAAGCCGGATTTGACAAATGGATTGATACGGACTGTATGTAAGTGGCTCTGAATCTAAACGAACATAGACTACGTCTGGCAGCTTAACCAATGTTTGCAACAGCCTCTCCCTGTGACCGGATACATTTTCCCATTGTTAGTTAGTTAATTGTTAGTAATTTAGTATTTATTGCTTGAATTTCATTTTATCAGTGTTTTTAAGTTTATATTTTTTTTTATTGCACTGTATGCGTTTGAAGATAAACAGTGTTACATTTATTTTTGGGTAGTCGATGTGAAATTCATTTGAACCATACTAGATTCTTTTTATTTGAAGTGACTTGGACCAGTTTATATGTCAACGTCTGATTTGATGTGGGCTTCAGCAGCTAAAGATGGATGCAGGGTAAAAGTTGTATGAAAGATCACTGATAACTTTCTCAAACTGCAGTCAGAAACACAAAGCTAAGTGGAACAAAAAGCAATAATTTCACACAGGGCTTGAATTTTGGTCTGTAGACAAATTCCCATGTCTGTGCTGTGGTAAATGTAAGGTGGCATTAGGAAGAAAAAAGCAATAAAAGAAGCACACCACAAAAATCCTTGAAACACACCAGCAAAAAGGAAAAGAAACAGTAATTTATTAGAAACCACTGTAAAGGAAGAAAAGCTTTATTTTGTTGTTGTCTTGTTGGATTACTTTGCACCTAAGTTTTATTTTAATGTCGTTTTTGTTCTCTCTTTCAGAAAAATGTTTTTATGTTTTGCTGCTATATTTGAGAACTTTTTCAGTTATTTTTATTTTATGTGATTTTATTTATACAATCAATCTACTAACAAATGTTTGTGATTATTTTCTGTGTAAAATCAGAAGTCATTGAATCAGTTTTATTTAACCAAGTAAAAGATTATTTCATTCATAGTTCTGGGGTTGCCTTCCCTGTGAGTAAAACATAAATTAAGGTCCTTCCAACAGCTCAGAAACAGCATCGGTAACACCTTCATGTGAACTGCTTCTGTGGGGCGCTCTTCACTGTTTGGTAGTGTTTTGGTCTCAAGCTGTGTGTTAAAGGAAAAAAACTTTTTTTTCCCAAGCTGAATGAAGATAAGTGCCCATGAGCTTTGGAGGAGAACGTTTACAGACTGAGCCCGCTGACACCTCTGAAAGACAGCTGCATGTGGAGAGCCTCTAAAACAAATTTTTCTCTCGCTTTTCCCCTCTGTCATCTTCTTCCCTATCACCCACCCCCTTTTTTTGTCCGCTTCCCGCAGAGATTGAAGGAACTGCAGCACAGAGAGTTTGTTCGCAATGTGGCCTCAAAATCATGGAAAGACCAGCGCAAACAGGAGAAGGCTCTCAGGCGTCTGCACCAGCTTGCGCAGATGCAGCAAGAAAGCCAACGGTGAGCAGGAGGAGAGTGTGTTTATGTGTGTGTCCGCGGGAGTCTGTGGGTAATGAGACCAGTGGCAGGAGTCCAGAGGGGTTAGAGTGCGTCACATCCAGTCAACGCTTCTTAGACTTGATGGATGCAAGCAAAGATTTGAGAGCACTCAGCTGGCCTAGATAGGCCACAGGTGAAGTAAATATAACATAAAGACACATTCTTGCTGACACGTGGAGAGTGGATGATTTGTAGGTGAAGGAGATGTAGTTTTTAGAGAGCGAGGAGTGGAAAACCTAAAGTTAATTATATGAGTGAACAAAGTGAATAGATGAAACATGCCTGCGGGTTTGCAAGAAAACAAAAGATAAAAAATGTGCATTGCTTAATAATTAATCTTGATCGTGCTTGTTTGCTTTGCAATTAAAAGGTTCTTCTATAATCAGATGACAAAACGTGGACAACATCGCTATGAGGATAAAACAAATTTGTTTTCTTTCGCTCTTCTTTCTGTTATTGATGTGGGATTATTTTCTTGAAAGTGCATCAATATCAACTTCCTTGCTATAGTAATATTATATAATGTAACAGTGAAAAGCTGCCCTTTATCAATAACACATAAAAGTGGTCTGCAGTTATAATAATCCTCAAAAATCCTGCAACTAAATAATCGGAGAACTAAAGGCACTATTGCTTAAATTTATGTCAATAACTTTAATCAACACAAGATGATCTGATGAGTTCTTCAGTGAAGGATGAAATTTCGTTTAAGTCTTGTGCATGTTTAGATTTTCTTCTTCATCTTACTGTCATAGTTTTAAAATGGCAAAAAAATATCAGTTAAAACATCAACTGTTAATATATGAATTACCTGCAAATAACCACATTTTTTGGTTGGATTTCACTGGACAAAACCAGGCCTGATAACTGGCAAACCTGTAGATTTGTTGATCACTTAAATAGAACCTGTCTGACAACACGAAGTAGACCAAAAAGCAGAAGAAAAATTCGAGAGCATGAAAAAAACAATATCATTGTTATCTATCAGTTTGGAAAATGTTTTAAAAGCAATTTCTAAGGTTGTGGGACTGCAGCAAACCACAGTGAGAGCCATTATCTGTAAATGGAAAAAACATGGAACAGTTGTGAACCTTCCCAGGAGCGGAGAGAGTCAATGACTCATCCAGGAGGTCACAAAACAACCCAGGACAACAACGAAAGCATGGCAGACATTATGCTATGGGGATGTTTCACAAACTGTGGTGTCAGACCTATTTATTACATATGAGGGATCATGGATTCTGCTAAATACATCAACATACTTGAACAGGTCATGTTGTGTTATGCTGACTAGTACAAATCATTGAAAGGGGTGCTTTAGCAAGCGAACAACCCTAAGCAGAATCTTGGTTCCAGAACAACAAGATCAATGTTGTGGACTAGTCACCCCAGTCCCCGGATATTAACCCAGAAGGAAACTTTTGGGTTGATATCAGACCTGCTATTTCTAGAGCATAATCCAGAAATATAGAGGAATATTGGAATCCAGTCCAACCGTTGTGGGCTCGAATATCTGTTTACAAGGACATGAGGTTGGCTCCATGCAACACATATAAAGGAGTTCCTAGAACCAGCTAATTATTAGATTAATAATTCACAGTAAAGCTTAACAAGCTTAAACATTTTTTGGTGTGTACATAAATAGTTTGAACATGTAAGTAAAACTGCAGACACAGCTATTTTCTCCCTTTGGAAAACAGTACAGTGTTCCCTGTGGATTTGCGTGCCTGGATTTTTTTAACACACTGCTTTATTTTTAATACAATTGTACATAATTATTGAAAAGGGGATGTAATTGAATATGTCATGAGCTTTTTGAGCCAATTACCTACTAATTATTCCATATATAATGAATAACTGTATTCCTATGTTTGCTTATGCTTGAGTGAAGCAGGCTGATTATCTCTGATATGTCCCATAAATATAAACAAGTTGGTAAGAGTGGCATTAGTTAACCCTATCCTGAAGTTGCAAGGGTTTGCTTTGGTTTCCCTTATGACATTATACTCTGGACATTAATTACCTTGATTTTGATTTAGAACCACAAAAAAATAAACTGGACTACGCCATTCTTCTAGAGGTTTTACAATTGCATATTTCTGGCTTCAAATGTTTATATTTTCATGGTTTTCTGTTGTCATTCAATTTTATCTTATATTATTGGATTTGATTTGATTTGGGTTGTGCCTATAAAACTTCGAGGTCATTATCTATTTGCCTAAGTCAATGATTACAAACAAAAGGTTACCTTATGTTTTTTTCAGTCTGCAGCTCCCAGACAGTTGCATCCTACTGTGTTTTTTTTTTAATTTTCTTCACTCAAAGTTTGTATAAAAAAAACTGATGTCAAAGAAAAGGTTATCAAATTTTTAGGAGCTCTTAACCTTTAACTTTATGCTTCTGGAATTCAGTGACAGGAACTTTGACTAAGGCTGGGTAAATTAATTTAATTCTAGAGATTCATGGATTACAGTTAAAAGTGAAGGTGGAAATAAAATCTTTTTGTGTATTTTCTATCTTGTTTCAGAGTTCCAAGAAGGACTTACGGACTGAGACGTGCAGCTAGAGCTGTTAGTCAGACACAAGATAAGGATGTAAATCAAAGAAAGTGCAGCTCAGAGGACAATCCGAAAGCCTGTGACCACCCCGAGCGAAGGACTCCTACAGAGCCAAGGACTTTCAGCCACCAGTCAGATGATTCATGCCAATCTCTTTCACAAATAACTTTAACCACAGCTCTACAAGAGTCTCCGCTGATCCCTTCAGTGTCTCATACAGAATCTCTGACACTGCATCCGCAGTCTTGCTACAGCTTTTGCCCCCAATTGCCTCCCCCTGCACAGGGGAGGGTGGGAGGCAGGCTCGGAGTGTCCTTCTGCTTCTCTCGGAGAGGGCCCAGGCTAGAGCCTTCTGCCTCGGTCTTCTCCGACCTGGAGGAGGAGGAGAGAGAGAAGAGGGAACAGATGAAGGAAAGAGTAAAGGCGATAATAGAAGATTTGAACAGGGAACTAGGGGAAGCAGATGAAAGTGAAAAGGACAAGTCCAGCTCTGACAGCGTTTTGCTGGGGGACATGCAGCCAATCCCTGGAGAGGTCGCAAGAAAAGAGGAACAGATGGAACATTTCCCTATTTCCACTCCAGACAGTGATAATCAGAGCCAGGACTTATTACTGTTACAGTCGCAGCTCCCGATGACCGTATGTGGCACTGCACTGGCAGTGTCTCAGATGGACACCAAACAGAAAGACAGAATTGCAGAAAGACACCAAGAAAAACTGAGACAGAGAGAAGATTGTGATTTTCTATATGTGCAGGGCAAAGACAGTTCAACCCGACTGAGATGGCCTGTCAGTTTGCTTAAATTCACTAAGTCTCAACCACGCATCTCCTACAGCTGCAACCCGCTTTGCACAAATCGTCAACCTGCAGAAAGACTCACTGAAGATCTGCGGGTGTCCCAACAAAATCTGCTGCATGCTCTTTCAGGTGAATTAAATCCGTTTGTGCCATCTGTTCATACTGCAGATGCTCATTCCTGTTTGCAAGGACGAGATAGACATGAGATGAGAGCACACAGACAGGGAAAAGATGAGCAACATATCAATGTAGAGACAGAAGCACATCTGCTCCTTGAAAACAAAAACCTTTCATCAACAGAAACAGGATCAGACAAAGGAAGGTGCATACTAAGTGAGGAAAATTGTGAGGGGGCAGCCCCCCATTTATTTGACCCCAGTCAGAGTGACAGCTCTGACACAAACTCACAGAATCCTCCGGGAGGCAGATTAGAGAGTGCAAGAGGGATCAGGAAAAGAGCCATCACAACCCTGAGCTGTAACTTAGAGTCTGTCACCCAGCCTGGCACACAAGGGCTGTGCATCAGTCCGTCCAGGTGTGAATGCGGGAGTGAGACAATGTGCAAGTGTGCCAGAGCTCCAGAGCCACATGTGGGTGCCGCGGAAGTGTCACCCAAACAGAGACAGAGGAAGACCAACACAAAGAAACACAAGCCAGCAAAGAAAAAGACAAAGGTTAACAAAGAAAGGTCTTCAAACAACCGGCGGTTGGCAAAGTGCAAAGTAAGGAGTGTTGTCTCAGCAGTCTGCAGAGCAGTAGATGCTGAAGAGAGATGGGTGAAGAAAAGAAGGCAAAGAAAGGAAAAGGTGAGGGGAGTGGCTGGCCCAGGCAGCGACTGTCTCCTGGGAAGATATGCAACTAAACCAGTATCTGTCTCTGTCAGAAAGAGGAGGACTCAAAGGAGACGCAGTGGTGAATTCAAGTCAGAGCCGGGCAGTGAGCAGGCAGAACCGTACAGCATCTGCAACGGGCTCGGAGACACAGTAGAGGAGAGAGAGCGAGGAGATGCAGTCGCCTTTCCCAGGCGGTCCCACTTCTCCTTTCGTTCCTCCTCGCCGGGATGCAACTCAACACCGTTTTGGGAAAGGGGTCACCATAGCAACCCCAGGAGTTTCATTGACTTCTGTTACCCTGACAACAGCTGTGCTAGCGGCCCGATGAAAAGGAGAAAACTCCTCCACAGGGACAGAGAATTCATTCATGGTGAGAGGAGGAAATCAGGGGGGCGCTCAGGCTGCAGAGACAGAGGCCTGACTTTAGAACGCCAGCAGTGGGAGTGGACGAGAAGTGGCTCTGCTGGAGGCAGTCAGGAGGGCAGGTTGAAGACTGGATGGAGCCCGAAAAATAAAGCAGCTGATTGGGATCATGTGGGAAGGTTTAACCCAAGTCCTTCTTGCTGGAGCAGGAGACATGAGAAGACAGAAGATGTAGACTGGGAAAGGAGCAGCATCGATAGGTGGACATTTGGCAGCAGTGATAGCTGGGAAGACAGGGAAACAAACAGGTCCATTTCATGCACCAAGATAATTTGTGACAGCAGAGACAGCCCAGGCAGCACATGGAGGTGTGCAGGCACAAGGTGGTCAAGTTCAAGACACCTCTCAAGCCCTGAGTGGTGGACAAGCCGACAGCCATCCAGCTGCCAGAGTGGAATGGGTGAACAGAGCAGTAGATGCCATAGCCCACGCTCCTGCAGCCCCTGTAGCAACACCAGCTTGTCCGAACTTAGCTGTGAGTGGAGCAAAAGTAGCACCTGCTCAGGAGTCACTGTAGATAGGCTGACTCTTGGCTCCTGCAGAACATCGGCAACATCTGTAGAGACCCCACTGGAGGCAGGGAAGCACAACAGCCCCACATTCACTCCAACCACACTTCCCGTATCTCAGTCGTTACCCCAAACTTCACAGCTAAAAGGGTCAAACCCCCATTGTGACAGAAGTACCTTACTGATAAAGGAGACCAGTTCACAGTTAAACCACGAACCCTCTGTTTCTGATCCTACAAGCACCTCAGACACAGCTTCTCCAGATTTGCACCCAAGTAAGACTTTGCCACAGACAACACCCAGGACATTGATTTTGCCTCTCATTGGAAAACGTCCTGCAATCCAGAGAAAGACAAGGGAAAAAAAGGATCTGCTGGAGAGGAGTCTAGAAAAGAAGAGAGAGGGGGAAACTAAGCTCCATGAGGCCCTTGGCACAAGGAGTAGCAGTCCAAAATGTCCTCTGAATACTGCTGAGTCAAATCCCAGCAGTATTCCAAATCTCTGTCTGCCGCAGACTAGGACAGATGATAAACAGGCAGTTGTAGAGACAACTGCACCAATCAGCTTTTCGGCAGAGGAGATGGACAAATATCGTGTCCTGCAGGAGCAGGCGAGAGAGCATATGCAGAAAGTCCTGGAAAAGATGCAAGAAAGTCCAGATATTCACACACAGACAAGCTATAGACACAGCACACAGCCAGATAGTAGTTTGATTTTACAGGAACAACACAAACCTGCACCGCTGCACTGCCCGATGGAGCCTCAGTTGATTCATCCAGATTTGCTGCAAAAACACGTCCAGCACCCGTTCCATGTCAGTATCCCACTCTCAGAGGATAACTATACACCGCCAGTGGCTCTGGGAGTTCCCAACCTCAACCCACTTCCACTTTCCCCCTCAGTCTCCAATCTTCACCATATAATTTTACATACGGCTCTCTCCATGGCACCCCATGTAGCCTCCACTTCTAGCTCATCCACTTCTATTCACCAACATTCCTCTCCACGCACTCCTTCCCTTCCTCATCCTCTTCACTTTACCCCATTCCCCATCTCTTCCCTGTTTCCTTCAGTATTTTTTTCCCATCAGCCCATCCCTCTCCTCTCCCATGTCCCAGCTTTGCACGCATCCTCTGTCACTCCACTGTCCCAAGTAGCCCTGCAACGCTTGAACTCACAGCCTTTCATGGACCGGTCATGGCCAATGCAGTTTCAACAGAAGGCTATATGATTTTCACAGAATCGCCCTGATGTTTATCGATCTCTCTTGCCATCACTGGCCAGCAAGAGGACAACAGGGAATGCTTAAAGAAAAGCCTCTTTTGGTTTGCCATATCAGCACCAACTCTTACTCACAAACTCCTTCACAAATACGTCTATGCGTGCACATACTCCAATAAGTAAAGACTGATTTTAAATGGAAATTTGTTTCTCCTTTTAGTCTCTGCTGCTCAGCAGCTGACAGCAGGAAAAAAAACAAACTTTGATTCTGTGCTTTTGCCATCATTCATCATGCAGGCCCAGAACAAAGGGAAAAGGTACACCTGCTATTCAAAGACAAGCTGGGCTCATGTCATCCTCTCTTTTTCCTCCAGAGCTACAGGCAGAGCGGCTGCCTTTTGAAGTACCCTTCAATCCAGGGACAGGGTAACAAGAGAAAGTGATAATACTCCCTGCTTATCTCCTTTTCATACAGGTTATATGGGTTAGACTGTGACTTTCAACAAACAGATAACATACCAAGGACCAGGGGGGGTGGCAGCACAGCCATTTCAACCTTATGTGAGCTTTGTGTGAGATAGGGGTAATCCTATTCAAAGACAAATTTACATCATGAAGGACAAAGATTTATATATTTGAAAGCACTGAAATAAAATATGTTTATACATTAAATATTCCCCACTTAATGAATTTATTGATAGATGTCCTTTTACAACTTTGAATGCAAAACATGGCGTTTTCTTTTCATTACATTACACCTAACAGTTTCATGAAGCTGATATGTTATATCAAAGTCTGAGTGACAATAAAGGGGCTATTATGCATTTTCAAATTCGGTCTGGCTTTTGCTGATCATGTCCTGTGTCGCAACAACATCCACATAACATGTTTCCTCTGAAACTCAAACCAAATTTAAAGTCCAATCTGGCTTTGGCAGCACATCCAACTTCAGCGTGTTCCAGTTCAAATCCAAAGAACCACGGGATTTGCTAGTTTTCATGCAAAGTGATCAGGCTAACATTAGTAGCACAAGATGATAATCTACATGACTGCATGTAATGAATTTAAAACAATGATAACATGTTTACTTATACATAGGGATGTGATTGGTATCAAACTGGGTTTCTAATAAAGTAATTTTTAAATAATCAGTATGAAGTCCTTGAAGCTCATCTCCACCGTGTTGTTGACTAATGTTTGTGATTTCATGTCAGCTGCAACCCCAGGAAGCTATGTAGCCACAATTTGCACATCAATTAAAAATAAATCACAGTCTATTTTTTCACAGACAGCTTGGGAAACTGAATTTATAGCCATGGCCATTAGTTTGATGATTTAACAAATCTGTTTCCCCCTAAAGAACTTAATTATTTGTCAGTCTCCACTGATATTCACAGTAAAAGAAATATCTGTTTTGAATGCTCTGCTCAGTATGTTTGCAAAGGAGAACTAGGTAGTGTGCAGCTGAAACACAAGTCACTACATTTTACGTGTTTCAAAGCCATGCCCTATTTAATAAAGCAAAATATTCTATCCTGCATGTTTTGTCTCTAATTAACTGAGGCAGTACTGAAATATGCCACTATCCAAATTGTCAACAAGCCCTATTAAAAGAAAATATTCTCACCTTTTGTGTGTGGGCCAGCCAGGATGAATTTTGGGCTCAGGGTTGATAAATACCATCAGAAATCCGACGTCAGGGTGTTCTAGCTTATTTTTCTGACATGAAACCTGGAACATCTCACTCTAGAGGTCCATGGGAACTTCTGGTTTTGCCTCTTTCATTTGAAGTAGTGTCTTCCTATGACTCTTTGTCACAGGTTGCATGTGTACAGTGTCACTCCCGGTAAAAAATAAAGGTTTTATTGCAGTAGCAAATCTCACAATGAAAAATATATAAAATGATCCAATTTTTAAATTGAGTAAATTAATTGAATGAGGAAAACATTTTCTAAAGAAATAACTGTTTTAAAGACAGTCACTGTAGGCACAATTATTGGCATCACTGCTGTTAATAATTTGTACAGTAGAGCAGCACTTGGTTCTCTTTCTAAAACATCAAAGGAGCATACAAGAAGCAGGATCTCTGCCCATTCCCCTTTGCAGAACGTCTCTAGATCGTTCAGAGTCCAGGATCCTTTATTATGCTCTCTTCAACTAACACCCACAGGTTCTTTAGGATTTAGTTCCTTAAACTGAGATGACCATAAAAAAGATTAATTTTGTCTCTTTTTACGCATTCCTGCATTGATTTTATCACATGCTTTAGATCAATATGCTGCTGAAAGATCCACTGACTACTCACTTTTGGTTTTCTGGTAGGGTCCACCTGAGTGGTAGAGTCCATTCCAACAAGGTTTCAAGCTCCTTTAAAAGAAAAAAACAGACCCAAAGGACCACAGAACCTCAGCTGTACTTTACATGCATATTTATATCTCAAGCATACAAGACGTCATGGATTACACATTAGAAGTTTAAAGCATATAATTCATTATATGTATTTTAAAGAAATTCATAAGACAGCAATAACTTTGCCACCAGAGATTTGGGTAAAAACAATTATTTCTTAAATTAGGCCTTCTCCCCTCTAAATAAATGTACTCTAATTAAAGGTTGGATTTTTTTGAAGTTGTCAGTGTGGGATTATATTTCTCCAATAAAATATTAATTTTAAGAGCTTTTTACACATTTCTGGAAAATAAATGTGTACAGCTGAATCTTATATGGAATTGTGTTTTTATACCTTCAAATAGTATTGTGGAAATAATCAGGAAAAAAGAAGAATAATTTTATGTAGCAGAGGTTTGATTTAGAAAACAGGTCAAGCACGTTTATTTGTAAAAATGTTGATATTTTGATGGATAAAATGTGTGGTGATATTTCAATTTAGGAAGTTGCGAACCCATTTTTAATGTTGACTCAGAGGATGACTCTGCCCTTTAAAATGTACCACTTTTTGTGTATCCGATGCATCTTATTGCCAAACACTTAAGTCATTTTGTCTAAAGACAGATTTTTCCAGCCTCATTTCAAGCCGTTTTAGAACAGCAGAAAACACATTAAGTGGTAGAAAAAAAAAACAACCTTTTTGGATCATTAATAAAAAAGATGAGTTTTATTCTCGTATTTCTTGCCAAGGGTTATGGATGATGGTAACCGTTTCTATGCATTCAAGCCTGATAATAAACCTGCTTGCCAAATACTTGATAGCTACAGCGGCCGGCTCCCAGGGAACCGAACACAAACGAGAACAGAGCGGCATCCAGATGGTGTATGGACTCGGACTTCCCAGAGTGCTTTGAGAAATTGAATTGATTTTCCCTCCATGATATCACAGAGTGCAGCCCTCCACATGGGGTTATGGGTGGGTATGGCAAAAAGGACGATATTACTCCAGACAAAAAGAAACAAAATGTATAGTCCCTGCCTGGGGGTGGTGGTATAAGCAACACATAGATTCTGAAATTAGAGTCCACGTCTGTTTTCTCCTCCTGCTGACCATTTAAGTATGTGAGAAACAACGACTCACTATCTCTCTCTCAATAGGACAAGACATCAAACAGACTGTCTGAAATATAGAGCAGCAATTATTAGCAGATGTTAGATGTTTCAACATAAACCTCACTATCTTTACCTCTCATCCTAAATCTATATATACATATATATATATATATATAGATATATATATGTATGTATATATATCTATATAGATATATATTTACTGACACGCACACGCCCCACTGCTCAGTTTCTCTCCAAGAGGTTCATTCAGAAATACCTGGTTTGTGCTCCAACTTCTCTGCACTCCCAAACTGATGATAAGGAAGATGATACAAAATCAACTGAGTGCTTCTTTCCCCCTCTGTCCTCTCTGCACTTCATAGGAATTCAAATTACTGCTGCAGCCTAAAAGCAAATGCATAAAAACAGTCACATTAGACAAAAATGGTTCCTTTAGAAGAAAATAATGAGGTGGAGCTGAGAACTTTTATTATAGAGGAAAATTCCAGCTCTCCCATACTCTTGCAGCGCGGCCATGTGGAAATTAGTAATCACAATATCAGTGTACTTCCTGTCAGTGACTGATTAAACCATTACCTAAGCCCCTAGATTTGCCCCCTGGTAGGTTCATGTTTTGCTGCTGCGTATGCTCACCCCCAGAGAGCACGTTGATTTATGATGGAGAGGAAGCAGTTTGCTCAATCAATCAGCTTCTGAGAACTAATGAGGAATAAAAACTAAAGCTGGCACTCAGTCAGACACATCAGCAGCCCCAATGAGCTCTCTGCTTGGGCAGGATCTCTTTTTATTGGCACCACATCTGACTGTTAGTCTGCGGTGTGGAACGACATGAATTGTCTTCAGGAAAAAGTGTCCTATACAGTGACTGAGGCGATCAGCCTATCCAAAATTGCAATGTTAGGCGTACCAGCAGCAAACGGAAGCATGCTGATTCACAAACAAGGGTAAAAAAACGAAGACAAAAATTTTACACTATCCTACTAAAATATTTAAAGTCATTTAACTTTTCAACATGTTGGCACATTACAATAGCAAACTTTACAGTATTTTACTGGGATTTTGTGTAATTGACCTGGACAGTCTCTAAAGCTGCATTTGTGATAAATGTCTGTTCTGTGTTGCATGCTACCCTAAATTTGTCTTTTTGAGTTAAATACTTAAGTAACTATTTTCAGTGTGCCAAGTGCCAACAAGCTGGTTCCAAATCCTCCATCCTTCTGGCAGGATGCTGTGGTGGATTGAAATATTAGAATGGTTCCTCTCTCAAATTTGGCATTTGAACTCCATATCACATTATGAAAATAACCCTCCTTTTAACAAGTCAAACAATATTTTGATAACATTCAAGCCTTTAAAAAAAGCAAAATGCAATTGGGAGGAGCTCGGAGTAGAGACGCTGCTCCTCCACATCAAGAAGAGCCAGTTGAGGTGGCTCGGACATCTATACCGCATGCCTCCTGGACGCCTTCCTCGGGAGGTGTTCCAGGCACGTTCCACTGGGAGGAGGCCCAGGGGATGGCCCAGGACACGCTGGAGGGACTATGTCTCTCGGCTGGCCTGGGAACGCCTTGGGCTCCCCCCGGAGGAGCTGGAGGAGGTGTCTGGGGAGAGGGACGTCTGGGTGTCTCTACTGAGTCTGCCCCCGCGACCCGGTCCTGGATAAAGCGGAAGACGACGAGTACGAAATTAGTTTTACTTATTTCTATAAATAGTTGTGGCTAAGAAGAACAAATGTTTTTCTTAGAGAGAGAATTTATGTCTATCTAGTAATAAGCAGACACCAGTGGATTAATACTAGATGTACATTTTTTCCAACTATAATCTTGAGCAAACTGTTCGATTTTTCATGTCTATTTTTTCAGTAAAAATGAACCATAACATTTATAAGAACTCTCCTCCTTTTAAACTACATGGAAAAGGTCAACAATTAAACTCCAGATGAATCAGTTTTATTGATAAGCCACGAAACTGATTTAATTAGGTAGGTAATTAGGTAGCTCATAGATGTATCCCCCAGCATGATGCTGCTACTATCACGTTTCACCATGGGGATGGTGTGTTCGGGGAGGGGTCCTGTGTTTTAATTTTCCACCAAATATTTTCCACATACTGTCTTGCATGCAGGGCAAAAATTTCAGTTTTGGTCTCATCTGAGCAGAGCATCTTCTTCAACATGTTTTCTGTGTCCCCTGTATGACTATCATATAAAATATGAAAGACACATTGATGTTTGTGGTTTTAACATCGCAAACTGTAGAAAAGTTTAATGGATGCCAATTGTTTTGATAGGCACTGTAATTGAGGCTGACTTTCTTTCTTTTATTTTCCGTGGTTTGAACCCTGCCCCTTTCTTTGATTCAACCATGTCTGCAAGACTCACACGGTGTCCTCTGGCTGTCCAGAAGAAAAAGAAACCATCATCCCTTCAATGTCCCATTCAAATATCTGTTCGAATGCTGTTTTACCACACAAACCTGCGAAGCACATCAACATTATCACTTTACAAAAAAAGGTATTTTTGTCCTGCAGTGACATTAATTATAAGCTTTATTTAGCTCTGATGCAAAGAAACACACTGTTCAACTTAGACTTACCCCCTTTTTACTTCAACTCTGCAGCATTCTTTGACTTTACTAGCAAGAGAGAATAAAAGTTCAAAAGAACATGAAATGACAGAATTAAAGCTGAAATTCTGGTCCCCATTACCTGAACAGTCTGGTGACCTGTTAGTCGGATCATTATATCGTGTTGCATTCTTCATCACCTTGTTAACTCTTCCTGAGCTTTTGAACTTCCCCTAAAAGTACAGTTCAAAGAGTAATCTGCCGCCGCTGATGTGTCAAGAGACCCTGCTCTCCCTGCAAGTGTGAAATATGGAGAGATAATTGGATTCAGGCTGTTTAGGGCTTTTACTTCAAAACAGTGCATCACCGTGTATAATTTGGAGACAGAAAAAGCACCTTTATCCAACAGAACACCACCAGTTTCTTTGTTTTATCCAATCGCTGTTTACTCTGCTCTGCCGCTGAGCCAAAACATGCTTCTGTTAGGTTTTTCTCTGTAGAGAAGTGAATATTGTTATTGAGACCATTAAAGTTTGTTGTACTGATGTGCAATGATAAAGAATAAAGATATTTATAACTCACAAAGCTGAGGTTGTCTAAAATGTCTTTGTATGTTGCAGCATTAAGAGGTCATTTCACTGGAACTAGGGGGCAAACCTAAACCCCTTAAAGTTAAGGCCATATCATAATTTCCCCTTCATCAAACATGGTGCAATGCTTTAAAGCAAGTTTTCCTGGCAACTGTGTAACCCAAACTCATCCACCAGATTCCCAGATGTGAAGTGTGAGAAGTGTGACTGGTCCCTCTAGAGAACACTAGATGCTCTAGGGTCCAATGTTGGTGTGGTGAGCACCCCTGCACCCTATGATTTGCATTACACTTGTAATGCAGATGTAAAGTCTGCATGCAGCTAGTCAGACATGGAAACCCGTTTCACAAATCTCTACACACTGTTCTTGAGGTACTCTGAAAACCATATGAAGTTTGTGGCTCAGCGTGTGTGATCCCCATTCTGTTATAATATGTGGCCTTTCTCCAAGTTGCTTATGTTCCCAACTGCCGTCACTTTGTTATGATACCTCTACCAGTAAACAAATGTTTACCAGCTATTAAATTCCACAAAAGGACTTATTGCACAGGTGGCATCCTTTAATGGTACTGTGCTGGAATTCAATGAGCTCCTGAGATTGACACATCCTTTAACAAATGTTTGTAGAAGTAGAGCATAGGATCTTCATTTTATACACCTTTTATACACGTGGATGTGTGTTCACTGTACTCCAGGGGCCTCCACAGTCACCGGATATCCAACCAGTAGAGCATTTCTGGGATGTGGTGGAACGGCAAATTCATATCACAGATGTGAAGCTGAAAACTGTGCAGCAACTGCATGGTGCCATTGTGTCAATATGGACCAAACTCTCTGAGAAAAGTTTAGAACACCTTTTTTCAATCTATGCTGAGAAAACCTAAGGTAGTCCTGTAGCAAAAAAAAAAAAAAAAAAAAAAGAGTCCAACTTGGTGCCAGTGAGGTAAGTCTTATAAGGTAGCCAGTGAGTGGAGTGTAAATACACCAATTCTGGTCAACAATGCATTTACAGATTAGATGCAGCATGCTTTGTGATATTCTTAGACTTGGCATGGACCCACCCCCAAGGACATAACACTGTCAGCACATTGCTTCTACTCATCTGCACAAACACAGAGGTGTAATAGAGGAGAATTTAGGAGGCTGTAATAGTGAGATGGGATGCTCGGTTGTAGAACAGCATGGATAATTCCCTGGTTGTGTTATCTCTGAGAGACAGATGTTCGCAGCCAAGATTGTGATATGTGCGCACACAAAGCAAAAAAAAAAAAAAAAAAGAAAATGCACAGAAGCTGGGAAAATGCAGAGATGCATGAACACAGACAATTGCAGCAATGTGAAAGTTTAAAATAGTCTTATTGACAAAAAAAACAGATCGATGATTAAGATGAATTCTCTTTGCTTTATTATAGGACACAATGTGTTTCCTTGGAATAAACACGGGAGATAAAAACGATTATTCTTACAGAAAGTTTTCCTTGCACGAATTGGATTCACAGCAGAGGATAAAGATCATTTGATACATGGCTTTGGCCTGTGGCTGTCAAGCCCTTGGGTTAGATAACCATCCATCCCATTATGCCATTAATCCAGTTTAAATGCATGGCCACAGCTTAAAATACATCAATCTAGATGGATGAGACACAGTCTGCCGTCAATGCACAAGTCAGGGGTGTCAATTTCATCGTCTGCATCCTTTTGTCCCGCTTGTCTAAATTTCAGTCTCCTTTCCAGGCTTTTTGTCACGTCTGAGAATATTCATAAACCGCTCCTGCAACCGAGCACAGTATCCATGATTCACATAGCGGCCTTAACTGCATCATAGAAAGGTTGAACGAATTGTTTATGGGCCTTGAAGTAAACATGAGTGGTAGAGCGTGACTTCAAGAAGGCTTTTTCCAGAAATGAACATATGGAAGTATGTACAAACATTAGAGCTGCCTCTCAAACTCCTGTTTTGTCTTCTCAGCTCAGATCTCCCTCCTCCTGTTTCCATTTAAACGGCTTCAGCTTTAAGTCTCCATATTCAGATAATTTGCTTCTTAATCCCCTCAGAAGAGCTCCTCACTTAACTTTCTAGTTAAGTCAGTGAAACACACTAACACAGGATAAACAGCACACACACACACACACAGGCGTCTTGCAAATTTCACTTATCTGATGCAAGGACAACTGGTGGTTGTCCTGCTCAGCTGATGTGTGAGTGTGTATGCTTACTGACTGTAGGAGGGTATTTCAATGATTAGGGCCCAATCAGGATGTCGTCATGAAACACGTGCATTTTAAAGCTGTTAATCCAGGATTATTTTCCCTCCCCTTATCTTATTACTGTCGATTATATAAAAAAAAAACACATAAAGGCATGAGAACACACACTCACACACACATACACACACACACACACACCAAGTATGGATTGGTTCCCCAGGAGACTAAGAACATGAATGCTGCTGAGGTCTCTAAACATAGCTCAACATCGCCTATAGGTTTAAAAGACAAATTTGGTTGATGTATGACTACATCCAAGAAATTAGCTGGGAAGGCAATATGTGTCTTTCAGTCGGTGCAGATACTTACTCTACTCTGTTAACGATTATAGCCTGGTAAATTTGGTATTTAACAATACACAAATACTGGCTTTACATTACAGGAACCATTTCAACCTTCAGGCTATTCAGGCTTTCTACACACGTTTAATTTTAAATAATCAATTATTCTTGAGACTGTAACACATGTGTGGATGGACTAATGGATGGAATGGAAGTCTGGACAATCAGATTTATCAGTGCACAGATAGATAGGCAAATGACAAATAAAACACAAATGTAGTAAAAATAGATGGGTAAATACAGGGGTTGGACAATGAAACTGAAACACCTGTCATTGTAGTGTGGGAGGTTTCATGGCTAAATTGGACCAGCCTGGTAGCCAGTCTTCATTGATTGCACATTGCACCAGTAAGAGCAGAGTGTGAAGGTTCAATTAGCAGGGTAAGAGTACAGTTTTGCTCAAAATATTGAAATGCACACATTATGGGTGACATACCAGAGTTCAAAAGAGGACAAATTGTTGGTGCACGTCTTGCTGGCGCATCTGTGACCAAGACAGCAAGTCTTTGTGATGTATCCAGAGCCACGGTATCCAGGGTAATGTCAGCATACCACCAAGAAGGACAAACCACATCAAACAGGATTAACTGTGGACGCAAGAGGAAGCTGTCTGAAAGGGATGTTTGGGTGCTAACCCGGATTGTATCCAAAAAACATAAAACCACGGCTGCCCAAATCACGGCAGAATTAAATGTGCACCTCAACTCTCCTGTTTCCACCAGAACTGTCCGTCGGGAGCTCCACAGGGTCAATATACATGGCCGGGCTGCTATAGCCAAACCTTTGGTCACTCATGCCAATGCCTAACGTCAGTTTCAATGGTGCAAGGAGCGCAAATTTTGGGCTGTGGACAATGTGAAACATGTATTGTTCTCTGATGAGTCCACCTTTACTGTTTTCCCCACATCCGGGAGAGTTACGGTGTGGAGAAGCCCCAAAGAAGCGTCCCACCCAGACTGTTGCATGCCCAGAGTGAAGCATGGGGGTGGATCAGTGATGGTTTGGGCTGCCATATCATGGCATTCCCTTGGCCCAATACTTGTGCTAGATGGGCGCGTCACTGCCAAGGACTACCGAACCATTCTTGAGGACCATGTGCATCCAATGGTTCAAACATTGTATCCTGAAGGCGGTGCGGTGTATCAGGATGACAATGCACCAATACGCACAGCAAGACTGGTGAAAGATTGGTTTGATGAACATGAAAGTGAAGTTGAACATCTCCCATGGCCTGCACAGTCACCAGATCTAAATATTATTGAGCCACTTTGGGGTGTTTTGGAGGAGCGAGTCAGGAAACGTTTTCCTCCACCAGTATCACGTAGTGACCTGGCCACTATCCTGCAAGAAGAATGGCTTAAAATCCCTCTGACCACTGTGCAGGACTTGTATATGTCATTCCCAAGACGAATTGACGCTGTATTGGCCGCAAAAGGAGGCCCTACACCATACTAATAAATTATTGTGGTCTAAAACCAGGTGTTTCAGTTTCATTGTCCAACCCCTGTAGATGGATGGATACATCACTTAGAAGAAATTCTCCCATATTTATAAATTCACCTGTTATCTCTTGTTCTTCCATCCCCTGAATAAGGTCTATCCAGGAAACCTTGGATTTTTGAACCTGCATGCATATAGGTTTTCAGTCATTATTAAAGGTATAAAACTTTTTGAAAGACCTGGAAAATGTTTAAATTTCAGACCTTTTAGGATTGAAGGAACCCTGGAAAAATAGTTGCCGAGGCAGGCAAAACATCATAGAAAAGAGTGTGCACCCTTTTACCAGTCACCTCTCAGCGAGTGAAAATACCCCTGCAGTGTGATAGCTGATGTACAGGTGAGACAATGTTGAAGGATTTTTAAATCACCTAAGGCTTTGTTTGTCCAAAGCGGCCCCTCACACACTGGGTCAGCTCAGAATAACCATACATGGCTGACTGCCTGCGTTCACTCACCCCCACCGGAGTCATTAATCACACAGCGCTGCATATGAGCTGCGCAGACACATGCCACAACACACAGATGTAACCACAAAAACGCACAGACGCATTCGAGCTTGTTTTAATTAGCAAAAAGAATATGCTGGATGAAAGAATGGCTCCAGGTAGGCATTTCTCAAGGCCTGCAGTGGTGCATTACTGTACACTAACCACAGCAGACATGGATATTTGGGAACAAAAAGCCCAGTCCACAAATAACAAAACGTCATATTAACCTGCAAAACTTTTACAACACCGACACACGCTTAACTTTTTTTTCCTCCTGGGTTATATTTTATGCTTTTATGTACAATCATGCAGAATCTGACCATGGAATGAAACGTCAACCAGGCCTCTCAGCTTGCAGCAGGGCCACTATCTGCTGAAGGATCTCTGATAACATTCCTATTTTACAGGGCAGGGATTCTTCGAAGCAGCCATGCAGCAGTGGATGTTTGTGGTGGGTTGTGTGTGCTAACAGGGATGGAGCATGGAGAAATACCTAACAGAGGTTGTGTGTAACGGCACAGAGCTGGACAAAAGTTTACATACACTCATCATTATGATACCATGTTAATTTAGGGCTTTTATTAATTCATTTTCAACTTCTGTAGAACTCAAGGGTGGTAAGATCAGATGATTAACAACTTCAATAAACTTTGAAAGGATCTACATTGAATTTATGATGGATTTCTCTAATCCAAACAGGGGAAAAACATACATAAAGGCTCAATTTATACATATACCCCATTACGTTTTGGTGAAATGTTCCTTAGCAATGGTCAAACCATATGCTTTTTCCATCTATCAACAACCATTTGAGTATCAGGAACGGTAGTTAATCCAAACGTGACGGCTTTGTTGGCTTTTATTAAAAGCTGCTACATTTCAGTTTGTCTGTGGTTAGGACCATTCCAGAACTTTATGTTTGCCTGCTTCATCCGTTCAAAAAAGTGTTTTGATGTATGTTGGATATCGCCTTCCCTGTTGGAGCGCCCAGTAGTGTTGAGGTTTTAAACATCTACAGCTAAGCCCTATATTGTTCATACCCTTGGCAGATTAAATTTTAAGTTATTTTCATTCAACCAAGAAGTTTGTTTCTGATTATATCAGATAGATATATCTCAAAGGATAATAAAGCAATATAAAGCAATACCAATTTAATAAAAAGCTGACTTTTATTTTTTATTTAAAAAATGGATTGTTGAAAATAATGCATCCTTTTCTCAATTTTCAATAAAAAATCTTTACTAGCTTTTCAGCAATCAATACTTTTTATAATTGCTAACCAGCTTTTTACATATTTGCCCTGGTATTTTGACGATTTATCTTTGCTGATGAGCTCCAAATCTTAGGTTGGAAGGCCTCCTAGCCATCACCTTAATCTTTAGCTTGGTTCACAGATTCTCTATCAGGTCAAGTCTGGAATCTGATTGAGCCATTCCAAACGTTAATATTAGTTCCAGCCAGAAGAAACTTGCTTTAAACATCTGCCAGGGGCATGAAATTTTTTGGTCTTAGCTAGTCCTTCTTCATTAATCCATCCACTTTATGCAATGTACGAGTGTCACGGTATGCCCCAAAACATGATGCTGCCATCACTGTGATTGACAATTGTTAGTGTTGTTGGTCTTGACAGCCTTGCCTTGATGCCACCGAACATTCATCTTCTCATTTTGGCCAAATACCTAAATGTTGGTCTTTTCTAAGCTTAGAGCTTTTCTTTAGAAAGCACTTTAGAAAGCACTTTTCTTTAGAAAGCACTTCTTTAGAAAGCATTTTGGAGCACCGTCTCAGTCCAGGATGATGTTAAACTTGCTTCAGTGTTGTCAGGGACATTCATGCTGATGATGAGGTTATCGAAACTTCAGATAAATATGACAAACGGTGCACAGTAGTTTTGTTTTTGCTGAAATCGGTAAAGTCTTTTTAAGGAGGAAGCCCCATTAACACGCAGTCTTGAGCAAACAACTCTAAAAAGGGTGTTTAACTAAAACTACACACAGTTACAACAGAGAACTATTTAAAATACTAAAATACGCAACATTAATGAACTGCATTTTAATTTTTAGCAGTTCTTGCAAAAGCCAGTGATTTTATTTAGAAATATGGCAAATTGCTTCTTTTAATTAAGATTATTTAATAGAAAAAGGGTATGAGGATCACAGCTAGTGCAAACAGCTGCAGTAAGAGTATAGATAAATCCAAGAAAATAAACCATATCAGATACAAATACTGAACTGCCTGCTCATACACTTTAGAAGGGATATCAAGTCTAATTTGTCTATAAAGATTAAATTACCTTTTTCTTCCCGGAGTCATCAGTGCACTAAAGTCTAATATGCAGTTCAGTGAGTAGGTTTTTTCCAACTGATACAAAACTTTATAGTTTGCATCCTAATACTTTTATGAATCTGCTTTAATAGTGTTTTACCAGGTTTTTGTGAGTCATGACTCATGTTACCTTATATGAATACATATGTGACCGTAGTTACAGCATGCTGAAGCTCTGGCTTCAGCTAGACACACAGTGACTAGCAAATTTTTCTCACTGCTTGAACTGTCTCACATTTTGTCTCATCACAACCAGCAACCAGAGTATTGAGTATTTTATGTGAAAGACCAACACAGAGAAGTGCAGTGTTGTGAAGAGAAAGGAAAATGATACAGATCATATGCTTTTCAAACACAAAAATCTTGAAAAACTGTTGTTCAATTTTATTCAGCCCCTTAAAGTCAATGCCATCTTTGTACATCGAAAGACTGAAACTTTTGCACATTCTTCTTTGCAAAATAGTTAAACTCAGTCCGATTAGATAATAATAGTGTGTGTACAGTATTGACCAAATCTTGCTGCAGATTCCCAATTTGATTTAGATCCAGACTTGAAATTCCATTCCATTGTAGCTCTGACTGTATGTTTAGGGTCATTTTGCTTTTGGGAGGTGAACCTCCTTCCTAGTCTCAAAGTCTTCTGCAGTTTCTGACAGGTTTTCTTCCTATGCAAGCTGACCAGCATCCAAATCCCTGAAGAAACACATCGCCACACACTGAGATTAAACTGCACACATATGGACTATTTACAAGTTAGGTAACTTCTGAAGGCAATTTTCTGTACTGAATCATATTTAGGAATATCAGAGTAAAGGGAACAGAATACAACATGCACACATGTTGCATATTTTAGTGTTAAGCACTTTTTGCAACCATTGCATTATTTTCATTCCACTTCACAACTATACACTACTTTGTGTTGGTCTATTACATATTTTTCCAAAGAAATACAAACGCAAAAACACTCCTTCACTTAGGTTCAAAACAAATCACCTGGATTTCTTTTAAACATGTAATAGTAACAATGTGGCTTTCTTAATACGTTATTTTAATGAAAATTAAAAACATAATTTTAACAAGGCCTTTTATTTGGCATAGTATAATAGCACAACACCACAGTTTTGGTTTTAGACTTTTTAGTTCTTTTTCTACTAGCTTATTACTGATTTTGCACTCATTTTAAAACTGCATTGTTGTTACATTGTTTTTGTATTAGTTTGGGAATACATTTGACCTGCATAATTGTACAAGAAATCCAATATAAATACAATATAGTTAAGACGGCAATTATGTTCAAATCTAATCAAGTCTTGTTAAATTTTTAGCTTAAACAGATGCAAATTAAATTAAGGCAGTCAGTTGCTTTCATTTATTTATTTATTTTTTTAGATTTGAAGCCAGAAGCGGCTGTAATGTTTATGGCAAAGATCTGAACACACTTCAGGCTCATTTCTCTGTTCTGAAAGAGTAAATTGGTACAATCAATACTTTCATACTTTAGTGCTGCTGGGGTAACAGACATTCTCAAACACCTATGGCCACAAACAGCAATTTGTAGCACTAAGCCTTTATATAGTGCTACACTATAAATTTCATACATTGTATAAAATAGTTGAATGCCACTATGCCAAACCAGGCTTTTATGTCCCTGACACTGTAGTACTTTTAAAAGGATGTTATGTGAAAACTTTTGTTAGAAAGTCAATTGCTCGCTGCCCTTTTTAATCCAAGTCACTTTGAACATTTGAGCAGCAAGAAAGATGAACTCTGCATGAGTTAATGTCAAATTCAATCTATTGTCTTACTGAATCCAACCAAAAAAGAGAAGGAAAATGAGACTGCAGCATAAACTGAATACCATAAAAATTCAACCATTTACATAAATGGGCAATAAAATCACAGTACATGTAAAAATAGCATGAAGTGTTAATAACTGGGCAGCTCTGACAAAGCTTAAAGGGAAAAACAATTCTGCTTGTTGTGCTGAGAGAGAAAAATAAAGCAATTAACATGCGTCTTTTGTGTTTTTCTTTGTGTGCATGTGTGGTTCGTTCCTGCTCACACAAACCTCTGTGTGGGTGTGCAGCAGAGGTAAAAGCATTCAGGGGTTGTTGGTACGAATTAAACCTCTAGAAACTAATTTTATCGGCATCTGTTGAGGAGATTTGGAGAAGTATTACTCAAGTATGCCCTTGTTTCGACAAAAGCATTAAACAACTTAACTGAAAGAGAGTAGATTTTTAATGCCTCTGTTTGTGCACATCAATTTAATCTTGAAAAGCCGATACAAAAAAGGCACTTTGAAGAGGGCACAAAAACTAAAGGAAAACATGACAGGGTGTAGTCAGTGCTCCATGGGGGCCTCGGTTTTGCCGCCCTCTTCATCATCGCTACAAGGTTCATAGTCGTCATCCAAGTCTGGGTCTTCGTCTTCCATCTCTCCTCCCAGTTCGCCCAGCAGCTGTTCAGCATGCTCCAGCATAGGCTGGTCATCGCATCGCAGCTTCATGTACAGCTGCAAGCAGACAAAAGCAAATGTGAAAGTTTTAAGGCTGGAAATTGCTGTGGGGTAGAAAAAGGTTCTTTAGCAGAAATACTGAAATGAAGTAACTAACCATGGACTGGTATGAGGTTCTTATGGTATGAGAAAAATCATCATGATTTCACAGAAATATACCAAACAATGTATAATATGTTACACAAAATATGTATAACATCATTTAATTTTTTTTTTTTTTTTTTTTTACACAGAACCAACTGCTAACCGCCTCATAGCTTTGCAATGGTATTTAACTAGTCATTTGCTTCAGGTGTGCTGAACTGGAGGAACATCTATAACATGCAGGGCGCTGGCTCCTCAGGAATGGAATTGGACAACCCTGACATTTTCAATTGATTTAAGTCAACTGGCTGCCTGGCAACTTCAGCTGCTAGATGTATTTCCTCTGAACTCAGTGGAGAGATTTCTTTGCTGAGTGGGATCGTTGTCTTGCAGGAAAATCCACCCTTCTTTCATCTCCGTATTTCTTTTCAAAAATATCAGCAAAAACAGACCCAAACCATGGCGTTCCCACCTCCAAACTTCAGATAGTGGGCACAATGACATCCAAAGAGTTATTCCTGGTCCCATCTGAACAGACTATATTCTCTCAGTGTTTCACTGGCATGTCTACATGTTATGGAGCAAACTTTAAAAACAATTTTAAATGCTTTTTCTCAAGGATTGGAGCAGTGCACAGTGAGAGGACATAGAAGCCATTGTGGTTGAAGGCTTTACATATTGTTTTCATGGAGGAACTGCTAATCCTAGGTCTTTCTGAATCTTTTTGTCTTCTCGGACAGAAATCGTCCGAGGAGCACCTGGTCATGGCTGGATGGCTTAGTTACATTCTTTTCACTTCCAGAATGTGGCCCGACAGCTTTCTCTGTTTTGAAACCATAGCTTTTTAAAACCCTGATATACACTGTACTGGTAACAAGCTCAAACCTAGAAGAGGCAAGCAATACAAGAGGAATGGTTAATGAAATGCTCTCAACAGGAGCTCTTTCTATCATGTCACTGAAGTTCTTCAGTGCACAATCCTTAAGCAGCTGCTTGGAGCTGAGAGAAGTGAACAGCCCTTTTGTGATGCCTCTTAGGCCACCTGAAATACCCCACGATATCTGCGTTCTGTCAGAGGCACAGCCAGAGTTTGGCAAACCATTTTTGTCCTTCATTTGGCAAATCGGCACATTCGACACACAGTTTAGCTGCACAAGAGACAAAAAAAGCATAATTTATCTTCCATTTGCTGTTGCATCATGTATGCACTCAGTAAAATGGATCGTTAAACACATGAAGCAACGTGGTGTTCCTGTGCATGCACACACAAATTCTCAGAGTTATCACAGTGAAATATGCTGTTAAAGAGCAAGACAAAAAAAACAACAACAATAAAACAGGGCTGTTCTCAAAGCTGCCACCAGATTTATCTCTGTAAAATAGCCTGCTTGTCAGTAATTACTGAACTCGAAGAGGAGCTGGGTTATAAAACCACCCGTGCTACCAGTAATGATGGTAATGCCATAACATTGTGCTTTAGTATGCAGATACAACATTCAGAGTATTAAAAAACAAACTCAGCCGTTTTAAATCTCGCCACCGCTTTTTTAGAAACATGGAAAAACATGGTGATTGTGTTCATATAATGTAGGGAATCTTATTTAGTCCCAAAAATGTGCAGAGTAGTGCACACAGTCACTTAAGCTCATGGACAATACACAGCCTAGTGCCATCATTCTTACTAAAAGTGTAACAAGGCCAGGGGAGTGAGTGTGACTGCTTTGCCCCAGGACCAGTCTCTAAGCAACAGCTGGTCCTGACAGGAGACACGCAGTCCCATGGGAACTCATTTGGAGTGTTAAAATGTGTGCTGTGTGTGTGTGTCTGTGTGTGTGTAAATTTAAGCTGATGCTCTCTCTGCAGATCTGTGCTCCGGGGATGCAGAGCGTGACCCAGGTCCAAGCACAGAAACAGATACCAGGGGGGAGAGGTGACCCTGCCAGACTCTTTCAGAGCACCAAAGCTGGAAACACACACACACACACACACACACACCAACCCAGTGATTTTTATTACAGCGTTGTCATTCTCAAATCCCTAGAGATGTATACCTGCAAAAAAAGCCTTGCTTCACAAAAAGCTTGGCTCAGTATCGAGAATACTTGCACCTTGCAGCCTCGGGTGAAAAGGAGAGTGCCGGCTCTCACATGAGTTTCATTTGCGCAATAATCAAATACAAACGGCGAACATTTGCCAACTTTCTCTGCTCTCTATAAGACTGGATGCTACCTGGAAATCCTATTTTCAGGTAGTAGATATTTTGTGCAAATCAATAATACATTGTGTCTACGGGACAGGATTATTCATTGTGAGGCTTTGAGCGAGGAAAACAAACAGGAGCTATTCTTTACGCATTCCACAATGAGCGTTGCTGAGATCAGCATGGCTGTCGCAAAAAAAAAAAAAAAGGAAAGAAAGAACATAAGCGTTTCTCATTTAGAGCAGCCATGTTTTTTTCTTGCTTTCCTGGCCCAGAGAGCTGCCAACAGAGTGTGTGTGTGTACGTGTGTGTGATGGTATATCTTTTTAATGCTTTTTCTTGCTCCACTTTAAAGTCCTGGACCAAAGCGCTCTTGACCACTGCTACGGTATAACTGCTTGCACACATTTTCGCTCGCTGCATTTTGATGTGGCTTTGGATTTAACAGGTTGTAGCAGCTGAGGAATACATAACGCCTCAGGTTACAGTTCAGGTCAGAAATTTACATACACCCATCGTGGCCATTAATGTCAATTTTAAATAATGCATTTCAACCATTCTTTTTTCCAGGGTGGAAAGATAATGTAGCAACTTAATTGATTTTTTTTAAAGACTTGGATGAACAAGCTTGAATTTATGAGGATTGTTGAGGATTTTCTCTAATCCGCAAAGGGTCGAAGTTGTACCTACAAGTCTACAATAAATACCTACCTATGCCTACAATAAATAAATACACCCTCACTAGTATTTGGTCAAATCCCCCATAGCAAGCTGTGGAGAAATAGTAGAGTGACTTTAAATTCAGTTTGTTTTCTTGCATGAACCCCACTTTTAAGCAAAGTCTGTGAATTTTCCTTCCATTATAGTATCTGTTACTGTTGATTTGAGTTACAGTTCAACAAGAAATCCTTTGTCTTTTTTATTCCTTCCACTTTACCAGTACCACTAGCAGTGGAACAGACGGCGAGGATGATGCAACCACCACTATGCCTGACAGCTAAAGTTTTATTACCTCGAGTCCTTCAAAAATACACTATATTGCAAAAAGTATACGCTCACCAATCCTACTGATTACGAAAAAAATTTGTCACTGTCAGGAGCTCAGTGAATTAAAGCGTGAGACGCTGATGGGATGCAACCTGTGCAGTGACTCCAGTTGTGAAATTTCATTACTACTAAATATTGCAGAGTTAACTGTTATTTGCATTAAAACAAAGTGGAAATGATTGGAAATGACAATAACTCAGCCATGAAGGGCTAGACCACCTAAAAGCCCATAGTGGAGTCAGCAGATGCTGCAGAGTAACAAACCTTTAGGCTTCACATTAGCTCAAGGACAGTGCATACACAAATTCATGGAATGGTTTTCCATGGCTGCGCTGTTGCATCCAATCCTTACACCACCAAGCACAATGCTAGGCAGAGATACAGTGTAAAGCACACAACCACTGAACTCTAGAGTAGTCTATGTCTGACAGTCTGACAGATGCATTTGGGTTTGGTGCTTGCCTGGAGAACAATGTTTTGCAGAATACATTGCATCAAGTGTAAACTTTGGCGGTGGAGGATTATTGGTGTGGACATGTTTCTTTGGGTTTGGGCTTGACCTCTTACTTTCATTGACTGGAACTCTTTATGATCCAACATACTGTAACAACTCCAACAAGATTGTAGTCCAATTAGCCACATTTTATTTGCAGCAAAATAAATGGCTCACAAAACAGAAAAACAAAGTGAAAGTCGCTTAACACTCTTACACACTCAGAACTGCTCTTAATACTCTCAAACTCTGACTCCAGTCCAACAGGCATGCCCTCCTATATATTTAATGTAGAGTAGCCAATTAACCAAACATCCTTGTTTTTGGACTGGATGAAACTCAGAGGGAACCCACACATGCACAGGGAGAGCATGCAAACTTCATGACAGAAAGTTCCCTAACTGGAATTTGAATCCAGGAACGTTTTTGGTGCAAGGCAAAAGTGCTAACACTGTGCCAATGTCAGTCAGTTAGGAAAAAATGCTAATAAGGACAGACCTAGGTGAGTTTGTTGTGGAGGAGGTTGACTAGTTAGCGCAGAGTGTTGATATTAACCTGATCAAGCTTCTTTTCTATGAATTGGAGTAGGGCAATGTCATCTCATCTGACATCAGTGTCTAGCCTCACAAATGCTCTGCTGGAGAACTGTATAAAAAAAACACACACAACTAAACCTTTAGGACCAAATTCCAAGAGGAGTTGAAGCTGCAAAGGTTGAGCCAACTTTATATTAAAGTCTTGAGGATGGGAAGTCATTAAAGAATAATAAAAACAGTAAAAAAAAATATAGACTGATGGAGGTTTGTGCAAAATTAGATACACAATGTAACTTTTGGAGATGGATGGTCATTAGGCTGCTCCTGCAGTCATTTTTTTCTTATTTTTAGAGCCAATACATATATTGCCATAGAAAAGTAGTGAAGAACATGTTTCTTAAATCCTTCCCCTTTTTTATTAGATATATCTGCAGTATAAATGATCTGTGTTATAGCCAAGTAAGAAGGAAAGGTGTAAAAAATACTACCTACCGATCAACCACGTAAGCAACAATGTGCTCTTTTCCTTCCATTTCCTGGTAGGTAATTTCTTTAAACTCATATGGCTGATTATGTGGTAAAAGCCTAATCATCCCATCTTTGTGCACACCTATGCTTTACTTCCACTTTAATTTCACCTTTTCTTTTATTTCATTTGCTAACACAGTCTGTATCTCTCTTGTCCATTTCTTTTCCTTTTTAGCTTCGACCTTCCCGTCAAGGAGATAGATATTTCTTCTCGCTCTCATCTATACGCTTGCACAAAGAGAACACAATCGTCCACCATTTTGGCAGAATAGTGCCAGGCCCCCTCAATAAACTCCTTAAGGTCTGAATATTTCTTCATTATCTTTCCTCCTCCTAACTTATCTGCTATATCTCACGGTTATATACACACTTCTACAATGGTGAGGGTGTGACAATGGGTGAGATTAGAGCTTCTGGAGTGTGAACAGGGCATGTCGCTGAAGATCTCCAGAGAGCTGACCATAAACTCACACAGCCACACACACCTTAACACCCCCGGTCCTGCAGTCACATCCTTGTAGGGGAAAGGCATTAAAATTACACGACTAGCCCCCTGCCCACAATCTGTGCTCGTGGGATACCCTTTCAACCACTTCACATAGCTAAGCTTTTGAACTCTCTTTGCCCTAGCTGCCTTTGCTGCACACACACACAGCCACACACTCACTAAACCATACATAACAACGTCCTTGTGTGCATACACCGCAGATCCCTCCTCATATCGCACCCTATCTCGAATTCCATTTCACGTCCGGTTTACTATTGATTTTACCCTGGCCCACTATTCACAAGCGACACCCCCCTGCATCAACACACACACAAACACACACACAGCAAGTCTAATTCATTTATTCATTCCTTTCTCTGTCCCCCCTCAAAACCCCCCGTTTGTTCTCCAACTCACTCTCCAGGTCATCTCCTACACTTTTCTTTCTATCAATTCTTCCCCATTGTTCTCTTCTGGAGGGCACAGTTTGCAGTATTCAGCCAAACACGCCCAAAAATTTAATAATAAAACAAAATTTCTGCATACATGACTAAATACAGTGTTTTGCAAATAAAACATTTTCACATTTTCAAACTACAAACAATGTATTTTGTTGGGATTTTGTGAGATAGAGAGTAGTGCGTAATTGTGAAGTGGAAGGAAATCTGAAAAGTGTGACATGCATTTGTATTTGAGCCAGTGCTTTGCAGAACCACCTTACCTGCAATTCCAGCAGCAAGCCTTTTGGGCCATGTCTCTTCCAGCGTTGCCTGGTCTGACATTTTTGCCCATTGTTTGCTAAATAGCTAAAGCAACATCACATTGGATGGAGAGCAGCTGTTACCAACGGATTAGGTTCTGTCGCAGATGCTTGATTGGATTTAGCCCTGGACTTTGACTGGGCCATTCTAAAACAGGAATATGCTTTGATCTAAACAAGCTTTGGCAGTAAAAGTAGAGTTGCTGTCCTGCTTAATGTAAACCTAAAGTCTCAAGCTTCCAACAGGTTTCTTTCCAGGACAGCCCTACATTTAGTTCCAGTCATTTATCTATCTATCAACATTGACCATCTTCTCTGTCCTTACTGATAAAAAGCTTTCCCAAACCATCAACATTTTTTATAAATGGGGATGGTATTTGTAAGGCAATGTGCAGTGTTGTTTTTCCTCCACACATAGCATTATGAAAGTAGACCAGAATGTTACATTTGGGTCTCATCTAAGCAGTGCATTCTTATTCCTATTTGGTTTGACAAACTGCAAATGGGACTTTGTAAGGATTTATATATAACTTTCTTTTTACTTCTATTGAAAGTCAGGTATGTGGACTGTAAAAACATGATGGATCTCTGCAGCTCCTCTAGAGTTACTGTGGGCCTCCTGGCTGCTTCTCTGATTAATGCTTTACTTGTCCAGCTTGTCAGTTCAGGTGTATGGTCATCTCTTTAAACCAAATTTTATTTGGCACTTTCAGGCTAAAAAGGGGGTGAATCCAAGTACACACCACACTTCATATTTAATGTGTTGGTCAGTCTAATAAAAACCTAATAAAACACATCGCATTTTATGGTTATAACATCAGAAAATGTGCAAAGGTTCAGGAGGTAGCAAGGCCCTGTGTGTGCATGTACTTGTGTGCCTTCTCAAACACAAAAAACACACACTTTACATACCATGTCTATAAAGTATGCAGAGCAGAAATGGACTGGCGCCAAAACCAGCCATTTGAGGTCCTCATTTTCATGTTGGAGTCCCTATTAACTAGCAGAGAGACTCCTCTTTAATAATTAAAACTCACGCTGAGGCTTTGAAACAAAGCTCAGATTTAATCTAGATCGCATCTAAACAATGGACAGCCGTGCACACATGCATGCGGGCAAACCGCGCTACAGGATTGAATGTGCCGTGAGGGAGATGGAACACTTTCCACCTCACCTTTCCAAGGTCTTTGTGCTTTACCTTTCACATTATTCTTTTGCTCTCTTCGCCCTGCAGAGAAACTGCTATGCTGTTTATTTAGCACGCCCCAGCACCTCACACAATTCTTTCACCTTATTATTATTTTTTGCCTCCTTTCTCTTTAAGGAACCCAGCTAAGTACTTAATTTACCCAGTTTCTTGTTGCATTTGTTTTGATTTTCTCATACTCCACATCGGTGGCAACTACGATCGATATGCACAAGATTCCCTTACTCGCTCCCTCTTGCCAGCTACAAACTCAGCCTTGCTCCGTCTTAGTTGAAGACGCAGTCAAAGGAAGATGGTGAGACAGTCAAGACAATATACACCCAGTCCAGAGAGAACAAACAACGATGTATTGTTACTAACCAGCTGCTACTCATCTCTAAGAGAACATTTCGGCGTGGCAGATGGAAGATGTGTAACAGGAGGGGATGTAGGGGGGGGTAGGAGGTGGGGCCTGCCATCCTTTAGGCCGCGATGCCTGATTTACAAGCCTATTGGATTTTAGACCAACATGAATCACTGCTCCACAGAGGTATTACTCCCTGACAGAATGGCAGAATAAATGAGACACATCACTTGGTGTGTGCGCCTGTTTGTGGGAAAGAGAGGGAAGGGTGGCAGAGGGAACGGGGTGAAAACTTAAACATCTTTGAGATTCTGCACAGCTATTTCTGATGCAACAATGAAGCTTAGTGAGAATGGGCTCATGTTCACGGAGCTGCATATGCTTTTTCTCTGACAAGAACCGATTCTTTGGAGAATAACCTATTGTGACAGCTTACTGGACGTTAACTATCAGCACTCACTGTTGATCCACATAATACAGGGAACTGCACTCAGTTCATACCAATGTTAAGGTACCAAACAGGCTTATAGGCAAGTGTGTCACAGCACATTTTTACGCATAAAAGGGTAGAAAAAATGTATTTATTTGGTGAGATTTTGTATTTACCTAAAGTATTCAATTCTTGTGAATAATTAAATGTTTGACCTTTGATTGGTTAGCTGATTCCCTTCTACTGCCTTTACATCTAATGCTTTACACCCCTATATACAGTACCTTGTATTTTTACATCTTGAATTTTTCTTTTCAAGGGTGAGGGGTACTTTGTGTGGGTCTATAACACAAAACCCTACTAAAATACTTTGATGTTTGTGGATTTAACATCAGGAAATGTGGAAAAGTTCGAGGGTATCAATCCTTCTTCTCCAGTAGTTAACAGGCATGCCCCGCTAAACTTATCAGAACACTTAAGGCAAAAGTAACCCATATCTGAATAAATGAACGTAGTCCTTAGAATTGACCCTCATATAAAAAAACTGACACATTATTTTATGCAGGTTTGATTAATATTGAAGACAGAGAATGCTGTTACTGATATTTTAAAACAAATTACCTTTTTGGTATTAGTCAGGTATGACCTGGCAGCATCCTGCAAAGCCTTCCACTCCTCATTTCCCTCCACTGTTGCTTCTTTTCCTTCTCTTTCCTGCTGTTGTTTTGCTTTTTCCCACTGGAGGTAGCACACCCAGCCGGACAGATACCAAACCTAAAAGATACAGAGTGAAACAAGTGAGCTGAGGAGACATCAGGTGCAAAGAGCAAACGCAATTTGTTCCAGTTAGATTTCTGCATTAAGGGAGAGAGATTTGAGAACGGTTGCTACCTGACAGGATGGATCCATGCTTTCATTGTAATTACACCAAATTCTGACCCTTCCATCTGAACGTCGCAGCTGAAACTGACACTCTTCGGGCCAGGCACCATTCCTACGCTCTGTTACTGTCCAATTTTTGTTAGCCTCTTGGAATAGAAGCCTCAGTTTCTTCTTCTTAGCTGACAGGAATGGCCCCTGGTGTCGTCTTTTGCTGCTGTTGTTCCACCAGTCGTGCGTTCAGAGATGGTATTAATCATGCTTATGGTTCAACAAATGGCCGATTATCTGAGCTTGGGATGGACAAGTACCGTAGAAAAACAATAATATGGTGGTGTTTTAACATGCAATTGAGCATGTTAATAAAGTGGGTGATAAATGTACATGTTACTCGTACTTTTGCAAAAAGCTGTTGATTTTAGCATTTCTGTAGTCAAATAATGACTGGCACAGAGTCAGAAACAAGCAGGAGATCCCAAACCAGCAGGAAAACATGTTGTTTTGTATTTTCCTCAAAAATATGAATATGAAGCTGATATTATTTATCCTGCCTGAGCAGCAACTTTAAAGAAACAAGAAACAAAGTGTTCACTGTTGCCGTCGCTGACCACACCAACTATCAGTAGGTAAAAAATGAAGAAACATTGCTATAAATCAGAAAAGTTCAAAAGAGGTGGAATATTTTAACTCCGAGTATCTGCTCCGAAACACTCTGAAATCATCTGGTTTTCTTTCTGTCCAATAATCATGCTTCTTGCCTCTGGATAATCACATCGACTGAGCTGAGCCAAGCCTTTCACCTTTAAAAACAATCACGTCCAACTCTCTGCAAACTCGGAGGTGTGTGTGCGCCTCTCATCTGAGGCCAAAGATCACCCACCCACTGTTCTTCAAACAAATATTAGCCTTATTCATTATTTATTGAGAGAAGAGGCAGTGGGGGACCCAGCACCTTTGACAAATCAACCATTTAGCTAACAAACACATCGTGGCAAGGCATGCTGAATTCAGAATTGTCGCTCAGTAGGCCGAGTAGGAGGCTACCCCCACCCCCTGCAGCTGCGCTTATCACAACAGCAGCAATGATACAGAAATAGGACTGTGGCGTTTTTCTCATTGTGGCATTTCCTTAGAAATCTGTAAAAAACACGTGAATATAAAAAAAGGAATAAATTATTACTTCCTGATTCTAACATTATTAATCAGTGAAAGTGTAAAGAGGTAGAATTCCCTTGTCAGATGGTCCACTATGAAACAAGTCGGGGAAAACAAAATGCATGAAAAAAAAAAAAAAAAAAAAAAAAGCTAAATTAAGAACTTAGAGGAATCAATTCCACAACTTCACACAAAGCACACATAACACAAGAAATTCTGAGTGTGTCAATCAAATAGCAGGCTCTGTTTTAATTTTAAAGCCAAGGCGCATCTTAGCTCCCATATGGCGCCACCGAGGGAAGAACAAAAGCATCATAAATCAAGCGAATACCTTTGAAACAAGATTTGCAAAGCACCAGCTCGGTTGTTTGTGCAGACTTAATGTTATGTAAGTAGGGTTCCAAGCTTTGAGATGCACGAAGTGCAAGCAGGCAGATGCGGGAGCTCAACACTTATCAGCTGCACATAGGAAGAAGGGATGCAAGGAAGCGCGACGAAGAGGGGAGTGAGTTACTAGCGTCCTTAAATACGTTTCCGTTGTGCACTTCGTGTCACTTTTGCTGCGTCGCTGTGAAATGAACAGAAAAAGAAAGCTGACCATATGGACTAGTGATTGTATGTGTGGCTTGCTGTAGGCCCGCTCAAATTGAGTGTCTCAGGAGCGAGTTTAAAAGTTCAGCCCCCTGATGACTGCTCTCAATCTGTCTGTGGAGGGGTTTGTGTAGGAGGCTGAGCCAGAGGGAGGGAGTGCGGAGAGAAAAAAAAGAGAGAGTGCTCTTCTGTGTAAGACTACGCGACAAACCCACATTTTCTGTTACTGACAGGGGATTTTTAGAGCAGATTGGCACATACTTCTTACTGAACTGCTGAGAATGCTGCTATTTATGCCACCATGGAATAGGTTCAGTGCCAAGTCCAATGTATGAACGCTTACGGTCTTGGTTAGAAACTGGCACACCTGAATTCTGGATTATTATTCAGTGTATTAATAAAAAAAAGGAACACAAGTTAACTCTTACTGTCTAAACTCCATATTTGAATAAACAAACCTTGCCTAGCCTGAACACAATCACGGCACAATTCACTCAAATCTGCCTCTAGAAACTTTATAACAGTTAAACAAGGGCTGGATTCTAGTCTCAAAGTTATCGCTGTTACAAAAAGTCACAGTTTCAGAGTCACAAAACGTTTAAATCATAACAAAGAAGTCATTTAAACTGATTTCATGGCAACCCAGATGGAGTCGGGGCTCTCTACAGTCATTAGATTAGTGCACATTCTTGCCAACTCCCTGCCCAAAGCTGTCAGTCAGCTGTGTATGATATCCAAAACAGGTGAACTTGCCTAATTTTCCCCCATAAAAAAAATTAATAAAAAAAGATTGAGAAGGGTGTTTTTCCAGTAACAAAATAGACAGATAGAAATGGTTTGGCTCCCAGACTAGGGCCTCTGAATCACTGTTTTAAAAATAATGCTGTTTTGAAGTAATTATTTCGCAATAAGCTCTAAATCGCTCTGTCCTTAAATTTAATGGTGTATTATAGACTCACAACCGGGATGAATAACCTTTTATTTTATGGATAACATTGATGTTTTTTTTATGAATTTTTCCTCCAGGTTATCCTAGGGTATAAATCTCATGACTAAACCTAATCTTAATTATTTTTAAAGTTTGCCAAAGAGATTAGTAAATGCAATAATACTGTGCATGTAAGAAAATCCACTAACAATCAAAATTATTCTAGTATCTATCCAGAGTCTTCTTGTAACAGGATGCGGTTGGTTTGCACCACTTCTCTTCCATCGATCCTCTGAGGTTTAAAGTTGGCATGATTTCTCTTATAATGGCAAATGAGACCTCATAGCTGGATGCTATGCAACAGGCTGTTCCTTCTCCACCATCCTTTTGTGCCGCAACATGTATGATTAGGTCCTGCTTTTGTGTCCCTCTGAAAGACCAGTGACCTTCATCTGAGACCTAGCTTTCAGACACTGGGGCACAAATTGCTCCAAATTACAGTGTAATTCTCTGGCTTTATCAAACCTTTGATACATTCAGCGCCTCAACTTGAGCAAGCAAGGAGTTGTGCAGTACGGAAAGAATTTCCACAATTTTTATATTTAGGCCGGTCAGTCTTTTCCTTCTGGGCTTTATTTTTTTTTTCTACAAACAAATTGATGTACTGCTTTCTCGTAAATATCCTCTGTCCATAAGCAATTATCCTGGAATTATTCTGGATCTTCACCCAATTTGGTGACAAAGAATGTTTTTCTAGAAAGTTGGAGCACCGTTTCACGGAGCAAAAGTGATAACTAAGTCCCAGAGATCCAGGCAAGGATGTTTTTTTTTGTAATGGCCAGACAACTCCAGATCTTAATCCCAATAAAAGCATACAGTCATTCCTCAAAAGTGACTGGACCAAAAAAAAAAAGTAAATAAAGATTTGCGACATACTCCGAGCACTGATGAAGCAAGAATGGTTCACCATCAGCCAGGATTTGACCCAGGGGTTCGTACCCAGTGTGACGTTATTGAAGATTTGCAGAGGCCTTAAAAAAGAAATGCTGACACTAAATACCGAAGCCCTGCTTAAAATGGATCTACTTATCAACAAAAGCTTGTCAAACTTTATCATTGAACTGCAATATACCATAGAAACATGTAACGATATCTACACAAGACACTGTCTTAAACCTTTTGGCCAAAATTAACTTCTAGATAACTTTACTGGATGTCTCCTTTCAGTTCCCAAGTGTTGAGCAACCAGAAACACAACCACTATCTTTTTTACGGTACAAGCCACCATTGACGTTAAAATTGATGCTGCATGAAGACTGAGAATGAAGCACGAGTCTTCTGTTTTATGTTTGTTTGAGGAACCAAATTTAATTCTTCCACCCCCTGTGAATAGGGACAATAATTCTGTGAGTAAAGTATTTAGAGCCCACAGTACAAATATTCATTTTGATACTTTAAGACACAAACAACACCTCAGCTGAAGGAACCGAGCCTTTTTCTTTCCTCTATTAAAGCTATAAAACTCTACAAGGTGGTGTGAACCAGCACTGGGTACTGTATCATAATAATGAGACTGCAGTCTGCAGTCAGACTGATAAAAACAGGTATTTTAATCCTTTGGATTGACAAGTAGTAGAACCCACACCAACATATTTAATTCAGCAACAAGCCTTCTTAACAATCAGAAGACACTGATGTGTTTTATCATAGCGAATTTAACCACCTGCACCTTAAATTCATGCCCAGAGTTCTTGAAGTGAGGGCAAGATTTGCATTGTTCTACCGAAAAAAACTGGCCAAAGATTTGACTGGTTGATCTCTTGTATCTAACTAAAGAAGATCATTGTATTCATGTAACACTGGACAGAACATTCCTTGAAGGACACTCGGGGAACTTTAGCTAATGACATGGTTTATACCCTATCTCTTCTCATTAAAAGGAAGTTGGTCCTTTCCGCAGCAGCCACATGCTTGCTGAGTATGAGGGATTGCTGTAAAGTCAACAACTCTATGCAATCAACTGTCCACTCCAGCCACATACTTGCTCTGGAGGAGGGATTGCGCAAAGTCAATGAATAAATGCAAACGTCTGGGTCTCCCAAGATAAAAAGCTTCCTACCAACTGGGATTATTAACTAAATTTGTTTTATAGGTAGCATCAAAATGGAACGTGTATAGCTGACTTTGAATCTGTCTTTACGGCCGAATTGATCTGATTATATATGAAAATGGATTAAAATTAATTTGGCTGACAAAATATTTTTCAATGAAGGACTTCCCCAAAATATATATATTTTTGAAGTTAGCTAGTGTTGAGGTACAATAATTCCACCAGATATAATAATACACCTCAACCGCACCCCGATCCGGATGTTGTGAGAAAGAACAAATGAAGAGCAGGAAATTAAGATTAACACAAGTTTAATTTGGTCAATAAGTCCAATGATTTCCAATGCATAATTGAATACAAAAGAATAATACAAAAGAAGAAAGATTATACCAAAGGCCTTTGGGAGAGACTCGGTCAGCAAAGTGAGGCTGTATTCATCGAGTGGTCTGTCTAACAATCAGTATTAGGGCTTTTTATACCCTTAACGAACTTCAAAGCTGACTGCTGAAACTTCCTTTTAAGGAATTAGTTACGAAGCCACAGGTCCCTAATGGAGTTTTCTACATTCCTGTGTCCCCACTATAAATTAGTTACCCTCTATGGGAGTACTTTATTGCCCATATCATGCCGAACAGCCCGCATTTACTGCTTACAACTGCTGGCAAACATCCTGACCTGAGACTGACCCTTCCTCCAGCCTGAAGCCTGCTGTGACCTCTCTCTTCCTGCGGTCCCACATGTTTTATCTCAGTTTTATGCTCACACATGCAAACTTAACACATAGTATGAAACTAAATGATTTTAATTCTCAACACTAGAAAACACAAACTATTGTTTCTGCAGATTGAATATCCAGGTGACCTGAATTCAGAGGGGGGTCACAAGGGCAGACAGTAGATGGCTAGGCTAATTACAAACATTGGGAAAGACACAAAGAAGCATGTTCAGGGTGATTTGTTAGCCTTTATAAACACTACACTGATAAGCCAGTGTAAACAGATTTAGAACTGGATTCTGAAGCATTTTCATCCTGTTGGACAGACCTTTTACCAGAAGCATACAGCTCTGACAGAAGAAGTGCTCCATCTGCAAGACGCTCAGCCGTATGTGTTTGAGCCAGAATAGGACTCTGATGATCTATGATGAATACTCAAAAAATGCTCCAACAGGAGGTGACAAGGGTGATTATCGTTTTTAGCACTTAAACTGGTATGAATCTACTTATATTCCATTTTGATGGTTTTCATTTGATTTCCATGCATCTTTGGCGCTATTAAATATTGACTTCTGCTACTTTTGCCTGAATCATGTGACATTCCCGAATAGCAGTCATAGATATCCACTGTAATATACATTAAACACTATGCAAAGTGCAGAAACAAAGCAGATTACTAGAATTTTTTGTGACTTGTGTATTACTAAATCAGGTGCAGTGTTCACTAAAACACACCTTGCTCCACGCACCTTGGATCGTGTTCTATGTTATGTGGAGTCATGGGCGAGCTGGTTGGTTCGAGTGGACCCGCCTTCAGAATGTTTGTGTGCTTGTTGATTGTTTTCAGCAGTCATGGTGCTCGTTTTGCAGGTTGTATATATAGTTGGTACTTGAGAACAAAATCTGTCTGTTTCAGTCCACCTTGGTTCTCTTCATGACGCATTTCGAAGTGTTTTTCATTGGTGAATTATTTACGAACTATGACTTTTCAGTTTTAGTCTGCCCAGCTAAAAGGACCACTTAACGAATTACCCATTTAGGCAGGGTTAATGAAGCTTTGTTGACTTAAATTTGTGTTTTAAAGCTCTGGCATGCGATAACAGTGCTTTACAACAAGGTTATCTTAACTTCAGTGCCCTCAAACAAAGTAAGTTTCACAAAGATTAACGTCAACAGGTTTTAGCTATTAAATGACCTGTTTTCGACCCAAAACTCGTTTTAGACTCGTTTTAGACTTTCCCAGAGCAAAGGTCCAGATTGTGGGTAATGTTAGAACAATGCGGGGCACAGCGGTGGCGCAGGGGTAAACTGTGTGGCCTACATACGGAGGCTACATTCCTCAACGCAGCCGTCACAGGTTTGAGTCCCGGCTCGTTGACCTTTGCTGCATGTATTTCCCCCATTTCCTGTCGGCCAACTTGCAAAATAAAAGCCACTAGTGCCACAAAATAAAAAAATAAAAAAGTTTTTAAATGATTTCAATTCCCTAAACAACTACAGTAAGCCAGTTTCAGGAATAGAGTTCTTTCCCAGCTCTGCAGGAAACAAAGTCTGGAGATAAATTCCTCATGACAAGGTTATTAGCTGCTATGCATTTTCTAGTTTAGTCACAGTACAATAACACCTAAAAATCCCCAGATAGAACTAAAACACACAAAACAAATAAATGCTGAAAAGTTGAGTCTCTATGACAGCCTGCTTGTAACAAAGTGCCTAAATATCCAATTTAAAAGAGTTTCTTTGCCAGGTTGACTGCTCATCTCTTGAGTTTATGCCTTTTTATGCCTGAATGATTCCTAGGTTGGAGTTGGGTAGCCTAACAAATACAAAAACAAAAGTAAAAAAAAACAAGGGAAAAAAGAAGCCAAAATCAAAAGATAAAGAAAGAGTTTATGATCGCGAGGTCTTTTAAAAGATTACAAGCAAGTGTGGCACCTTGAAAGCAAATCACAAAGAGGTGTGTTTCAGATCTGCAGTCCATAGTCCACAAATGTGATAAAACAGGGTTTCTTCACATCTTTCATGTGAAAATTCAATAATGAGTTCTTTCATTTTTTGCTCGTTTCAAACGTTTAATTACAACAGAATGGAATTACCTCAGACATTTCTACAAATATTGGGATTTAAAACATACAATCTACAAAAGACACCAGTGGAAAGAACGTGGATGCATATAGAGTCTAAGAAAGTGCAACTATAACGAAAAGAAGGGATGACTCAAGACTTTCGCACAGTAATGCACACACCATGTACAATTTGTTTAATAAAAGTAATGTATTGTTTACCTGAACAACTTCATCATCTTCCTCCAGGAGACCCTCCAATACATCTACAGCCATCTAATAAAGACAGACAACAAAAAAGATAAAGAGACAGAACTCTAAATAAAAATAAATAATAAAAAAAAAATCAAAGAAAAATAACCAAACATTTTTGACATAAAAATATAAGTTCAGCATTAAGAAAATGCACTCTTCTGAGCCATGGCTTCAAATAAATCTTCAGAGATGAGCAACATTGTTGTTATCGGCATTGTTGTGCATCCTCAAGGCAGCTCGATCAATGACAGTGATCAGAGGGTCTGATAAGCATCTAAAGGGTCAGCATCCCCATTCACAACGTCATCAATACCAACAAGACAACAGACACGGCAGTCAATATTCACACTCATGAGTGCTTATTGCACAGTCGATAATCACTGCAGCCACTGTCTCCGATGGCCCTTTTAATCTTTTTTTTTTTTTTTATGATTTTTTCAGCACTAGAGGCCTTTATTTTTGATAGTAGGCAGACAGGAAGGAGGGGCAAAGAGAGGGGGAGACATTCGGCAAAGGTCGCCGGGTCTGGGACTCAAACCCGGGACGGCCGCTTTGAGGACTATAGCCTCTATATGTGGTCGCGTGCTAACCCCTACACCACCAGCGCTGCGCTCACCTTTTAATCCTTTTACTGACAACCTGCTCTTACCCTCCTACCATCCCATGCAGCAAAAGGCCCAAATAAATCTAAAGATCAACTTGACACTCTGTCCATATTCCCCCACTTTCAGGTTTTTTGTCTTATTCGCTCTCTGTAGTGTCCTGGAGAGGCGGTTTGAGGTCTCAACGGGGCCAAATGTTAGCTGACCTTTGTCGGAGCGTTGTCTGTGGGAGGATTCCATTACAGAAATCAGAGCTTGACCAAAGTTGGCTGCATGTTTGTTTAGCTCTGTCTCTCCATGTGGAACCCGTGGTTGCCTCTGCTTTTGTGCCTGTGTTTGTGTTTGTGTGTGTGTGTGTGTGTGAAGCCCCAGGTGATGATATATTGATTTTTGTCAACTTCAGGTTGGAAGCGATGGTTAGCCAATCACCCGTGGTGAAGGGCAAGAATAAAAGACATGCACGCAACCCTGCGTGCACACACACACACACACACACACACACACACACACACACGCAGAAAGCAAAAGCTCAACAGAAATGTGACTACAAAAAGCTGCACTTGTTTCTTGTTAAAGCGGACTTATTAGCTGGAGAACTTCCCGGTTTTTTTCTACTCCTCCTGCTCAGTGGAGTTTCTTTTCATTAAGTCAACGTGGTACCAGTGATGATAAAGAGGCCCGCTGCCTGCCCAGACTGAGCGAGAGTCGGGTTAATTGAGAGTATCTCGTTAGGAGCGTGCAGATGAGCATGTCACAGAGTCAGATGATTGATTGCTAGACCAATTATGAGCAGAGAACCTATTGTCCTAAATTAATTAATGACTGATTAAAAGCACACAAAACAAAAACACCCAATCTCAATCGATGTGGGATGGATTTATGCCCAGCGCCACAATTATCTCCTCGACTTTCATTGTCTCGCTCCAACACATGCGTACAAAGATATTGTGCCAAACGATAGATATTAGGTATTTTTATCCCATGAATATTTCACATTCTGTTATATGTCACACACCAACTGAAAGAAGTGCAAAATTGTGAACTCAAAGTTAAATATCTAGTTTTTCCAAACTTTGTGCAAAAAAGAATCTGAAATGTAAGGCATGTATTTGTGTTCAGCTCTCTTTACTCTCAAATACAATCCAGTGCAACCAAACACCTATAGAATTCATCTAATTAGAAAACAGAGTCCAAAAGTGTGTCACTTCATCTCAGTTCTGCTGTCAACCTTTGCGTGGAAAGTGACGTACGCCAGTTTCAGGCCTTGTTTTGTGCATACTCCGTGTTTTTAAATGAAACCTCTGGTGAGTAAATGTGGACCATGATCAGTTCTGAATTTCATAAAATCGACCTTTATGGAAACGTGACAAGAAGCAAGCCATTACCGAAACAAGGTCAATAGCAGGTCAGTTTAAGTTTGCCACGAGCCACATATGACGCTTGACAAACATTTCGGAAGAAGTGCTCTGATGAAAGGCCAAAATTTTACCTTCTTGGCCGACATACAAAATGCCTTGCTGAGCACAGCGCTCTGAACACAGCATCCACACGGTGACATAATGGTGGCAGCATCATGATGTGGGGATGCCGTTCTTCAGCACGGAGAGACATGGTGGTCAACGTTGATGGGAGGATGGATGAAGCTAAACACAGGACAATCTTGAATCAAAACCTTTCAGATGTTGTAAAATGGACCTGAGGTCCACCTTCCAGCAGGACATTAAATGGTTTACAGCAAAGCATATTCACTTTTGAGCCCAGACCTAAATCCGTTTCAGAATGTGTGACAATTGATGTTCACAGACACTCTATCTGAGCCTAATACTGTTTTGCAAAGAAAGATAAGGAAAAATACTGGCCTCTAAATCACAGCTAAAAGTTGGTTCTACAAAGGACAACATTAGGGGACGCTGAATGCATATGCACAACACTCTTTTTAGATCTTTATTCCCAAAACGACATGCAACTCTTTGCTGCTTTGTTACTTTATCAAATAAAACCCCAATAAAAAACACTAAAGTTTGTGGGTAACATGGTAAAACGTAGAAAAGTTCACACTAATAGATAGGACAAATGACCTGCTGGGGTATTAAACAACAGATATAGCAGGGAGTTTTAGAGCAGTAAAAGTAGAACAAGAGATATATCTGGAAGCGAGGACAAGTGAGCAATGATAAGCATTATATCGTCTCCAAATTATTAACTACGCTGGTCAGCCCAGGGGCGAGTGATTAAAGATTCAGAGTTTTTTAAGCTGCTTCACGCTCTAAACAACAACAAGATTAAGATTCCTGTGAAGATAAGAGAAAAATAGGGAGTGATACAAATTAAAAGAGGGAGAAAGTTGGAAAGAAGAGGCAAAAAAAACAACAACGCAAGATGCACATAAATACTAAAAACAATACAAGTGTGCTGTCCTCTTTATTTCAAGACCTCTATAGCAAAAAAAAAGCAGCACTCTGGGGAGGAACTCATTTATAATGTCCATTGTGCTCGAGAGCAGTTTGTGTGTTTGTGTGTGTCGTCTTCGGGCAATGCTGTTTAACAGAATCATTTTACTGGAGCGTGCAGCAGAGACTGGAGAAAGACAAATCACTTTACAAGTGAGGGCGCGCCATAGCTCACACACAGGCAAACACACACACACAAACAGGGACACAGGACAGCTACAGTGAAGTAAATGAATCTGGGAGAAGTCTATGCAAACTCTGCTCGTGAGCAATATTGGAAATACAAGCAGCACAATGGTCTAAATGTAATGACAGAAGCTTTTAATAAATAAATAGAAGCAAGTGACAAGGTGAGCAGGTACGATACCATCCACCAGCCTGTGTGACAACTGCACTGAAAGATGCCTTAATGGCTGTCAGGAAAGGTAGCTGCCCGTTTTCCCGTCTGCTGTGTGACAAGTAAATCAGCAGTAATGATGGATGATGACGATGACATTTGTGTGTGTGTGTGTGTGTGTGTGTGTGTGTATGTGTCTGTCATTGTGAATGAGAGACCAGGGAGCTCTGCAGGACACTTAAAAATACAGAGAAAGAAAACAATTTTTAATTAAGAAAAACAAATAACGTTTCCCCATGCAGGTCACCTGGGCTTCAGTAATGTATTATACCATACTGTATTGTAATATAATTGTATTTGCATTGGACCATATGTAATTATATCAAAGTCTGACTTTATAATTGAATTTGAATGAGTTAAAATGATATGATTTAATTGTGTAATGAAATTGCTGCTATATAAATACAGCTGAAACCAGATATGAACATATATGCATTGAAAGACTCATATCCTTCTTTTCACATTTTGCCCACAGGTTTTCTATGGGACTGAGAATAGGAATAGGAATCGCCACATCAAATCATTGACTTCATTGCCCTCAAGCCTGTCTGTAACTAGTCTGACCAAAGGACCAACCTCCCAGAATGCATTTGGAAATTGTAATCTGGCTTATAATGTTGCTGTGGACATGTGGAGAATGTCTTAGAATACACCGATCTTTTTTGCAATAGTATCATTATCCTACATTGTAACAACTTCCTTACCATCCTTTTCACCTCCATTTCCAGGCTTGGTTAGACATAGTTCCAGTAAATTTAAACATCATAATTATTGCTCAAGTCTAGATTTGGGCTAGTTTAGAGAGGAAGTTATTTTCTTGTTACGACATCCTGATTTATGAAGATCATCACACATTTGCCTTATTTTAATGCTGGGTTTTCCTGTTTTGCCCATTTAGAAGAGTGGCTATAAGAAATGAAGTCTGTGTCATTTTGTTTTTATACTCCAGGGAAACAGACTATGGATAAGTAATAAAAATGCTTCAGTTAAATTCATTTTATAGGAATCCTAAAGGGAGTCAATTAGTGTGGCACAAGATATTTTGTGTAAGAAGCACTGTTGCCTTACAGCAATAAGGTCCTGGGTTCGACTGCCGGCCGGGGGTCTTTCTGCATGGAGTTTGCCTGTGGCATGCGTGGGTTCTCACTGGGTACTCCCGCTTCCTCCCACAGTCCAAAAACATGACTGTTAGGTAAATTGGTCTCTCTAACTTGCCCTTAGGTGTGAATGAGTGTGTGCATGGTTGTTTGTCCTGTATGTCTCTGTGTTGCCCTGCGATGGACTGGCGACCTGTCCAGGGTGTACCCCGCCTCTCGCCCGTAGACTGCTGGAGGCACCAGCTCCCCCGTGACCCACTATGGAATATTTTTCCACATTTGTTTTTTTCCACTGAACAAATATGCTTAAATTAAATATTTGATTTGTCTAAAATCAGTGTGAAATTACACGTTACCATAATAAAACTTGTTTCAAGGCTTTAAAACACATCTCTAACAGAGGTGCCAATAAATGTGAAGGGCTCTGTAATTATCTTTGAGCTCATATTCCATTAGCACTGTGAAAAAAATGACATTTTTGGCAGGTATTCATGTTTTGTAATGAATCAAAGGGAGAAAAGAATTTGAAGAAGTATTTTTGGCTCAAATTTCTTTCCCAAATTAAGTATAAAAGATCATAGAAAATGAAAACCCGCTCATGAAGGAGTACTTTCTGCTTGTTTTATTTTTCAATGAAGCATTTCTGGAACAGCTAATTTTCCAGTCCTGCTGTCATTTAAATCATAAGTTTATAAATGTTTTAAAAGATTTTTTTTAAACAACCTTCAAAATTCAAACTTTTAACAATTTTTTTTTATATAAAAAAAAATTGTGTCCACTATAAGAGATAAACCTGCTTTGAAGAATCACACTTCCAGGCCATAAGAAAAGTTGGAAAACTTTTAGCTTTGACTCAATCACATTAACGTTACTTTTATTTAACACAACGGTTTTTATGTCTGTAGCTGAATTAACTTAACTCCAGCTCTGGTATTTATGAGGATGTAGCCAGTGTGCTGTGTAAAGTCTTATGAACATCTTAAATTTTCTTAATGAGGTTGAAGCAACAGATCTTGGGTGGCCAATTAATGAGTTAAATATGTTTTACCCTGTCTAAATGACTCTATAGATATTCGAGCCCGATGAATCCTGGCATTCAATCAGGCTCCTCTCAATGAAATTGGCTTAATTTATTTGTATGCTTGATGGAGGAGGACATTTTGAGCGAAAGAGAGTAGCATTTTTTCCCCAGGAACCACAGGAAGTGTCTCTTAACATTATTTTTCAGGAATATGGTACTACTCATATCATTTTATCAGTTTTGATAGCTAATAGCAGGGTTGGGCAACTCAAGTCCTTAAGGGCTGGTGTCCTGCAACTTTTAGATGTGCCTCTGCTTCAGCACACCCGAATCAAATATATGGCTCATTACCGGGCTTGTGCAGAACTTGACTGCATACTGAGAAGGTTATTCAGCCATTTGATTCAGGTGTGTTGGACCAGGGACACATCTAAAAGTTGCAGGACACCAGCCATCAAGGACTGGAGTTGCCCACCCCTGGCTTCTAGTAACTGTAAAAGGTGCAGCTCGATAAATAAGAATGTTGTTGAAAGGTTTGTTGCCCTGCGACCTGCACAGGGTGTACTCTGCCACATGCCAAATGGCTGCTGGAGATTTGCACCGGGAGTCTGAAGGTCTCAAAGGATGTGGCTGATTACAGAGTGCTGCACCCAAGCATATTCATAGAAAGTTGAGTGGACAAGGCGGAGACTGCAGTTGGAGTCTGTGCTTTAAGAGCCACCACACACAGAGGTATCCAGGACATGGGACACAACGGTCCGTCTCCTTGTGTTAAGCCACAAGGAGGACTGACTGTCTCCTATCTTGAGATGAAAGTATATCTTGCATTTAATTTGATAATTAGGGTCCCAGAGTCCACAGGAAAAGTGGGGAGGTACAGAATCCACTATCAAGTTTCCAGTTAGTGATGATTTTGGTAGTCTTGCCATCCGTTTATTTAGGTCCATTGGGTTCTATCGGGTCCAAAGTCAGCTCAGCTGTATACAAGGAAATTATAGAGTACGTCATGCTTCCCTCTGCTGAAAAGCTCTATGGAGATGCTGGTTTGATTTTCCAACAGGATTTGGCACCTGCTTTAATGGTCTGACTTAATATAGAGTCTATAATGTTTCGTCCAAAAGATGAGAGACACCCAAAAATGCAGATGAGATGAAGGTTACTACTAAAGCAAACTGGTGATTCTGTACATCTCAGCAAAGTCACAGGCCGACTGCCTCAATGCCACACTGCACTGATGGCGTATTTCATCAAAGTACTAACTACACTACACAATACATTGACATACTTTGTATTAGACTAACATTTCAGCATTAAGAATCCCTTTTATAGATCTAATATGATGTTCTAATTTTCTGAAAAATGGAAATTAGGGTTTGCATTAACTATAAACCATAATCATGAACAAATAAATGCTTGAAATTATCACTTCGCATAAGTCTATATATTATATAAGTTTCACATTTTAAATTGAATTACAAACATTAATCAACTTTTTAAGGATATTCTAATTGAATGAGAAGCATCTGCCTATTAAACAACATTTTTTGCCTATTTTGTGGATTTGTTTTTGGTTTGTTGGCTTTGTGTTCTTGGAGAAGCAGTATATGACCTTAAATACTACTAATAATAATCTTCATTGTCCACAAATGTGAAAGGCTGCAAGGACACTACAAGGTCACAAACAATCAAGGGCCACAACTTCAAGTCTGAATATTGGTCAACAGTTGAGCAACATTTTTGGATTTGATACAAAAGATTTCTTATAAATGTTCTTGGTTGCTCTTGCTGCCCCATATCGCCTTCCAGAGGGGAGTTTAACTAATTCCACAAATAGTGGGTGACCTGATGAAAGGAAAATGTGAGCCCAAGTGTTATTTTACTGAGCCAAAGGTTGTGGTGTGTTAGCTTCTTGTTTAAACTGTTACCCACTGACAAGTTCACAGCTGACGAAGTGCTGTCTGACACAAAGAGACGTCCATGGGAAAAATCCTACACAGAGATGATTTGGCACAACCATTACACAGAGGCCTTTATCTTTGAACATAAATAGAATTGTACAACGTTAAAATCTATTAATTAGCCAAAACATGATTTCTATAATTTTGAAAAATGTAGAGATAAAATATCTAAAATATTGATTGAAACGAGACAGTTCTAAGCCCAAAATTGGTTGCAGCTTATTTGCATTTAAAGAAGAAACACAACATGAATCTTCATCTCTGAATCTGCAGACTAATTTACAGCTGATTTTGTATCATTTAAATATGCAATTAGAAAAAAAAACATCTGCATAAAAACATCTCAATAAGGATGGATGGCTGGGTGAGCAGATGGATGACTGGGATATTGTACAGATGGATTAAATAATGAACTAAAGAGTGGAACAATGGATGGATGAATGAATGGAAAAGCAAATCTATCTGGAGTCAAGGATAGATAGATGGATAGAATGACAGATGTAAGGAATGACAGAGGGACAGAGAGAGTAACGAACAGACGGATGCAACTGAAAATATCAAAATTTTCCAGACTTTTCCAGACTTAATAGGATCCCTTCAATAAGTATGTCTACATGACACAAAGCAAAACATGAACCAATAACAACAAAGGATGTTCCCTTTTAAACCGTCCCAATCCAGTTTGGGACTACACTCCAGAAAGAACATTTAGCTCAACTGACATAAAAAACATTTATACTGCTGGTGGCAAAAAGCTAATATGACTGAACCGTCTATGAGTAAACAAATACCATGTTGGTAGATATGGTAAATTATGTGACACTGTGAAGCTCTAAGGACGGCCGAGGTTCAGGCTTCAGGCTTGATCACACCAACATGAGGATGAAGACAAATGACATGTCAGAAACTATGGACTGAAATGCTGTCATTTCACTGATGCAACTGACAGCACATCTCCCACTCCCACTCATACACACAAAGATATTACTGCAGCTGAGCCGGTTCGGTGGAAGAGTAAAGAAAAAAAAAAAACATAAAAAAAAGGACACTGTGCTCATTTCCTGTCAGTAATAACCATAAACCACCCAACAAGACTGACTAGAAATTAATCATTGGATCACGACAGAAAATTGCTAGACTGCTGTTGGTGTGGCAGTAATCATAGAAAATTACTTCAAGTGTTAATGATTGTTAGGAGGTTCAGAACCAAACTGAAGCCAGCGCGCCACTGAAATTGAGGCCATTTAAACTGGAAATTGATGAGTGATTTAGCAGATTAGCAGAGTGTGCTGTTTCAAAGATATGGCAGCAATTCATCAAAACAGCGGTTCATTGTGATTTGTTTCCTCTCCATTTCTTCTCCTCCATCTCCTCCCATCTGCAGCCTACCTCCTCACCTCAGTCCCTCTCTGTAAATACCACTGTTCAATTATTGACACTAAACTCTGAAGGGCATAAAGACCAGGCATGGCCTTCCCACCTCCAGTGCTATTCAGCAGAAAGAAAAGCACACATACACACATAAAGAAATGCCAGGCCCCCCTCCTGCTGCGAACCACGCACAGACCAGCCAAAACAGAGCCTGTAAGCAAACACATTACCTCATACTCCTCTGACTCGATAAGCAGTTTGGCTGTGGTGATGCGGGACTCGTACGGAGGGATCTCATTCTGCAGGAAGGAAAGAAAAAGAAAATAATAAGAAGGGACGGTGTGACCACCTTTGGAGGAGTGTTTACACGAACAAAATCAAACAGAGTTCTTCCATCCATTGTCTGATAATAACGCGATCCAATTTCAGGCTGCAAAATGCTCTGCAGCTACATGGCTGTTAATCTCAGTCAAAGTGTCAGCGGGCTGAGTTCGGATCAACCTGCAGGTGAAGATAAGAGTCATAACCGTGGAATCACAGAGGGTTCGTTCTCATCACAAAAACCCTTCTAGTATCACATTTATTCTTTTTTTTAAATAAACCCCAGTATAATTTATTTGGAGATATGAAAAACTGGCACTGCAGCCATTATTTCTCCCTATTAGAATCGCTCCTGGCGCTGCCTTTAATATCGGCTTCTTTTTTTTTTTAAACGCACTCTGACTTACCAACACACATTTGTGAAGGGCTCGTCTCACTTTTTTATTTTTAACATCCCTCAATTCATTATCTCCTAGTTTGTTTGTTTTTTTATCCCTGCTGATGTCCTTAATGTCCGCCACAAAGCACACTGTGACAACCTCGCTAGCTGAAAAAGGCTTTTTGAAATAAACCTGCATAGAGATGCACCAAACAATCAGATGGTGGCAGAATACAACCAGATTTTCCAGCTTGACCAGCCAGTTGGAAGCTCAGTAAAACACCACCATAAGTGCTACCGCGCTGCAAGGACAAACAGGGATAAAAGAGTTACAGCTTTTAATACTTCACATGATAAGAATTGTACATACTTAGATTTGCCTTTTAAAATAATATGATCAATAAAACCGTTTGTGACGACCCTGCAGATTAAAATTCCAGGTTTTTGATTGTCCAACCACTCAATAAGCAGATGGGAGAGTGTTTGAAAAGGTGGGGTGAAAAACTCATGATACATTTCAGAAACCTTTATAGAAACTCTTCAGAAGACACTAAGATGGAGAACTCCGGAAAATATTTGAAAGTTGGAAACTTTAAATGGGAATTATAAGAATTAATGGGAATTACCAGAAAATTGGGGGTATTTTAACAGAGTAAGCCCTTTTCCAAACATAACTATATACATTTTGTTTTGTCACAGGCACACATTTATGTAAAATTTAAGTTAACATTAAATACCTTAAATTACATATCGTTACTGTATAATATCATCAGAACTTATGTAACTTCATGCAGTTAAGGGAGATAAACGTGTGACTTCAATAGTCTTCTGCATAGTGCATGTAGGAAGCTTGGCCCCATTACTCCTGCAGAAAGCTGTGTGGGATGTTCATCTGATGTTTGCTTAAGTCAAGATTATGCTAATATATCTATATTTTTTTTCCTATTATCTTTTACCACATTAAAGATTCCTGGTAAAGGGCCAAACTTGAGTGTTTAAATTATGTCTATTCCATGTTATTCTGATTAATTTATGACCCACAGCACCAAGCATTAAATGTCCTTTTGTTTTGAAGTTAATACTTGAGTGAAGGAGGCTATCAGAAGATTTCTGTTTTCTTACAGTGATAATAGTTGTAGCATCTTTTAACAGGTTTTCATCAAAACCATCATAATATTGATAACAGTGATAAATTAACAAACACTAATCATGATACAAAATTGTTATCTCCTTACATCACTGCTGACAGCCATGTGGAGGCTGTTACCTTGGTGAAAACTAACATTTTAGAGGAACAAGGAGATTTAAGAATTTATTTCAAAGAAAACTGTATTTTCCATCACATGTTGAGACATGTCTGCAGTGCATTCAGTTAACAACAATTAACAGGAAGGCTGAATGGAGTACAGAAAAGATGCTCTGTTTTATTATTTTGAGCTTTCAACTTCAGTCTGTCATGAAACCAGTGGGATTTTGGAAAAGTTGGCAGCTTTTGGAAAACTCAGACATAAGATAAGGGTCTACATTTTCCAGGGAATAAACAAGGAATATAATGTTGCGGTTCTTAGAGAGAAATCATAAATAGCCTAAATCTGTATTGGCAAATCAAAGCTGTACAAAACCACAGATCCAAACCTGGACAAAAAGTTCTGATCCGTGCATTTCTTAACCTGAATCGTATTGGTACCTGGTTGCAGTGATAGAAATACCGACCAGAGAATAAGCTCACCTGCGTTTCTTCATCTGTAGCGGTGGAAGCTGCACTTTGTTTCTGAGCAGGTAGCCACATTCCAACACTTTTCAACAGGTATTCCTTGCCTTCCTAAAAAAAATTTAAAGATGTATGTAAAAATTTAAACTGTCTAAAATCTCTTATAGTTGCCTTCTAAGGCAATGAAAATGTGTGAAATTGCTGGGAACTTGCATTACACACTAGTTAATTCATTCTCCATAGACATTAATGACCGATTATTACAAATTAATTTAATTATTGTTCATTATAATTAAAGTAGTTCAGTTGAAAAAATAAACAAATAAATGTTGGTCAGAGGACGTGTGGAAAGTTAAAAAAAAAAAAACTGTGACAAGCCTGCCCCCTACAGCTCGTATCTAGTATCGCAGATCCACCTCAGCTTGAAGATGTGAACGAGTGGCTACTTGTTAATTATTTGAAGGTGAACAAATTTCCATTTGAGACCTTATTGAAATCGTATTCATAGCTGTTGTATCTTAATCATATTTGAAGCGTAAGGCTAAAAATGGTCGAAATGTGCCAGGGTGCTGGATGTTTCCTGCTCTCATCGCTGATTAGTGACAACATTGTGAAAAAAAAAAACTACATGAACTATAATTAAATGTTACTTTCATGGTTCATTAAAACTCCAATAACTCATAAGAGCCCACTGTGACACAGATGTAAGATATAAGGTAAATGCTCCTCTTTGGGCTTCATTGTCACTTTTATCCCACGATAACCCACAGTGAGGACTAATCAACCTCCTGCTGCACTCATGAGTTTGTGATGTCATGACATTAACAAAATGGAAATGTGCCTCGCCAGCAGCTGGGGCAGAACCATGTGTGTTTCACTTACTAAAGGTGAGTTTTAGAATTTTAGACCATTTTTCAAAATCTTTTTTTCAAAAATTACGATCTACATCGTACTGGGCTTTTAACTGTGAAACAGTCAGTCACATAAAATAGTTTGAATGATTTAGAACATTTTTCTGTTTATTTGCATAATGATAAGTTCAATGCATATGGTAACAAATTTGAATATTAAAAAGATATCAAACTAAGCTAATTTGACACAATCATTGCACAAGGACTTTAAAAATTAGAGATGTACCGATCTGTCGGAAAGAGATCAAAATCAGAGGATTTTCCCTCAATCAGTGATGAAACAAAGCAAAATCAGATTTTCGACTGAAAGTATTAAAACCAAGACCTTTCGCCATTTGTAGGATAATCACATCAACCAGGAGCATGCACTTTGAAGCCCATTTTTAGTTAAAGGACACATGCTTCGATAGATAAATGGGGATAATCTTGTAATTCCTTTATTTTCTTTTAAAATGAAAATCAATAGAAAATGCGACCTACAGCACATTTTTGTCCTCTTTCATGCATAATTGTCCTAAGAAAACCAGAACCGGATTCGGCAGATTGGACCTCAAAGAAAATAATTTTGGTGCACTTGAAAGTTTTTGGTTAAAAAAAAAAAAAAAAAAGAAATTCTATATTTTTAACTAAAGTAGCTGTAAGAGGATTTTCCAGAGACACCTTTCCTTTTTTCTGCCTTCTCACAAAATATTTTGTTTTATAAATAGAAAAAAATATTTATTTACAACTAACAATATAATTTTATTTATAAAAATGTACCCAATCAAATAATTTACAAAGCCGATTTATATATAAAGGATGAGCATATTTAATAAACACCTCACATTACAGAAGCTTAGGTGATGGAATTTTTTTTGTATCTTTAATTAAGTGCAACCACGGGTCCGTTTTTAAACTGCAATACACACTAAAATGTGTTTGTGGGATAAAACTGTAAAGTTGATGTGGCAATTTCCCCCCGGAACCGAGTCCAACATGCTCCTCATCGCTTTCAACATATCAGATGACTGCATGACCTCAAAGATCTGCCCAGTAATTCACATTCATATTGGCATTACCCATCTGTGTGTGCATGTTAATAAGTGTCCATCTGCTGATTAATGGCATACAATTCAATCAGCTCAGAATAATTAACTCGGCAGATTCCTGCTTTAATGTGGCGATAACTCATCTGGAGTCGATGTATGTGTGCATGGACTGACCTGGTTTCTCCCTATACTAAACAGGTAACTGGCCATAAGCTGGAGAGCCTCTGGGTTGTCATGGTGATACTGAAAAGCTTTTTCAATGAACTCTCTGCATTTGTCTGCAGCTCCCTCCTCCATGCTACAATCACAGAGGCAGAAAGAGACAAATATGGGCTCATTAGAAATGACTAAAATGTGAGACGGGTTTTCTGTGTGTCAGCAGTGCACTTCTGCTTCAGTACCAGAGGTCTGTTAAGTAGATCTCAGCCAGGGAGCAGTAGGCCACGCTGACATCCTTTGCTGAAGGGACTTCATCGTTCTCATCCGTTGTTCCGGTGGCTCCAGCCTGAGCCTGCAAAAGAACAGCACGATGCAGATTTCCTGAGTTAGTGCTTATAATATAAAGTATTGAACAAACAAGTATTTTTTTCTTTAATAATTACATAACATCAGGAAAAAACTTGTCTATTCTCCCTGAGGAACTTCAGTTGAATGGGCCGTTTATTCTGAAAACATGGTTATGTCAAGCAGAAAAATCAGAGTGATAAATTAATAATTAACCAAACTCTCTTTTGTGCTTCAGTGCAACATATGCACATACTTCAGGCTGACTTAACGTCACACAATTATAGGACTGGAAGACAGTTTTTCTGTTAATAAGAATAATAATAATAAGAATATTTTGAACTATTTAGTCTTGTTAAATAACTTTTTCTATCAAAACACCTTTTAAAAATACCAGTCTTTTCATTTTTTCACTATTTTTATATGCTTTTTGAAATTTGAAAAATGTACTTTCCTGTTGTTTTTCCTCGGTTAATTTTCTTATTCAGCTAAAAGATTCACACTTGAACAAAGTTAAAAATGGAAGCCTTCCCACATGAAGCACATCAACACACATTGTTTAGGATTTTTCAAGTGACATCAGCTTGAACTAAAAAGATAAAAATGATGGGTGAGAGTAACAACACTTATGTTTTCTGAAGCTGATGACCACATGAAGGCCCTTCGTTATCTTGTAACTTGTTAAGCTGAAGAACCTGTCCCTCAAATGTGGGTATTCTGGGACACAGCACCCTCTTGTGAACAAAACCCCAAGTACCTTCAATCTTGACTAGAATGCCATTTTCTGCATTTTGTTCATCTTAAAAATACACACACAAATACACACATGCATAGACAAGATATGTGTCATTACAGGGCCCTTTACACATTTTTCCACAATTTTATCATAATGCAGTCACTGAATTTTACGTATTTTTTGGGGGATTATAAATCAAGCCAAAGCAGCACAGAATTGCCAAAAGTATGACATGTTGTGTATTCAGCCCTCTTTACTCTGACTGCCTTCAGAAATAATTAGTCAATCCAAAAGAAGTCTGCTGGAGATCATTAGTGGACAAACACATCATAGTGCCTGCAGAAAGCAGCAGGATTTGTAGCCCGAATCTGCAATAACTGAAAAGAAATGGTGCACTGGACAGATGACACCAAATTTTAACATTTTTGCACAACACTATGTGTGGCAGAAACACCTCATACCTCCCTAAAACACAACATCTCTATGGTCAAACATGGTGGTAGAAGCATTCTGAAGGAAATCTTTACATCAGCATGAAATTATGGGTGGGCTTAAATAAAGGACAATCTTGCAAAAAAAAAAGAAAAAACTTCTTAGGTTGCAAAATAATTGAAACTGGAGTGAAAGTTCTCTTTCCAGCAGGACAACGCATCATGAAGATGAATATTTACAGATGCTCTGTCTGAGTTTGACCTATTTTGGAAGGATGAGTTGGCAAATCGTTTAGTCTCTAGATGTGTAACACTGGCAGAGAGATACCTCCTAAAGAGCTGCAGCTGTTATGGCAGCGAAAGGTGGTTCTGGTTCACTCAGAATGGCTGAATACAGATGCATGCCACAAGCTTCTGTTTTATTATTTGTAAAAACTATTTTAAAAACCATGCATCATCCATAATTCATAATTATATACTAGTTTGTGTCGGTCTATCATACAAAATGTGTATAAAAAACATTGAAGTTTGTGATTTTACTGTGAGAAAATGTGGATAGGTTCGAAGGTTATGAATAATTTAGGGAGACACTGTGTGTTCTCACTTACCATTGTTTCTTGCTTCTCTAACACAGACAGAAGGACCTGTATTCCTCTTGTGTAGTAGTTCACAGCCTCCTGGCCAGTGTGAATTTGTCCCAGATACATGTATTTAGTATGACCAACATCTGGGCTCAGATCGATTGCACGTAGAAACACTTAGGAATTGGTAAAGGAACCTCAAACCGTTCCTACTTCAGGACAGAAAATGAACATACTACACAGTGCTTTAGTGACTAAGATGTATATATATGCATAAAGAAAACAAAGACACAAAGGATATTGATTTAGCTTTCTGCATGTCTCCTAATTCAGAGCAAATGTGTCCCAGCATGTCGAGAGCTTGGAGATTGTTGGAGTCCACATCTAAAGCTCTCTGACAGAAAAGGCCAGCCATCTCAAAGTCAAAAGTGTCCATGTATTCCTGAGTCTGAACACAGAAGAGAAATACATGTACAGAATAAAATCTAGGGGCTTTCTATGGTGATATGTTTTTAAAGTCACCTTCTCTAAGAGTTGCTGCACTGAGTACTTCTCAGTGGTCTTCTTCTTGGCTTTCTCATGCATTCGTACTTTCATCCTTTCCTGAGGTGACAAATCAACAAATCCTCCATCTGTCGGGATGAAACATATGAACACAAATGAAAGGTTGCTTGAGTCTAATTTGGTCTCAAATCACACAACATTCTTAACTTGTATTCAACAACTTGGTGTTCAACATCTATGCTAAAAATATTAAAAAATCCATAAGGAAAAAACTACAAAACATTGAACATCTGACCCCTGTTTTGACGATTGTCTTTCCTCTTGGTTTTACTTTTCTTCTTGCCCTTAGCCTGACCACCCATACTGATAAATACGCTCTTATTTAAGCTCTTCACAACAAATGTTTTCCCTTTAAAAAGAAAGCTTTCCCCACATTTACTTCACGCGTGGTGGAGAACTCTGAACTACAGGCGGTATGCAATACGCATGCGGCAAGCGCTGAAAATGGACGCGCCCCATTTGTCACGCGACGAGGCAATCGGTGCGCCGGGTGGGCGTGGTTTGTACACAATTTTAAACGGTGCATCTGGCGGGGTATGCTCCGGATGACCATTTCATCTCAACCGGCATGAGCGACAGACGTCACTTCGACCATGTCACTTATCTTTAAGTATACACATAAAGTAAGTCAGTGTATTTGCAGAATTACATGGAGATCCGGCTGTGTATTGACCGGGAGTTTACCTCTGGTAGCATGTATTTTATTATTGCTTGTTTACGTTGTTAACAGTTGCTGATGAAATAATCCAGGATCGCAGGTTGGCCCTATCCTCCTTCAGTTCAAACAGCATAGTGTGCCCTCTTTTTAAAAGGAAAGCTCCTCCTATTATTCTCCGACATTATTTTCACCCAGGCCATTCCCCGGCTGACTGTTAAGCACTATGTCCATTGTCAGCTACGGAGACAGATAACGAACAAAATACCAATCATACTGAATACATTTTTAGAATCTAAACACCAGAAAATAATATATTTCAGGTCTAGTGTTATGGCTTTTGTTTTATAAATAATCCTAAAGTTCTAATGTTTAAACATTTATTTTTCCGAATTTAAGGATTTCTTTAACGGTGCTTTAAAGTAAATAAACGGTATTCCATTTCTGAGGGTGCCGTCGATATGATTGGCAGGTTGATGAACCAATCAGGCAGCGCATAGAGGCAAAGTATTGTGACGCATCTGGAACTTTCTCGATTTCAACCAATGGTATAATACGTCAAATGCACGCATTAGTTTTTTCATATTACAATTTGTTGTAAATAAACGAATGACAGAAATGCAGCTGACTGTGAAATTGCACAAGAAAATACAGCCAAAACAGACCCTCTAATACGCGAGTCTGTTTTGAGGTAAGTGTAGAATATTTACGTCGAAATTATGACAAACTACAGCCTTTCACGACCTTTATATCTGCCGACCGCCCCTGAGTGACAAGAAATTGAATGATAGAGCAATGTATGGCTAGCTGCAAGCTTTAGTGCTAATGCTTGGTGGTTCCAAGCTAATTTAACTGTCACATTTTTACTTTATGCTTCATCACGTTGTGATAAACGGTAGGCTGTTCGCATTTTAAATCAAAAAGGATTCGTATTTATTTTGTTGTTTCGCTGTAACCACCTGACGTAACGCAGCCGCTAGCCTTTTAGCTGCAGAGCGAGCAAGTGTTCAAACAAGGTTCGCGCCAGGTTCGTTAAATTCTTCTAACAAGGAATGGAAAATAGTTCCGCGGACACTAGAGCTTGTAATTTTTAAGTTCCATTTAATATTAATACATCTTTTTATATATAAAAATAATGTATTAAGAAATCAGCATAATTAAATGGTGTAGCACAATCAATAAACCCCCCAAATTGTTTAAGAATTTTTATTCACAGTTCCTCAAATTGCTTGATGTGCAATAAATCAGCCAGCAGACAGGCACAGGTGTCTGAAATGATTTGGGGGACACTGCAGCCTGTAATAGGTTGTGTAACTTTATTTTTTCTTGTTTGTTTTTGTTTTTTGTTTTTTGGGTGGTGTGTTGGTTAAGATTATATTTCTAGTTTTATTTATTATAAATGACACAATGTATATGAGTGAACATTAGCATGTAAAAATGATAGATTATAGTCAAGTGGCTAATTGCCATCTCTAGACCCACTGGCAGGTTGATGTCAAGACATAAAAAACAAGAAAAAGAACAAGCAAATGTAATACACTTAGACAGTGTATAAAAAACAGTCAGTCAGTTAATTTGCGTAATAATAATTTTTTTCAGCCCAGATGTCATTTTCACATTTCACAATTAAAAAAAACAATGGAGAATATTCAGTCTGAAAACAAAGATACATCAGTTTATATACTTATTTAAAATAAAATATTAAGATTTATATTGGGTATCTATATAGAGAGAGAGAGTAGAGGTGCACCGATTGCAGTTTTCTGGCCGATCAATGATCTTTAAAAAGCCTGACGTAATGTTTCTTTATTTTTTTTATAACTGACACTGCCAGGCGTTATAAGGTCACAATTCATGAAGCAATACAAACTTCTTTAACTGTACATGAAGTAGTTATTTCGAATATAAATGAGAAGTTTAGAGCATTGCAGTTCCTTTAGTCTTTCATTTTTAACATTTTAAAAACAAACAAAACTTGCACAACAGACAAGTAGATGGGTCGATGGATAAGATCGGTTTCACATGTAAGTATCAGCTGGCCGACCAATCACCTAAAATTAAGGAAATCCAGGCCGATCAGTCGGTGCACCCCTATTAGAGAGAACCAGTATTTGATTTAACAACCCTTTGTTTGAGAATATTAATGAAGTATGAATCTGTAAATATCAAATTGTGGTAAAGCTAAGCTCCTCTGTTACCAAATATAGAGAATTGTTCTGTCTGTTCTTAAAATTACTTAAATTAAAGAGAAATCTTGATTTGTGTTTCTGTCCTGTTGCTTGGTAGATTGATGTCATACCTACCCTCCACTTTGGTGCCAGTCCCTAAACTCAGAGTTGGACCACGGAGGGAGCTTGTGGCCAATGCCACAGGTACAGGCTACCCTAAGAAGTGCCATCAGGAAGAGACATCTTTAAGAACACACAACCTCTCTTGTCTCTGCATGAAGGTTGGACCGAAGAGGCCGTGACTAAGGATTTGAAACCAATCATGTCAGAGTTAAATAAGGAGGTGGTAGATTTGGTTTGGGGGAAACCGTTAGGGGGAGGAGTTTCCACTTCTATCTTCCGAAGATGGTCTCAAGGTAAGACTTTTGTTCTGAAAACCACAGTTCGTTTTTCTCAGTTTTTTTAAGTGTTTCCAAATTAGCAAACACTTAATATTTTACTTAAAACATCCGTTTTTCTTCTAGATAATCTATTGTTTATCAAACCATTTTGTACTTGTTAAATCTTCCTCCCTTTCATTTGTTTTGCATATTTTTTTTTTAAGTAAATAGTTATTATAATCCTTGTTCTACTAAAAGTTCATCCCAAATTTGCTTACTAACCCCACCTTGTCTGTACCGTAATATGTATACAAGATCAATAATTATAGGCTCACTGTTGAATGAAGACTTCCCTTTTCACAGGGTATGTTTTTAGTGAGCATGAGCAGACAGCTCTGAAGCAGTTTGAAGGAGGACCTTGTGCTGTGATTGCACCTGTCCAGGTAAGGCTCTCTATGCTCCACAGCCTAAACATTAGTTCGTCCAGTAATACATAAATGGATGGTCAAATATTTTATCAGTGCCTAACATGATATTTAGCTAGAATAGCAGTTGCTGTAAACTGAGTTTGTGTTTTTTTGCAGGCTTTCCTGTTAAAGAACATTCTTTTTAACAGAGAAAGTTCCAACTGGAGACAAATGTCAGGTAGCTTCCCAAAAAAAAAGATTGGTTTTGCTTCTGTATTTGTATTTCTGACCAAACAATGGATGTTTTTGATGTTTGTGTTTATTAGAAGAGGAGCAGAAGATGGCCCTGTGTTCGACACTAACGGAAATCCTTGAGTCTGCCTGTGCCAGCCCCTCCACAGGGTTCTGTCTGGTGACCTGGGCCAAGGGACAGAGCCCACACACTAGCATGCTTTCTAAGACCCAGACACAGTCTCAGACACAGGGCATGCCAAAACCCGAGAGCAGCCAGTCACCACAGGAACAGCAACCAAGTTAGTCTTGTATCGTTGCCCACTCATTCACTGCATCTTTGTCTGCACAGCTAACTACATATTAATAAAGTTAACAAACTAACTCTCATTCTGATGCTTTGCTCTGATAGTTCTGTGATTGTGTGTTTTTGTTGTATCTAGCTGCTTTGGCTGCTGAGGACCTTGGCTTTGAGCAATTTCACAGTGTTCTTCAGTAAGTGTAAATTATGACATTCTTTTATCAAATAACATCCTGTATCATGATATTTCCCCTCACCATAAATAATTTTCCTTATTTAATCTAGTTATGTGGTGGATATTCTGGAGGCTTTGAAAACAAACAACGTTAGGTTTGACAGTTGCTAAAGTGCATTGTTTTCAGGATAGCATGGGCAGAATTTCATTGTCTTGGGTTTTAAATTGAACTTGCCATTTAACTCTCCTTACAGTTTGCCAGCTCACCACTTTCATTGATTGCCTTAAAAAAAATGCTTATCCGACACACAAATTATCTGTCAAAGACACACGAGCAAATTACATGTATGCAAGTTTGGGTTTGCTGTGAGAAATATTGAAATTTCGTCACCATCGCTTACTGACAGCTAAGACCACAGTCAGCAAAACGCAAGGCTTCGCTTGCTCAAACAGAGCAGTGCATGCCAAATAAGACAGACAGCTGCACTTGTATTTTTTTTTAAATGAGGTATAGGATAAGAAGGATGGCGCTCCAATCCCTAGCAATCAATTTTTTCTTTGTCCTGTCTTGCATTGTGTATTTTTTTATTTTTAAAGATTAAGGACGGGCCAACACAAACCATGACCTGGGATGGGATTTTGCCACATGAAACCCAATGAATATATCTTATTATTGTTTAATTTATTTTTCATATATATCCTATCTTTTTTTTTCTTTGTCCCGCAGCAAGCGAACTGTCCTGTCAGTGTCTGATCTCAGAGAGGAGGTGCTGTCCCTCTACCATTCCTGGAGGGGGTGCTGTGGAGTTTTGCTTTTCCTTTACTCTGTCATCCTCACTAAGGTAAAGAGAAGAAGGTACCCTAGAGGGATAAAAAAAAAAAATCCCTCCGATACTGATTGGCGGCAATATGATTTGTGCTTGTTTTATTTTTATTTTTGAAGAGATTTAAATAAAATGTGCATTAGACATAAAACAAATCAAAGTTTTATATTTCTGAACTGAGTCAAAAATGTTTAAGTAATGCTCAAGCTTTATCTAGAGGTTGCACAGATTTTTAAATATTTAACAGATTTCCTCCGTTGGTCTTCTCTTTGCAGGGCATAGAGAACATTAGAAATGAAATCCAGGACCCAACAGAGCCCCTCATAGACCCCATTCATGGTCATGGAAGGTATACAAATCCATCTTAATGTCTTTTCAGCATGAAGCTGACTTAAAATTGATACGAACGGTACGAATGGAGTGTTGTGTAAGTTCAGCCATAACAAAACCTCCTTCAAAGACTAGCTCACAAAATAAAAAAAAAAGGTCTAAATTCATGTTCATAGTTCTCCACCTAAACATTCTGAACTTAATTGACACTTAACATGAACTTGAAGTCTTATTTTCTTTTTCTAAATAAGTTCTTCAAAAATATATCATGCCGTGATTCGTTAATTACCATTTATTATGTCATCTTATAGCATTTGCGAACTGGCCTTCACCAGGTGGCGAATGCTATGCTCTTTGGTTCTCTCCTGTTCTCTGTAATCATACAGCTGTACTTCAGCGTGGCCGTACCTTCATAAAAGTGACTTTTATTCACAGCTTTTTCTGCATTAGTTGTCAAAATGCCAAAATAGTCTGACATTTTAGTTTGGATTACAGTTTTAATTGCAGCCAGTTTTAAAGACAATTGTACAAAGTGAATTGTTGTCGTTTTTTAAAATTACGCTGCAGATTGAACACCTTTGCAGTTCTTTCAGCTACACTTTCCTGTGTGATGGTGAGAGAGACCATAGTTATGACAGAATGCATTAAGCTGCAGTTTCCACATTTTGAGCTATTTTTTTTAGCAAAGCTTAAAGGTTTTTGTTAGTTTAAGTGTTTTCCTTTGATTTCCTGTAAAGCACTTTGTTCATATGTAAGCTTTGTGTATGAACACTGGTATACAATTAAACTGGCCTTACATGCCATACCTCCAGATCTACAGCTGCTTTCTCTCCCTGCCTGCAGCAGGCTCTCGGACATTGACAACAGAAAAGGTTTCATGATGATTACAACATGACCCTTAGGTTTAAACCATTGTCTCTCCAGGAACTTTTGCTAATCTCGGCTGCATAAATAAGTTTTAGTTTGATCTCAAATTTTCATAATTAGTAGTTTATGGATGTGAGGGACTGCGCAGCGTTTAACTTCATCGTTTACTTAATCAGCACTTTGAAGTTCAAAGTTTCCCCCAGAAAAGTTGAGGGCACTTAGGAACAGGGTGATTTGACTCTTTCATGCACAGCACTGCCTATTAACTAGACAAAGTGTATAATCGCAAAGTAGATTTTCTTTCTTATGCAAACATTTTTTCTCTTGTCCCTCTTGTCTTCCAGTCAGAGCCTGGTGAACCTTCTTGTAACTGGCCATGCCGTCTCTAATGTGTGGGATGGAGATAGGGAATGCTCTGGCATGAGTAAGAGTTGGCACTGAAGTTATTGAAAAAAAAATTCTCATTAACACACTTGGATCTAAACAGTGGGCATATAGATATCAGAGCAGCAAACTTTTTAAGAGAACCCAAATTTAACCATATTTATCAAAGGGTAGCTATTGTTTTATTCCTGTAGCTTTACTCATTAACAGAAAATGACTCAGTCTTACATCAGTAATCTTATTTTTCATCACTCCGTTTTGTTTCTGTTTAATTTCTTGTAGAGCTGCATGGGATTCATAAACAAGCATCTGTTGGCTTCCTGACGCTTATGGAATCGCTGCGCTACTGCAAGGTACAAACACACGCATCCCAGAAGATAAATGGGAAGTGTAAGCAAACTGTCTAACTGTTAAGTGAGCTGAAAGCTTGCGTTTTAATCTTAAAAGTACGGTTTACTTTGATCTACATGGACGTGCTTGTATAAATTGAGCTGAGTGCAAATGCTGACAAGTAAATATACAATTGCTTCCTGTTACTTTTAACTCTTGAGAGAAACTACAGATTTTGAAATAAACTGCCCAAACAGATGAAAAGGATACTCCCTGCTTTCTCACTTACATTTTCTGTGACACATATTCTAAGGTGCCTGCATCCAAAACGCTACTTGTGGTAAAACACTAACTGCACATCACCCAGAGTGCACCATCTTCTTGTTGAATCTTGGTTGCAGTATCACCCTTTGGGGAAGCCTCCCTCAGAAGGGACATGGTTAGTCACAGTTGATGGGAAGACTGGTGGAGTTAAATAGAGGGTAAAACTAGAAGAAAAGCTGTTGCGGCGACTGTGGCAGAGGTTCACCTTCCAGTTGGAAATTAAAGGAAACCTACAGCCAGAGCTACAAAGAAATTGTGATTAAAACCTGCATACAATTGAGAACCTGTGGTAAGACTTGAAAATTGTTGTTCACACCATCTCCATCCAAACTGAATAGGTACGAACTACTTGGCAAAGAATGGGTAAAAATGTCGAGACTTACTTCCAAACAATAGCAGCTGTAACTACAGCAAAAGGTGGTTCTACACAGTATCGACTCAGAGGGGCTAAATAAATATGCACGCCACACTATTAAGATTTTTGTTTGTAAAAAAAAAAAAAAAAAAATGTTGAAAACCCTTTTCCTTCTTGTTTGTGTTGGTCTGTCATATAAAATCCTTATAAAATACATTGAAGTTTGCTATTGGACTGTTTCAAAAATGTTAAAAAGTTCAGGGGTGTAAATACTTTTGCAAATAACCATATACTTAAACGTATATTTTGAGGCAAATATAAGTTACAAACACAAAATAAGTAACATATTATCTGAAATGACATCGAGATGCTGAATCTTGGGTTTAATTTATCATTGCAACATAAGTCTCAAAATAGCTGACCTTTCAATATGAGATATGCAACAGGCAACTCTAGCTACCCTTAAGGTTATTATTTAGAGATGGGAGCCAGTCTTCAGGTTGACGTAATTAGCCTATTTTAAAGTGCACATATATGTTCTCTTAAAAAGGAAAAAGTTAAACCTGATGGCGTTTGGGGAGTTCAGTTCAGTGCATGTCATTGCTGTTCAGAGCATCAGTTCGTTTCTCTAATGATAAAGACAAGTGTGATTAGAAGCAAATGCTAAATTATGATAGTAATTTCCAAAAATAGGCAGTTCTTTGTAATACATTCCTTTTACTGTGTGTTTATTTCAGGTCGGGACATTCCTCAAATCTCCAAAGTTCCCTATTTGGATTCTTGGCAGCGAAACGCATCTCTCTGTGTTTTTCACCAAGGCAAGTTGAGCGCTCTCATCTAGCACATACTCCACACACCGACACACAGCGTGCAACATGAGCAGGTCTTCCCAGAGGGTTAGAAAAACCAAAGTAAGGAATGTGCTTAACAGATTTAATATTGTGCAGATCAGATACCAGTGTGGTGAAAAACAGCTGAGATGGAGATGGAGGAATATGAGCGTATGAGATAGTTTTTTGTGAAGTTGAAGTGTCCCCAATCAAGCAGTGGGTGTAGGGGGGTGGGGGTGGATTTCACTTTCCAAAGCCAAGTTTAATAGATACAGACATGTGCACATCTTCACAGATATTCTCTTTCCCATAAACTAAGTAATCTTTAATCGCTTCAACAGTACGTTTGTCATAATGTCTGATGTAAACTCTGTTTGACTTTAGTAAAAGACACCTGGTTTACCTTTGCTGTCAGGGTAATGATAACAATGTAGATTTATGCTCTAGCACTTTTTTTTCATAACACTTCCAAACACCCTTAGAGTTAATATCTGGCAAATTATGTCATCAAAGATGCAATGATGATTTAAGTGGAATGCATTCTTGAAAACAATATAGCAGAAGATGGGCAAAAAAAGTAAGAATGTAGGTCTTTTCTATCTTAGCATTTAACCTTAACTTGGATGTTAATGTAAGGTAAACATTAACAAGAATATTCAACTAAACAGATTTTCCACAGTTTTTTATACCTCCCATCCACATACACACTGTTTTTTTTGGTGAGGGAAGCTGATATTTTAATAAAACAATTTTTAAAAATGCAGATTTATAACAAATTTTTTAAAAATCTGTAGTTTTTGCGTGCAATCAATATCTGAAAATGATTGAAAGCTGTTATGTGGAGGCCAAATTTGCACATGCCCATTATTTCTTATTGTGCTACAAGCCACAACAATAGTAGTATGGGGGAAATTTACTGCCAAAAATCAAGAGTACGTATTTTCAATTTGAGATGAAATTGAAAAAAGAATTTATTTCAATTTCAAAAGAATTTGCGAGCAGCAAAGAAATTGAGATTGAGTTTTGATCCGAGCAGAAAGCAAGTTTGCGCGCATGGAGGATGAAGCAAGCAGGAGGAGAAATTATCTATGCAAGAAGCATTAGATCAGAGCGCAGAAACAAAGATTTGAGAGAGAACAGAGTATATTTGAAAGAAAGCAAAGGTTTTGAGTGCAAGCATTAGTAAGTTTGACTACAAGCAGAATGAAATCCTGCTCTCAAATTGAAAATATGTGCTCTTGATTTTTGGCAGTAAATTTCCCCCATATAGTAGAGCCATTTTGATGTTCTTGTTATTTGTTTTTTCTTTGTATAGTTTTATTTTTATTGTTATTTATTTTTTCTGACATCGATTTCCTTTCTACTGAGTGTTTTGATAAAACAAGCTGTGTCCAAATTCAGGGGCTGCATCCTTCTAAGGCCACATTTGCAGGCCGACTATGTCACAGCAAAGTGACAAAGGCTGTCCACATTCACAGCCGATCACTTACGGCCTTCGCTGGGTTTGTGGACATCGAAGGACCTGACCTAAGTAGAAGGTCCTTCGAAGGATGCAGCCCCTGAATTTGGACACAGCCAGAGAAAGCTGAGAAGCTAAACAGTGTCAAAGAAAATGCTAACTACAATTGTTTTGGAAGAATCTGCCACGGCTGTAGCCATGTTCGCAGTCTTCTTCTTTTTAAATGTTGATGTCGTTATCATATCCTTGTGGTCCAGCATGAATTACAGTGTTTTTACTTGAATCCCACAAATGGTATAGTTGGAGATTTTTGTTCTGTTTTTGCACCTTCTATTACAGGATTTTTGTCACTTTAATCTGTTGAATTCCAGTTTCACAGAGGGGATGGAGAGAGAGAGATTGGGCTTAAATACTGTGGTTTTCAGGGGAAAAAAAGCAATGATTCGGTTGCAGCGATTATACTGTATAACTTATGTAAAAACCTTATCAATTTACCTAGTTAAAAGTGTACAGTTTCAACAAACTTTGCCAACACAGCTGAGTTGTTCTAATTTCATAGCTTTAAATTTCTTGCTGGACTTTGCTATTGCAGTGGCAGAGATCTATGTTCCCGGTTCTTAAAACCCCAACTGAAGGAGCACCTTCTCAGCATCAGCAGACGTAATCTACGTAAACAACCTGGTTTGGACCCCATGTGTAAAAGGCACCAGATGTAGGCTTTTATACTGACCTTTTCAGTTTAGTGTCCCAGAAATGCTGTAACATAGCAAAAACATCAATATGTGCACTGGTTCATGCCAAGTGTTCTGGATTTCATATTACAGCTGAGGCAATGTTGGATCCTTTGAGGGGAACTTAAGGAGGGTGCCGTCATGTATGTTTGCTTATGCAGGTGTGTGCAAACTCATTCATCTTGCATTCAAGCAAACCAGGTTATCGCTCCCGTCAGTGAGACTGTAACTATATACATCGAAAGCTAGTGAATTGAAACGGGGGTCTAGGAAGTCATCTCTCATTACGACACACCCTTAATATAAAATTGATTAAAAGCTTGGTTACACGAATCAAGCTCCACCCTGCAGTGCCAGTGTATCAGATGTTGGCTCTGTGATGAACCAGTCATGTGTGCGCTAATGAGTTACCGATCCCCACAACTCTCCGGGGCTGGTGACATGTTCGTACATATACATCCAGATCGCAGAATGGAGGAAATTTAATCCTGATTACCATTTGGGTCGTGTGTGGATTTAGCTGCTTGGTGCACTCTGAGGAATGTGATTTCAAAGTTTCATCACGATGCATTTGTTCCACTGAGGTCCAGGAACATGCACATAGAAACGTAAAAAAAATGCTGCTGGGGCTACATTCTGATGCTTGTAATTTGCTTAACAAGCTAAAAAGAAAAGCTGAAGAGAAAAGTGAACTTGTTGGAGCTACTTTGGTAAGCCGGACAAGTTTGATGCTGACTGTCTTTGAAAGGAAGTCGGTTTTGCGCTAATTTGCATAATTACACAGCTGCATAATACCTGGTTATTATGCTTTTAGGGCCATTTCCTCAGGTGTTTTCCCCTGAGTGGTTGTCAGTGTGTGACCATGGCTTTTTAACAATCAGCTTAACATTAATATTTTTATCTAATCTACATACACAAAGGGCATTTTGCTTATTTCTGTTTCTTTCCCTAATCCTGTGTTTCCTGTATTTAAGGTTGTGTATGTGTTAGAAAGACCCATAGTGACTGTATTTTGGATTGTAATCATGTTTTTTTTTTTTTTTATTAGAGTTTTCAAGATGCAGGTAGAAATCAAAGAAATGTTTTCATTCGAATTTAAGAAAAAATGTACCACCCTACTTTTTTTAACTTCCATTCTAGTTTAGGGGTGCCCAATTGAAGGATCATCCTGTAAATCTTATTCTTCACCTTATTGGTCCCTCATGAAATGAAAAAAGGAGGAAGGGAAGTTAAGAGGAAGGATGCACTTATAAAGAGCACTGCAGTGGTCACTCAGGAAAGGGGCTTAGGGGAGGGTGATCCTCCTGTGACATTTCTCATCACTCTTTACTCTACCCTCACTGAGTGATGAGGTTCACAGGCTGTATCTTCACTTCTCCTGGGACTTATATGTGTGTGTTTGTGTGTCTGTGTGTACAGTAGTTGTGCTCTGGGTCAGTGATTTACTTGAGAGGCAGCAGCCACTATGGCGCTCTGTGTCTTCTAAGACTTCCACCTCTGTCTGCACACACAGGATGTCTTTCAAAGGCTCCTGGAGAACAAGAAACTGTGGGCTGACACAGTAAATGTAGGTCAGGCTATTTCTTTGAAAGTATGTTGACATAAAAACTGTAAAGTCCTTTAAATACCAGAAGCTAAAATGTGTGAAGAATTATTCAGAAGTCAGATATTTTGCTGATTTTATTGGAGCTGAAAATGCATCTCAGTTGCTTTCTAGGTTCAAAGCAAGTCTAAAGATGACATTTGTAACATGTTGCATAAAAAGTATTTCAAAATATAAATTTCAACCGAAAATGCTTGAATGCATGTACTTTTATGTACAACAGCTAACTTTATTTGTGAAGCAAGCTCTTTGGATTGAATCATTAGAAATCTGGATATAAGTCATAACTTGACTTCATTGACGCTTTCATAATAGATCTACACCCATAATCTCATTATAAACCCATTGTATTTTCTTTTCATAGAGTGGAGATTTTTGATATGGGCAATATGGCTCAGTGACCATTCATCAGGGGGAGCCACAAGTAAAAAAAAAAAAAGTTTTATGTTGCGTACTTGTATATCCAGGAGAGTGGGCAACTTCACTGCGTTGTTATAATGTAAGCACTGGAAGAAAAGATGGGCACAGGGAAACAGAGTACATTTATTGTTTGTGGGGATTAGGACCATCTTAGATAAGGACACATCTGGTCAGAATTATTTTACACAGATGCTTTGAAACCCAGTTTTGCTTTGTGAAACCTTTTCTATTTGTAACAACAACAAAGTGTTTTGAGCTCAGAAGGAGAGGCTTGCCCACGGCGCCTTTCTTGCAAGAACCTCCACTGACCTATAAAATCAGTTTACTAAAAGATGCAATAAAAGAATAAAGGTGGATATTTTGAAAGAAAACTGGAGGCACATTTAAGGATCTTTTTTCTTCTAAACAGGATTGCTCCCTTGTTTTCATTTGATCAGTGGGTGCGGGCCACATGTAAACACAAAACAACAAAGCGGTGTACATTAACCATCATTAATAACCTTTGACAGGTCAGATCAAAGGTCATTGTAGTGGAATAAAGGGTTGCCATCTGAAGTGTATGTGTGCTGCATTATTCGTCATCCCCCCTTGGGTGTTCATCAGTGTTATAAGACCCATCAGTGTGTTATACAACTACTCTCCGGTGTCTCATCTCTTTTCAGGAAGACGCACTTTTGGTTATTGAAGACAGCTTCATAAATCACTGCTTTGTGCTGTCTGTCACACTCGAGGCTCATGCGCATACACACAGACCTCCAGCAGAAACTGGACTCTCATTATGTTGCAGGAGAGAAGCTTTCCATTGTTTCCTGTGATTTCTTGTGATCCCTAGGTACATATGCTGGTTGAGATGAACTAAAAACTATGGAGAAAAAAAAAACACAATAATGAAACACATAACAAGCTTTCACGTCTTGACCTTTATCCTCAATTTGTCATGTAGTGAGGTTATCTGTCCCTGCTCTGAACAAGATGGGAGACATTATCCAAGATCTGTGCTTTGTTTTGAAATTGAGACCTTTAAACTTATTCCTTGTCCACTCACAGCCTCTCAGCACACACAATAGCTCTTTAGGAGAACAGGAGGGAAAGAAAGTGTAATTCTAGTAAAAGACTATGTCTACCTGTCTTACCTGAAGTAGCTACCTTGATGTGGAGATAAAGTCTGAAAGGCAGAAGGAAGAATGGACAAAAAGTGGAGGGCAGGAGGGGAGGAAATACTACAAAACTGGAGTACCTACTTATCCCAGGAAAAGGTAGATGGCTAGTTTCCCCTTTCACAAAGTAAAAGGGGAAACTAGCCTAGAGTGAGAGATCCTCTCTACTTGAAGAACACAAAAAAATGCTGGTGAAGAGCCGTGAAGGTTTTACCCATTCTCAGCAGACATTGTACAAAGTGACACAAGTGACGAAAGGGTCAAATTACTATCAGCCAAGCTTTTGTATTTTATCTTGGAGGCCATGATGCAGACAACCTGACCAGATTATAACAAAGGAAGACGACTCCAAAAGGGAACATTTTTCTGTTTGCCCTTCTTCCCTCTGTTTTTCTGTTGGGTCGTCACGATACAAAAATTTCAAACTTGATACAGATACTAAGAAAAATACTGAAATGATACCATTTTTCAATACCGTGGCAACATTTTTGAAGGCCCAGGGTTCTTTCTAGTTAAGAGCAAAAAATATGATTGATTACATTCTGGCAATGTTTTAACTTCTTTAAATAGGGTAAAACCAATAAGTAGTGGACAATTCAGCCCTCATTTAAAACATATGTGTCACTTCCCTGTTTGGCAAAGCAGTAAACAAGATAACACCATTAGTATAAATGTCGATATCCTTTACGGAAGCGTGTACCTTCGATTCAGTCGTGCAGTTATTTTATTTATTATAATATGCTTATCTTTTCATGTGCCATTTTTTGCTTCTATTTGCCTGTCCATTTGTTGTTTATACAAATAAATTTCAGTACTGAGGGACAGATAAAGGATCAATCTATACTAAAATAGATCTGGTGCATACAATATATATATATATTTTTTACAGTGTAAACAAGGATCAGGTCCATGCAAATGTATTTAGTGGCAGCAGGGTAGGTTGCTACAGGTTCCAAATTTTTCTGCTATTATTGTCAGCTTCAGTCTGGCTCCACCATAACCGGAGTTCTCATTAGCCACATTAGCCTCCAGTGCGTTTACAGCTAAACGGAGGAGTGTTGGAGGGCGGCACACGGCTGAGTTGGCTACTAAATAGTGAAGCTATGAAACAAAGCAGTCAACTGATTAACATTTTCCTGCATTAATTCGTACCACAGCAGAACGGAGAGTTGAGTAGTTCAGAACGGCACACCTCGACGAGGGGAGCTCGGACCGGCAGAACACGACATTTGGCTGTCTGTTTTCTTGAAGCTGATATTTAAAGAGATGGTGGTCATTTATGTCATCTGGAAGGTTTACTAATTCATTGTTGTAGATACAGGAGTTTTACTGACCTTTGTTTTTAAGTAGCTCTTAAACATCAGTATCCTAGCATTAGCGCAGAGTTTCAAACTTCCAGCAGCAGCTCATTGTTTGTCAGATGAGGCTGCTGGGAGAAGAGGCGCTGAGAGGCTCTGTTATTGCAGCACTGCTGCAGGAAGAAGGTACACTTTTTGGACAAATGTGAAGGGGTCAGTTTGTATCGATTTTGATGCAAATAAGTATCTTTGAACAATTTTGTTTTAGCAAGACTATATCGACTATTTTGACAAACTTTTCTGTCAACTTGTCGTCCTTCTCTCCATCCACTTACACTACTTGCATCTTTCCATCCACCTGTTTGCTTTCCTTCTTTTTATCTGTCCTTTGGTCCCTCTTCCATTCAGCCATCTGTCCATTTGCCTTCATTCTGTCTGTCTCCTCAATTCTTCCATTCACCCATTATATGTTTATCCAACATCCATCTATCTATCCATTTTCCCTCATCCATTTGCCTTGGTTTTTGCACTGCGTCCATCCACCCATCTATCCTTCCTTCCACCTTTTAATTTATTTTTCCATCCATTTGTGTCTATTTTGTTTCCTTCCTTTTAGAAATAGTCTAAAACTGCCTGAGAATTTAGTCTGGAAAAGTACAGAATTTCAACATAAAAAACATGTAGAAACTCTGACAAAACTAATCAAAAAGGTGCTCTCTGTTTTATATTTATATAAAGTTAGTTTCTAAGTTAGTTACTTTTTTAAGTCAGTCGGGAAGTGTGTATGTGTGTGTTGTTTGTCCTTTATTCCTTTGGGGTATATTGTTGCGTTGTCATGCAGGTCAAGGGTTTGTACAAAAAAGGTCAAACTGCAGAGTTCGGAATGTGCTCCTTGATTTCATTAGCCACACTTAAAGAGAGTTGTCCTCGATGCTGTGGTGTGCGTCTGTGTCATTGTTTTGTGTGTTTGTATGAACTCGCAGCAGAAAAGAATTCAGTGCCCCTGTATAAGCAAACACTTTGTATCCGGGGAAGCAATGTTTTTGTTGCTCTGGTTTTGTCTCTTACAAACATGTTCACAGTGGAGAGAGAAGGAACGCCGAAGCAGACAGGCACACACTTCCAAACCTTCCTGCAGAGAGTGTTAGCTTCGTGACTTGTTTTTCAACTCAGCAGCATCTTCCTGAGGCCTCTAATAAAACACAAATCAAAGATGAGCAAGCACACATGTCATCGCACACAGAGGCACATACAGCCATGTAATTTCTGCCGTCGTTATTAGTGTCTGTTATCTCCACAATCTTTTGCAGCAATGAGTCACCATCAGTTCTGTTCCTTTCAACGTGCTCATTTTAGTGTTTTTTTTTTTTTTTAAGACACCATAATAGCATGTTGTACTCAGTCCCCTGATGCTGATTGCCACTTGGTAAAGTTTATCTTCTGATAAAGTCCCTCTCATGCTGTAATTGCAAGTCAACAAGGTGATTTACAAAAATTGTGTCCTTCCTGCCTTTTAAATATGTGCTTTAGTTCATTAAGATCATTTGGACAGTATTCATACCCTATACTGTTTCACATTTGGTCACATTACAACTACAAATTGCAATGTATTTCATCACATAATTGTGAAGCGTAGTAAAATGAGACATAGTTTTCAAAATTCTTAACAAATGGAAATCCTCAATTATAGCAGCAGGGATGTTCATCTTCCAGATTTGCAGATCCAGCAACTAAAACTTCTGCCCATTCCTCCTGATGAAGTAGCTCGTGCACAGTCAACATTGATAGAGAACATTGGCGAACATCAGTTTTTAAGGCTTGCCACAGAATTCCAATTGAATTTAGGTCTGGACTTTGTCTAGACCATTCCGTCACATCCAAATGCTTTGATCTAAACCATTGCAGTGTAGCTCTGGTTGTATGTTTAGCATATGTGTGTCTGTTAGAAGGTGAATTCCTGTCCCTGTCTCCAGTCTTTTGCTGCCTCCAACAGATTGTCTTCCAGGACTTCCCTGCGTCTAGCTCAGAGCTGCACAATATAGCACAACTTTTCTGCTATTACCGTATCACTGCACGCAATAGCAGCATTGCAAAGAACTGCGTGGACTAAAATAAATATTAGCTGATTATGAGCAAATAACAAGCACAGATTCAGGCTGCCTTTGCAATAACTATGTTTGGTTGCGATTTTGTTTTCGTGCAGCGGAAAATCTTTTACAAAGACATTAAGATGTTCTCGTAAAGTCTCTAAAACGTTGTTTCTTCAACTAAAACGGCATATACAACCAGATGCAACCCTTCAGTTAAATCCTGTTGTTTACATGAAAGCTAAATATAATAAAACATTCCCCAGAAGATGGATTCACTTACTCACTATTTTGGGTCTATGTTTGCAATAAACCTAAAGCACAAAAAAATGCTGTTTAGTTAGGTGTTTGTTTATCACAAGTCATATCGTCATCGGACATTCAACTCCATTATCACATTTAGTATGTTTTCCTGGTATCGTACAGCTGAAGCATCCCCACATTATGATGCTGCCACCACCATGTTTCACTGTGGGGATTGGTCAGGCTGATGTGTAAGAATGTTTTTTCCCCACACAAAGCTTGACAGCTGAATGTATGCTCAATTTAGCTCTAATGGTCAGTTTTAGTCTTATCTGATCAAAGCACTTTTTCATCACTTGATTGCTGTGCCACCTACAAAACATGTGGCAAACAACTTACTTTCAACTATGGCTTTCTCCTTGCCACTCTTGCATAAAGGTCAGATATGTGTGGATTGGATATAAACGGATTTCTAACTAATAAGGTGTCAGGTCAAGATGACAGTTTGAACTGAATTTTCTTAAAGGATATCCTAGTAAAATGGGTGGAATACAAATGAAAACCATGTAACCTTTTATTTCCCCTAAACAATTCTGCACTACTTTATCTTGGTTTATCTCATTAAATCCCAATTTGCCATGATACATTAAGGTTTTTGGTTGTAATATAACAATATGTAAGGGTATGATTACTTTTGCAGGACACTGTAATTAAACTTAATCACAATTGTTTAGTTTTAGATGCTAAAGAGCTTTTTTTTTTATCATTTTCCTCCCGTGAACCATTGTCCACAAGCATAAGTGAAACACAGACATATTCTGCTTATGACAAATCTGCCGCCTGCTATATGGAGCCTATAATGTTAACATGTCAGGTCTGTTGCAATAGTTTGTGTGACAGAACAGTATTCGAGCATACACTCACTGGCGTGTGACTGTTTTTCTTTACATTTGAAGAGTCAGCAGCTGGGAGTCATCTCTTCTTGATGTGCCCCCCTGAACACCCCTCTCTCTCGCTGAGTGAGCTCCGAATACAGTAATAAGTGAACTGTGAAACCGAAGCAGGCTGCGTGGCTCTGAGGCTCAAACTTTAATAAAGAGGCCAGCTAAAAGGAGATGTGCAGGGTTCATTTGTTCTCCCAAAAGATTGTGTGTTTGTCCAGCAACTTGTTATCATAAATACTTGCCCTCCCACACTCGGGCAAGAACAGTAATCCCCTCTCTGCTTTCATCTATGATTTTGCACGTGTTGGTGTGTGAGAGAGCTGAAGTGAAAAACTAACATCTCTTACAATATTATTTATTCACTTCATTTGGCACCATTGTCGTCATGTTTTTAGTTTTTTTTTTAATGGACATTTATTCTTTAAATCTTATTGCCTCTTCTGCTTAAAAAAAATGGGTTTCTTGTAAGAAGTCATTGGTTGTTGTCAGGTTTACGATGAGCTTTGAACAAAATCTGAAACTTATGTTGAAAAAATATTGAAAGCTTATTAAAAATAGGGTGAGACTAAGCCTAGGAAGACGTTCCTATCCTACAAGTTTAAAGTATGAAGAAAGTTGCCTACCAAGAATTAAATGTTCAGGTGAACTTGAGGCGAAGTCGGTCACACATATAACAAAAAGCTTACAGTTGCACATTATCACAACTGCTCGTTTTTGGTGGGTTGTTTTTAGATTTTTTATTTTGTTTTTATAAAAGTGTGTCACTTTTGAAATTTGATGATCTGACAGGCACAGTTTGGCAGAAACATCATCCGAGAAGTATATTGACTTGATAAAGTATTTATGCCTCTTGAAATTTTTTCCAGGTACTTGAATGTATTTTATTGGGATTTTATGTAATAGATCAACACATAGTGTTAAGTGGAAGGAAAAGGATTCATAGCAGCATTTTCCCCACCATTATTTAACCGCCGGTATTGTTGGCATTACCACCTGTCCCCTCAACAAAATCACGACATGTAGTAAATTATTAAATGTCAACAGGAGAGGAACTACATTTTTTACAACCTATGGCAGAAGAACGTGCCTATTTAAGTCTTGATGTAAGGGGGCGCTACGCAGATGCAAACATGAGGAACATGGAGGGGGCGAACACGGAGAAATGAACACTGATCTTTTAGCGGACCAGCGGGACGGAGCCACCTTCCTCCGACAGTCATGTTAATTTTTTCACATTTATTTCCTAAACGATGGCGAGCACGAAGCGGAGAGGAAAAGAAATCCACTGTGGTGGTTTATGCCCTTGTATGGAAGCTAATATGGGCCCCCCCAAGTCTGTGTGGTCACAGACTACAAGTAAAGAATTGTACAATTCGGCACACCAACACAGGCAGTCGATGCAAATGGACAGTTTTTGTAATTTTTAGGGTTACTTTGTGGCACGAACTCATTAGTAGACAGAATGCATGGCAGAGACAGGAGGGGAACACATGCAGTCAATGCCCTGGGGTTGTGGACTGAACCCAGGACAGGTGCATCAAGCACCATAACCTCCATGTGTATTGTGCACCCTCTCTCCCACTAAGCCACGCGACTTCCCCGATGGTGAGTTTTAACTTTTTTTAACATTTGCATCCTATTAGTACTTTCAACTTGCTAATTTTTACCCACGTATCAAAAACTTAGGACACCACTAAACCAAACCATTCCTGTGTAGCTCTGGCTGAATGTGTAGTTTTATCCTGAAGAACTGTGAACCTCCACCTCAGCCTCAAGTGTTTTTTGCAGCATACTTTTTTGTCCCAGCAGAATTAAAAACTTCCCCACAGCATAAAGCATGTTTCACCGTGGAGATTATGTGTCCAGTGTAATGTGCAGTGTCAGTTTTTCACCTCACTGGGTTTTGCATGTTTCAGAATGTCAAATGTTGTCTCAACTCATCAATTCTGAAATTAATCTATCCTTTGTCCACCTTAGTTGTGTACAACTTTGTGCTTTTCTATAAATAAATAATAAATTCCAATGAAAAAGAAAGTTTTCTGTGTGTCCTGGGTATGAATACTTACCTAAGGTACACATGCAGTGTGGATTCTAGACCTGTCATTAAAGGCATCACCATGTTGAGATCAATAAACACATCTAATGTTGTTCATTCCCTTCCAGCACAGCTTTCTTTAAAGGCATTTGTTATTTATTGTTAACACCAGCTTATCACAGAATGTGGTCTATATGTGTAAGGCTTGATTTCCTGATTGAGTGTTTGGACTGAAAACAAGCTATCTAAGTTTATCAGCAGATCAGTTCATAACCCAGTGCTCTCTGATTGCTTCAGCCCCTCTCACTACTTGGACTTAGTCTTTCACATCAAATCAGGTTTGACATACATTATTTCAGCATAACACGGTCACTAATGACTGACAAAGTATGCTGACCTCATGTTATGTTTATGTGTAGTACTTTGTTTATATTTTTTCGTCTTACACCAGTAATTAATTGATTTGTTGTTTTGTTTCTGTTCCTTGTTCTAGTAGCCCTACTGATTTACTGCCGATGAAACTCTTTCCTCAGAGAAACTCACATAAAATCAGCTCCAGTTTTGAAGTTCCATCCCTGCCTCCTTTTAGTTACAAATCTGTATACGGTCACAACGTTTTTCCAATTTGCTATGCAGGGTTGTTTTTTTTTTTTACTTTTTCCTTCTTTTCTCCCTTTGTTCCTTTTTTCTCTCTCTTTCTCCTCTTTGGCTGTTTCTCAATAGGAGATGTCGCTGGTTGGCCAAGAATCTTCATCAGAACAGGCAAGAAGGGTTTTCCAGTCATTTGATCCTGAAGGTAAGTAAGCAACAAATGTTTGCATCATTTGCACTGTACAAGTGACTATAATATTGCTCTCTCTTTTTTTTTAGTAAAATGGAGCAATGAGATGAAAGCCCTAATACAAAAATGTGTGATTAGTCCAAACATCTCCACAGCTGCACACTTGTCCATAAAACAGCATCCTGCTCGTTTTCTTTTCCCATGTTACAGACTAATTGAAAACTTCCCCTGCCCGTCTCTTCCTTTTCAGTCGCTTGTTTCTTTTCCTCCACACGAGGAACAAGACTGTCTCTGATCTCTGCTGTAATTGTTGAAGTTAGTGAGATCCGCCCCTCTAACAGCTGAGTCAACCGTCCGGCATCTTTCTTCTTTTTCTCGTTTTCTCTCCCTTCTTGCCACGTCCAGGTGACTGGGGTAAAAGGCAGTGGGAAGGACGTTACATATTTCTTTTCATCTGTATTTTGAAGTCAGTGGTTAGGTTTTCATTAGTTTGTCTTCTCTAGGGTTAATGTGCATAAGATGTGACTATTTAGAGGACCTTTTTATTTCATTTGTTTGTGCTTACAGAGAAAAAAAGCATCTCTGGATGTACGCACAAAAAGACATGGAACGACAATCAGCCTTAGGTCTTTTTATTTCATTTTCTTATTTTAAGACAGCGCATCTTGTTTTGTTTGGGTCTTCTGCCCTGAGGATTTTTTCCACTACAACTCTGTTAATTGCAGCCATGTACCGCATGTAGCATACATGGTAATAAACCAAAACAGCCTGGTTTATTTTCAAAGAACTGTTAATAGATTTCCGCCAAATAGTTTATATTTACCTGTAAAAAAAAGAATCTGATGTCTTTTGAAATATTTTTTTTCTGTAATAATCATCGTTAATCAGGAAGAAAAAGCTCTTATTTAATTTGAAGGAAGAATGGTCTGGTGGGATCATTCCAATGAAATGAATAGCCAGTATTTTCACCGCTGAAGCGTCACGTTCCAGCAGCGTTCAGCTGAGTAAATCACCAGCCGTAGATAGGGGTCTAACAATAATAAAAGGCCAACATGGCCCTTGTCTGGGTAAAGTCTGCCTCATGAAGCTCCATCCATTTACTGCATTGTTATGTGCCTTTATTTGTTGAAATGAGTATAAGCTCTTATGAACCCAGGATGTGAGGAGTTTGTACTTTAAGCTTGACACATCACCTGTGTTAGGTGTGTCTATTGTCGTGAGACTGCATCTAGCAGGCCGAATATATTATATAAACAGTATATAATATATATTCATATTGGCCTACAAAGTGAGATTCCTCATCACTGGAATATAATAATTGTTCCAAACTGTCCTTTGCACGCCCTGATTTTGCATTAACAACACATTTGAAATATGTTTCGCAGACCAACTTGACATCTTGTATGTTTGTTTAAGACCAAGAAAGGAAATGCTTATTGAGTTGCCCTATTGTGTTGACAGAGGTGACTTGTAAAGACTTCTTGTTGGACTTGCTGACAACACTTGGTTACATAGGTAAGCAATAAAGCTCCCAGCACGTTTAAGTCGTTTCAGGGGCAGGGAAAAAAAAAATGATGACAGAGTGGTATACAAGACACACACTGTTTGTAAACAATGAGAATACCACAGCTGGCCGAAGTTAGCATCTGCTTTGGAGCTTCCTGTTGTCCTGAAAGGGAATGACTGTTTCAAATTTCGTAAGGAATCTGTATCGCATTTGATTATCTGTAGTTCAATATCTAAAAAGTTTGACCTAGTCGAAGCTAAACTTAATCATTCTACACTAAAAAGAATTTTAAATAAACTTTAAAACACAGTTTGAGATTTATAAAATTCAGTTTATGGGAGCTTTTTATTCTTTTCTTATCTTGGGGTTAATTGTTTTTAAAACCCAACAGGAACACAAAAATGGATCGTCAATATGAGTAGGCCCCCTCCCTGAATAAATGGTCTTTAAAACAATTGTTTCAATTTGTACGAAAAAAAAGAAATTGATGGTCTTTAGTAGAGCTGCACCATATATTTAATCACAATAATCATTGCAGTATCAGACTGTAATATCACAATCGCAAAGGACTGCTTGGATCCAATATCTAGTAATATATTTCAAGTGCCATGCATTCACAGTTAGATGGACTCTAACTGCCTTCAGTACCAATTCCTGATGTACACTGCTCAAAAAAAAAATAAAGGGAACACTTGAACAACTCAATATAACTCCAAGTAAATCAAACTTCTGTGAAATCAAACTGTCCACTTAGAAGCAACACTGAATGACAATCAATTTCACATGCTGTTGTGCAAATGGAAAAGACAACAGGGGAAATCTTGGTGTCAAACACACTGGGTTAAAGGAGTGGTTCTGGGGGTGGGGACCACGCCACTTCTCTCCTTTGCTTTCTGGCTGATGTTTTGGCACTTTTGAATGTTGGGGGTGTTTTCACACTCGGGGAGCATAGAGGGACTCTACAAACCCCCACAATGGCTCAGGTAGTGCAGCTCATCCGGTTTGGGCACATCCATGCGAGTTTTTGGGGCAAAGGTTTGCCTTCTGTCAGCTTTATGTCCAGACCTGGGGGCGCTACCAGGAGCGGGCCCAGAAACACCGGAGACGTGGAGGAGGGTAGGCGGGCAACAACCCGCAGCGGACCGCTCCCTCTCCCTTTGTGAAGGAGGAAAAAGGAGCACTGCCAGAGCCCTGCAAAATGACCTCCGCAGGCCCCAAATTGCATGTGTCTGACAAAGGGTTAGAAACCGACTCCCTGAGGAGGTATGAGGGGCCCCAGCCACAAATGGGGGTTTGCTCACAGCCCAAAACCGGCAGGACGTTGCATTTGCCCGAGAAAAAACCAGGATTGGGGAAAATCGCCCCCCCTGGTGCCCTGTACTCTACACAGATGAAAGCATTCACACTAACATTACAGACATGACAGAGCTGGGGACACCGGGAGAGCGATCTGCTGCCCGCAACATCTCCAAAAATGACCGGGTTTGGGAGTGGGTCAGTAATGGTTGGGGTGGGATTTTTTTTTCCATGTGCTCGCCGAGGTACCTGACTGCATTAGGGCCGAGAGAGACCTTCAGACCCCTTGTAGACCATATGTTGGTTGGCCCGGGGTTCCCCCTAAAGCAGGACAATGCTAGACCTATGTGGTGGAGTGTGTGAGCAGTTCCGCAAGATAAGACTTTAAGCTATGGACGGCCCGCCCTTTCCCAGACCTGAAAACCCCAGAGCCATCTGGGACATCAGTCTCGCTCCCTCCCCATGTCCGTTGCACCACAGACTGTCCAGGGGTTGGTGGATGCTTTAGTCCAGGTCTGGGAGGAGATCCCTCAGGAGCCCACCCGCCGTCTCATCAGGAGCTTTCCCCAGGCGTTGTAGGGAGGCCCATACAGGCACGTGGAGGCCACACACAATATGAGCCTCATTTTGACTTGTTTTAAGGACACTACATCAAAGTTGGATCAGCCTGTTGTGTTTTTACACTTTAATTTTGTGTGTGACTCCAATCAGGCCTCCATTGGTTAAAAATTTGATTTCCATTGATGATTTTTGTGTGATTTTGTTGTCAGCACATTCAACTTTATACAGAACAAAGTATTCAATGAGAATATTTCATTCATTCAGATCTAGGATGTGTTATTTGAGTGTTCCGTTTGTTTGGTTTTTTTTGAGCAGTGTATATTTTAAATTTTTATTGGAGATGTGTAATGGTAAAAAAGAAGAGTTCAAAAAGGTAGGTTAATTTTAATCTATATGATACATTTTTGCCTTTTGTGGTTTCATGAACCCGATATGCATCATCTCATCGAATGGTATAATTACACGCCATAGTCAAAACTGTTGCGTTCATATATGTTTGTTTTTATTGTGAAATGAAGCATGCTGTTTTTAGCTGACGTAAACGGCCCTGTTGACTTTCTGGCCTTAGGAGCATGTTCTGATTTGTGGACATGCTGAATGTAGTTCTAGGATTTGCTTAGATTAATCCTTCCAGCTAGGAGCGAATCTGTCTGTTCAGACAACTTCCAGAATAGATCTGTAAACATAACTGTCATTTTTTCTTCCTTGTTCTTCATTTGTTTCTTCCTGTTGCACAGTACACCAGTGCCGCTGTCATCTGCCAGCACTTTCTGCATACCATATGGTCTTCTCTCATGCACAAGTGTCCGCACAAGCACATGCTTTGTCTACGTTTGGTGAACCCACACACTTGAAGGCATATGTGCACACATGAAAGGGGAGTGTACTGTACACAACACCCATATCCATGCAGCATAAACACTGTGGTAAAGGACGCAAAACTGTCGCATGTAGAGTCAGCGCAACTCTTTTGTTATGGAAAAAAACCATTGCCACACGCATTCGCACACAACGCGGTGATTCATAAGCTCGTCTCAGAAACTCCCGGTCTCAGTTGTTTGTGAATATTAGTTTGTCATGTCCCCGCACTGCGTTGTGTGTTTGTGCATGCCTGCATCCTCTTACTTCACTGTCACACTATCAGTTGTCGCTGTGAGAACGACATCTGGTTTTGGACAGAGAAGAAAAGCGCGGCGTTTGAGCTCAGTAATTGTCAGTTAATCTTCACAACACAGTTGGGGAATACTCATGAGTCTGGACAAGATAACCCACAGGCTAATTCTTTAGTGACATAAAGTTAGAAGTATCCACTCAGAGAAAATGGGCAAAGACACATGTTTGCATTTAAAGTTGCTGCTTTCAGGTAACACAATCACGCAGTGCAAATCAGAGGGATAGGACCGAGAGTTTTATGTGAAAGTTTTCAGATGACTTCATTATCAGATGACTTCATTGTCAGATGACTTGATGTGCCAATGTTTGTGTGTGTTTCTAAATGCTTTGCCTTGTTTCCTCTGACTGTGTACTGTGTGTGATGTACCACTCTCTCATTGTCTATTTTTGTCTGTCTCTTTCTAGATAATGGCTTCATACCAGAGTCTCTGTTGGAGGATGTAATGAAAGCTCTTGACCTTGTCTCAGAGCCTGAATAGTAAGTCCTTGCCTGTTCAAGGCTTTATGTAAGCTTGTGTGTGTGGGTTTTAGCTTGTGTGGTTGATGTCGCACCTGTGGACCTTCTATAGTTCTACCTCCTGAGTCAAGGCCAGGCCAGGTCAGTGACCCTGTGCTCATGTTTCACTACCAGGCTGCTGTAAAAGTAAAGCAAGAGAGGGTGCCGCTGTAAAAGCTCAGAACGAAGACGAAAAAGTCACAAACTGGCTTACAGGGAGATCATTAACAGCAGGAACAAAGACTGAGAGATCGAAGAAATGCTTAAAAGTGCCGCTTAGAACAGAAGCATGTTTTCCTCTGAGGACCAGTGAGCCCTAATGCAGTCGGGGGGCTTTGCCAAGCACTGGACCACCGATCGGGTCTGCAGATGGCCAATAGATCACAACAAAACGTAACAAACACGGAGGGCACTCCCTGTGCAAAGCCTATTCATTACCACACAAGAAAAGTTTGTGCAGGAATTCCTCCATTAAAAAAAGAAAAGTGAACGGAGAAAATAATTTAACGTCTAGATTATATGTCTTAATAAAAAAAAACGATGGAGAGGAGTGTTTTTAAAGTATTCTGGAAATGAGTTGTCCTATATGTTTCTTGACCTTGACAGTCTGATAAGTAGTAACATAACTTTGTAGACAGATTTATTCACTGTACAGCCGCATAACTTTTTGCTCGTGTTGTATAAGGTGTATAAGAGTCTACTCAATATTTTTATCTACAGCACCCTTCCCACTTATTAGCAACCTGGGTGAAGATGCTTTAAGACACTTAAAATAAACGCATCATTTAACCTTATCGTATATTGACAAATGTATAAAAACCCTACCTTTAATTAAGGACATTTAGTTAGTTGGGAAAAATCTGAACTGCTTTCACCAAAAAAGTGTTGTTTGACAAGCCTGCTGTCGAAAATTTAAACAGTCCAAGTTTGTTAGGATGGCACTTAGTCTTTTTTAGTCCAACTTTCCAGGTTGGAGAATACGGAGTGAGATCTTTGACACAATCTCTCTAGATCTCTCTATGTCCTAGGTCATTATCTTTAGGATTCAGGTTGCGATGGAAGGAGGTAGACCAATGTCTGTATTGATTGGGCCAAATATTTTGAAATATTACCCTCTTGAAACACCCAATGATGGCTCATTTTCAGTTTCCTTTTAGATGTATTAAAGATCTCCCGGTTTCTAAGCGCTTTGAAAGACAAACAGGCCCACAGCATAACACATCCCCCACCCTACCTTATAATTGGCTTGGCGGGCTTTTTCTAGATTTTCATTCCTTGTTCCACTTCAAATTAACCTAGAGTGTTTGCTGCTATGTGTTAGTCTCATGTGACCAGAGCACAAAGCTCCAGGCGAAGACACAGTAGAGGTCTTCCTGCAGTCTAGTGGCCAATGGCTAGGAAACAGACCATGTGTCATGTTATGGATTTAACGATTGGAAGTTCCTTAAATTTTCATTTATTTTAAGACTTTTTTTATACATCTTTACCAGGGCCAGCAGTGTAATATCACTCTGATAGATGCCATTGTTTGGATGTAAATTAAACAGCAGATTTCATTTAAGAGCAACTCAAACCACAAATTAATAAAAAAGAAAATCCTCCTGATAGGATGTTTTTGTTATGTTGTCTTATTTCTTATTTATTATATTTAATTGTTTTATCAAAGCCATGCAGTGCATAAAGAGCAAAGCAACTACAAATACGTCCCAAACAGCTCTCAACCATGATCTTGTTTATGACAATTGGATACTGTTGTGATTCTTGTCATTTTTAATGCTTATCAGACTGTTGTTAAAGTGCTGAGTGTTATTCATTTATATATCTTAGTGTAACACTTTAAGAGCCTGTGTTGCTCTGTAGCAGCTTCAGTAGTAGTTTGAGGAATGATCCCTCTTCCCTGTGTGTCTGGGTAAAACACTCTCTTCTCTTTTCTCCCTTAAAAGGACAATCTGTTCAAAATTTTTTTATCGCAGTGGAATAATAATAACACTGGTCCAACACGTAGGAATGTCTGGAAAGAGGTATATTTAGTTGTACCACAGTATTTGTGAAAAACAGGCGCACACTGACCAAAACATGCATCTCAAGTCCACACTGATTGACAAGGTGATTGTAAGTTTGGCTCAGTTGTCACACACAAAGTGGTTATTTTGTGCTGCACTAATGCGTTCTTCCTACTGCCTCTTCCTTTTTTTTTTTTTAAAAAAGATATATATATATGTTTGTTGTCTTATTTTTCTGGTTGTTTTGTCTGATGACTTTTTTTGATTTTATATCTCTGTTCTCTACGTCTGTACCTTCTCAGCGTCAGCCTGGTGAAGAGTAAGCTTGATCCAGAGAACTTGGGCATAATTCTTCTGGGCCCTTTTCTCTTGGAGTTTTTCCCAGATCAGGTATGTGTGTGAGTGTGTGTCTGGAAATCAGCTTTCACTTCAAAAGATACAGTGTATGACGCATGCCTTCCACATAACACACAACCCATATCATGGCTAAAACATATTGAGCGAGGTCTGCGTTTACAGTGCCCTGTCAAAGTACTGGCTTTAAACATTTTTAAACTGCAAATGTTATTGTGTTTTATTGTGATTTTATGTAATAGATCAACAAAAAGTTGTTATATAGGAGGAAAAGGATGCTTGGGTATGTTTTTCAAAAGAAAATCTGAAAAGTGTGACGTATTCAACCACTGTAGCTAATACTTTTGAAGACTACACTTACAGTTGCATGCATTTTGGTGTGTTTATACTAGCTTTGCACATCTAGAGAATAAAATCTATGCCCATTCTTCTTTCTCAGTCAGTCAATTTAAAGTCTTGCTACAGATTATCTTTTGGCTTTAGGCTGGTTTTTGCAAATGGCCCTTTGCAGCACAACTCTGAAGGTAAAAGTCTATACACTTTGTGTCCAGGATGTGTGTGTTCTGCATAGATGTTAGCTGCCCTTTTCCTGACCTTAGACCTGTACAGGTCCCGGATGGAGGGAAGGTCAGCCCTGATAGTCCGCTCTGCGTACCTGATTGTTCATTGCAGTCCGGACCTGTCCTGTTTTGAGGATAAGCCAAACCACACAGTGATGGAAGACAGGACAGACTGAATTATGGCAGGATAGAAAATGACCAGCAGCTCCTGTGGAAGGGTGTACTTCTTGGGCTGCTGCAGGAAGTACAGTATCTTCTGGCCCTTCTTCCTAATTGTGTCTATGTGTGAGGACCAGCTCAGGTCCCGAGAAAGATAGGAACCGGAAGGTGGTTCTGACTGGACCAGTGGACCAGACAATCCACCTCCTGTCTGTATGGAGACTCGTCATTGTTCTGAATCAGACCAGACATGTGCATCTATTATATAAAATGCATTTATATCTATAAGTACCTAAAAATCCTTAAACGAATGCCAAAAAAGTATACCTTTATTTAATCCTGACCCTTTCTTTCCTATTCACTAATAGTGACAGTTATCAATTGTCCTATTTTAAGTAAACTCATATATACATGTAAACATCAGTTTGCATGTACATGATATTCGTTTTCTACCATAGAAAGCATTTTCCATGTTTACCAAAAGGTTACATTTTGGTCTCATCTATTTGCTGTTTTCTCTACATGGCTTCTGATAACTTGTAGATGGGACATAGCCCTCTTTCAACAATTTTTCCAGATTTGTGGAGTGTGCTACTAATAGTCGTCCTTTCATAAACGTCTCCTCCCTGAGCGGTGGATCTCTGCAGCTTTCCCTGTCAGATTACACTCAGGTGGACCCTATTTACTAATTAAGTGAGTTCTGATGGGAATTTCTTGAACTGGATTTTATCATATTAATGAGGTTTATACAAGTACAATAGTAATCTAAGAAGTCTGACCACTTCTTGAATATTTATTTTTTCTAAAACTTGATAACCATATATCACATTTCTCCACTTTTCCCTTCCACTTCATTATTATGCACTTCTTTGATTATGCGTTACTTTGTTTTGTTTGACAAATAAAATCCCAGTAAAATATATTTTAATATTTTTAGATAAGAAAAAGTGAAACAGTTCCAGGGCTTTTACCACTGTTTGAGGCGCTGTGCAAGCATTGATGGCACAAAGGTTTTTGTTGCTGAGCTTAAGCATAGTTCTGTTTTTAACAAATCTTTCTGGGCTTAAAACATTCCTGTGGCGTCTCATATGAAACATATGTGTGTTCAAAATCATCTGAGATTACTTTCTGAGGAGCTTAGAAAGAGCAGTAAGATGCTTTTATGAGGCAGAACCGGTAAAGAAGACTGAGAAGAAGAGATTGAGGGGAACTGTGTTAAAGTGATCAGGGCTTTAGGGACTCACCAGTGGAATGGTTCAGAGCCGCAAAGAAATTACACTACCATTAGCCAACTGGACCCACACACACTCAGACACACGTGGGATTGTTGCAAGGGTTAGGGTTTCATATATATAGGCATACAAACACGAGAAGCTGGACAACACACCCTGTTAGCCCTGTACCTTTAAGCCAATTTCATGGGAAGTGTCTTGGTTCACTGTTATTGTTCGAGCACATTTGTAGTGCTGGCTTACTTGCGGTTACCAGACTTGAGCTTCACAATGCACAATTAAACACACACATTTAGGTTTAACAAATGGGATTTAATAAAGAGCTTTGTTTACAGGCAGGAAATGTGACTTTAGCTTTTTGGTTTGTGAATGTTGTGCTTCTGCCAGTCTTCACCTCCATGTCTGTGAGAACATTCTGCTCAAAGCCTCTTTTTGACAATCAAGCATGTTTTTCACTCTTTGTTTCAGGATTCAGGAATCCCAGACTCATTTCCGGTCTACCACTACAATGGTCTTAAACAATCCAACCACAAAGAGAGGGTAAGCCACTCTTTCATATGGGTTTTTCCATCATATGTAATGGTGGTGGTTCCTTCTAATATTGCCAGTCTCTCTCCCAATTACCTCTCTTCTTTTCCTGTCATCATTCATACACACTCGCACTCGTGCATACACACAGCTGGAGGCGGCCAGCCACTCCAGAATAAACACTAGCTATTGCAAGCCTAATGGCCTGTCCATCCATTTGAAGGCCCAGCTAAAGACTCCTGTTTCTGCAAGTTGGTTGAATGCGAAGGCTACCGTCAGCAGTCTCGCTTTTAAAAATGGTGAAACACAAACTTATTAAGCTGCCTCAGTTTAATGGATGATTGTCAGTGGATATAGATGGTGGCTTTGCATATACCTGGTACTCAGGAATATCCATTTCCCCATTCATCAACTCTGCCATGTCTCTGGAAGCTCTCCTTTTTCATCCAGCTACCTGGAGTCGGAGAAATGGCAAAGCATGTATGCCCCCACAAACTCGCACAGCTTGCTACTACACATGCGTGTAGTAGCAAGGCGCCTATAAGGTTGTGATGTTAAATCCATTCCCATAGCTCAAGATGGAAACAGCAGACCCTCTGACAGCCGTCTCCTACACGTGTCTTTGAAAGAACCTGCTGTATACGTTTTCTCATCCCTCTGACCTCTTCAGAGGAAATGTCTGCAAGGAGATGGAGTGTACAGCTTTATTTGTTTAGTTAGCTCTGTGCAGTATAGTGCAGGTTCACCATGAACCAGCAGTATTTCAAACTTCAATTCAAAGAGGTTAAAACTAAATTCATTCATATTCATAGATGAGCACCTAAACTTTGTGAACTAAATTCACATCTCTGACATGAACTCATTCTTGTTCATTAACAGTTTTTAAGGAAATAAAACTGGAAAAATTAGACACCATGATTCCATGCTGATTCTGTCATTGCCTACCGTTTGCCTTTGTCATCTTGTTTGAAACATATTGAGAGAGTTGGCTAACCTTATCTCTGATTAACTCTCTGCTTTTCTGCTTGCTTTATTGGATTCTCAATAAAGTGGCGACCTGTCCAGGGTGTACCCCGCCTCTCACCTGCAGACTGCTGTAGATAGGCACCAGCGGAAAATAGAAAATGGATGGATGGATTCTCAATAAAGCCACTCTCCTCTAAATATTTTCCAGTTTAATTTAAAATTGCAAAATTAAGACTAACTTTTTATTTGCTGGCACATAACTACTCTAAGGGATTTGTGTTTCTCTTTCATTAAAAATCTGGACTGATTAAATGCATCACTTTGACCACGTCAGCATTCTTGCCACAACGGCGAGCTTGTTTTTGGGGCACGTTGGACTCAACCAGTGCTTCCCTTTCCCCCCTATCCTGTTTGTGGTCTTCAGGGACAAAATCTTAAGCTGTAGTGTTGAGAGAAGGGTGTTTGTTTTAGGAGTCTCAGGATCTTATCTTTTCTTTTTACAGATAATGTGGTTCTGTTTGCATTTTCAAGCCATGACATCTGAGGCAATGGTTTTAAAGGAATAATGTAGGTTGCTCCTTTCAACTCATTAAATACAGGTGTTTAAGTAGCTATATGTATTGTTCACAAGGGATAGTAGGGGTCTTCACTGGAGTGAGGTGGGAGCTGCTCTGGTCTGTCCTGGTAAAGCCAGAGCTGAGCCAAAAACGAAAACACTCTGTTTACTTATCCTAGCCTCGCCTATGATCATGAAATACAGATCAAGACTGAAAGAACGAGATCCTGTATCCAAGGAACTACAATGAATGTCCTCTGTAGGTTGGTGGGATTCACTCTTTGAGCCTTCAGTTTATCAGTAACACATGTCCACAAAGACAGATGGTTTATGTGCACGTAACAACCTGAACCGCCCCCACGCACACAGAGCATTCACCACACTCTTACCTAAGAGTGTAAATGTTGCTTTACTTTTCTTTACAAACTACCTAAAGTTTGCCCTACTTTTTTTTTTCATTCCTAATTAGCATTGTTTATCATCACCAGAGAAAGGTGCCAATTAAAGTTCATCATGTAAAAATGAGCATCAATAAATTCAAAGTTATCTAAAAAAAAACATAGCAATGGCAAAATTCAGGAGTATGTTTGTGCAAAGCCCTGACTCTGACTTTCTTGTGTGTCTTCTAGGTTGAATATGTGGAAGGGACAGTTTTGGTGCTGGGCTTTGAAGACCCAATGGTTCGCACTGATGACACTCCAGTGAAGCGCTGCCTGCAGACTAAGTGGCCCTACATTGAGCTGCTGTGGACCACCAACCGCTCACCGTCACTGAACTAGCACTTAAACATTTGGTGTGTTTCTGCATGTGGTCGGACCACTGCTGCCCCCCCCGCCACATGGCCCTTCTCAGCTTCCTCTGTGTACACTGACTACAGGTCGGCAGACTGCAGAGACTGACGCACATGCAACAGAGACTTATAACAACAAAATAAACTTAATGCACACAGGAGACAAAGATGTTAATGGCCGAAGCACTCAAGCCTGAGATCCATTTTTTTCATCTACATTCACACATTCCACACAAATGCAATCTCGATTGTATGTAAGACACACAATGTTTGTGATGCGATCATTTAAAAAAAAAAAAGTGCAGCTTCGTTTTTTTAACAGCCCTGTGCTGTGCTGATAACTTCTGCTACAGTTTAGCGGCAGACATGTAAACACTGTTTAGAAAGCCGTATTTGGTTCAACAAGCGTGTTGTGAAATGTCACACTGAACCACATGTGGAACCAGTCGACTGTGAACCCCTAATCTTATCCCAGAGCTACAGGACTGTTCAAGGACAAACTTACCAAAGCTTTCACTAATGAGAACACAGAGAGACTCACACCCCCACCAACAGCCACATCCACTGCTCAGAGTTTACAGCATTAAAGGGACCAGTGCAGAAGGAGGAATCCTACCCAGAGGATTTCAGCATTTTAACCAAGATGAAGTTGGTATAGGTGCTATGTGGGAGCTTTATGCATTGCACTGGGATGTTGGATAAGTGCTTGTATTTATTATAACACTCAAAGGTTCTAGAATAAACATGGATTGTTTTGTTTTTTTTTGTTCAGATGTTCAATCTTCCTAAGTACCTTGCTACTATAAACAGGTTCCCACTCAGCATGGAAGTATGAAAGTATCAAATTTAATTTTAAGTGTTTTCCAAATGTGGTCAGTGTGCACAGATTAATATGGATGGACGATTTATTAGGGCCCATCCGGTCTCTGTACAAACGGAGCAGGAGTTTGGTCCGCATTGCTGGCACAAACTCGGATCTGTTCCCGATGCATGTTGGACTCCGGCAGAGCTGCCCTGTCACCGGTCCTGTTCATAACTTTTATGGACAGGATTTCTGGGCACAGCCAAGGGCCGGAGAGGTCTGGTTTGGGGACCAGTGGATTTTGTCTCTTCTTTCTGCAGATTACGTGGTCCTGCTGACCCCCTCGAGCCAAGACCTACAGCATGCACTGGGGCGGTTGTTAAGCCGAGTGTGAAGCGGCTAGGATGAGGATCAGCTCCTCCAAGGCCAAGGTTCTCGACCGGAAAAGGGTGGCTTGTCCCCTTCAGGTTGGAGGGGAGTTCCTGCCTCAAGTGGAGGAGTTCAAGTATCTCGGGGTCTTGTTCACAAGTGAGGGAGAAAGGAGCGGGAAATTGACCGACAGATTGTGCGGCGGCCACAGTAATGGGGACGCTGTGCCAGTCTGTTCTGGTGAAGAGAGAGCTGAGCGGAAAAGCGAAGCTCTCGATTGATTGGTCGGTCTACGTTCCTAGCCTCACCTATGGGCATGAAGTTTGGGTCATAATCAGATGAACAAGATCCCAAATACGGCTGAAATTTGCTTCCTCCCCAGGGGGGCCAGGCACTCCCTTAGAGAATGGGTGAGGAGCTTCGTCATCCGGGAGGAGCTCGGAGTAGAGCAGCTGCTCCCCCACATCCTGAGGAGTTTGTAGAGGTGGCTCGGGCATTTGTATTGGATGCCTCCACAACCCCTTCCCTAGGAGGAGGCCCAGGGGACAGCCCAGGACACACTGGTGAGACTCTCTCGGCTGGCCTGGGAAGGCCTTTCCCGTAAGAGCTGGAGGTGTCTGGGGAGAGGGAAGTCTGGGCTACTCTAATAAGTCTGTTGCCCCCGCAACCCGGTCCTGGATAAAGCGGAAGGCTATGTCAACGGATATGGAAAAAATATAGGAGAAATACAGGTGTTTGGACACACCTTTTTAATTCAATGGCATTTCCTTTAATTCGTTTACTTTCTACATTGAAGATACACAGTGGAGAGATCTAAACCATGAAGCAACAGTGTATAGCTTTGCACACTTTTGGCATTTTTGGGATGAGCTTCATGAGGTAGTCACCTGAAATGGTTTTTCAACAGTCTTGAAGGACTTCCCATAGGTAGGAATAAAAAAAAAGACAAACTACTGAATGAGAAGTTTTTAAAACTTGACTTTTAGTGTAGATAGAATAATTGTATTTCTCAACTTCATCCGTATCCTGTTTTCTAAAAGGCTAACTCATCTGACCATCCATCTATCTGTATGTCTATCAATCAAATCAGTGGGTCTATCCTCCATTTGGTTGTCTATCATAAATTAATCTTTTCTTCAATCTGTTGATTCATCCATCCCTCTCTCTGTCTCCCTCTTTCATCTATCTGTCCCTCAATCTAGTCCATCCAAGCATCCATCCATGTTTTTTCCATCCATCTGTCCTCTTAGCTGTTAGTCTATCTGCCTGTCAGTCCATCTGCTCTTCCACCTGTTTATCCACCCTTTTATTTGTTGTTCATCCATCCATTCACCATCCATTTATTTGTCCATCATATATCCAGTGGCGCCCCCAGGAATTTTTTTTGGGGTGGCACTCCAAAATGAACTTTGAAAAATGCTGTGATGTTGTACTATTATTATATAATAGGAACCACTACTGTCCGTCTTTCCGTCATCTATTTGTCCATTGTTCATCCATCTGTCCATCATCCGTCTATCTTTTCATTTGTCCATTATTTGTCTATCGATTCTTCTATCAACTGTCCACCCATTTGTCCTTTATTAATCAGTCCATCCGTCCAAAGATTATTCATTCTAACTTTCTGTTGTGTTTGCATGTTCCAGATTAAAAGCACGACAACTGAAATAAAAATTTGTATTTTTACTATAAAAATGGACTGAGAGCTTTAAGGCTGGGGAAGACATTTTACATGAATCCCGTGTAAATTTGGCTTGACCCAACAAGAGATAGCCTCTGGTTTCAAATGTCTTAAGGTCTTTTTGCAATTTGACAGTAAATCACAGCACAAACCGATGTTGTGTGTCCCAGAGAGAATCTAAATCAGTATCCTAATAAATCCCCAAGACACTAATGGTGACTTAAGTGGTTCTCTGTAAACAGAAAGTAATCTCCCTCAAACAGAAGATGGTGTTTGTCCAGCACCAAAACCTCCATAAAGAAGAAAAATCAAACTTATGCTTCACTCGTGCTTCATACATCTCAGTGCCAAACTGTTGGCTGCAACATAAAACGCTGGCACAGTTTGCATGTCAACAGTTGTAGGTTGTAAATCCAAAGTAGTTTTTGCTTTTGAAGAATAGCGCTTTATTAATTTGCGGAGAGCACTTCTCCAACTCTATCCATAAACAGGAGCGTTGTAGTATAGTACCTGTGTGTTTTAAAAGAGAAAGAATGCAGCGCTAACACCCACCTTTAACAGTCTCATTATGAGTTTATAAAGAGGGAAAGGGAGTGAAGGCACGGTGCGAAAGAAATAAACCACTACTGTTCATGAGCTGTAATCAATCCAGAATGACCTGCAGTAAATCTCTGATCAGAGCACACTGGCAGACTGACAGGATGTAACCTAAACAGCATGTGTGTGTATTCCTGGTAAGGCTGTAATGGTGCACTTTGGATTTGAAGACAGATGTTAAAGTGTGCTCAAATACACTTCTGCGTTTAGACAACTGATGAATAGTGTCGCGTCATGGCTCCTTTAAAGCAAAAACATTACACTGTTTTCACATTTGATCATCCTCCTCATCTTCCGTTTCTTTCTCTGATGTTCACAAGAAAAAAAAACACATCTGCGGCCGATCCTGCTGCTCGCATTGCAGTTCTTTTTCTCCTCTCTGTTCATTTAGATTTACAAAGAAACACCTGAGAAAGACCAGATCCTCTCCTGTTCCCTGCTCTTTCTCTTTAGTCTCACCCATGCTTTAGTGCTGCAGGAAGATCACCTGTAGAAAATCAAAACGAGGCAAACCAAATCTATGTTAAACTTACAAAAAAAAAACTGGAGTTGTGTGAAGATCTCCACCTGGCAGGTCAAGGCTGGGTTCCTTCTGTCCTTGCCTACCTTTCCTTTATTCCTCTTTTAGTTTATTAATTAAGAAATGGGCCTGCTCAAGGTATAAACAGACCTTGTAACTACCTATGCCCCTTAGGGGCCTTAAGAGAACTTGAATTTACACAAACTAAGAGAAATGTCTTTCCATCCATTTTCTGTGCTCTCTTAATTTTTGCAGGTGCCTGCCTTTAGTTGTAAATGGGCAACAGGCGGGCAGGTCACCAGTTAGGAGAAACTCACATAGTTTAATAGTTATGTTAGTAAAGTCAGAATTTTTAGGTAATTCATTAATTCCTATTACTTTGTCTAAAGATGAAAAAATACAGCAAGACCCAAAAATTGCTTAAATTCTTTATTTACTTAAAAAGCAAGGAGAAAAAAGAGGACCATACCGAACGATCATTTTCTCCTTTTGTTATTTTCAGAGTTCGGCTTAAAATAAGCTTAATGGAAAGTATACAGTGCCTTGCGAAAGTATTCGCCCCCCTTGAACTGGTCAACCTCTTGCCACATTTCAGGCTTCAAACATAAAGATATAAAATTCAAATTTTTTGTGAAGAATCAACAAGTGGGACATAATCGTGAAGTGGAACGAATTTTATTGGATGTGTCAAACTTGTTTAACAAATAAAAAACTGAAAAGTGGGGCGTGCAATATTATTCGGCCCCCTTGCGTTAATACTTTGTAGCGCCACCCTTTGCTGCAACTACAGCTGCAAGTCGCTTGGGGTATGTCTCTATCAGTTTTGCACATCGAGACACTGAAATTCTTGCCCATGTTTTGGATCATTGTCTTGATGGAAGATAAATCTCTGTCCCAGTCTCAGGTCTCTTGCAGACTCCAACAGGTTGTCTTCCAGAATGGTCCTGTATTTGTCCCCATCCATTCTCCCATCAATTTTGACCATCTTCCCTGTCCCTGCTGACGAAAAGCAGGCCCAAACCATGATGCTGCCACCACCATGTTTGACAGTGGGGATGGTGTGTTCAGGGTGATGAGCTGTGTTGCTTATATGCCAAACATATCGTTTTGCATTGTGACCTAACAGTTGGATTTTGGTTTCATCTGACCTGAGTACCTTCTTCCACATGTTTGGTGCGTCTCCCAGGTGGCTTGTGGCAAACCTTAAACGAGACTTTTTATGAATATCTTTGAGAAATTGCTTTCTTCTTGCCACTCTTCCATAAAGGCCAGATTTGTGCAGTGTACACCTGATTGTTGTCCTATGGACAGACTCTCCCACCTCAGCTGTAGATCTCTGCAGTTCATCCAGAGTGATCATGGGCCTCTTGGCTGCATCTCTGATCAGTCTTCTCCTTGTTCGAGATGAAAGTTTAGAGGGACAGCCGGGTCTTGGTAGATTTACAGTGGTCTGATACTCCTTCCATTTCAATATGATTGCTTGCACAGTGCTCCTTGGGATGTTTAAAGCTTGGGAAATCTTTTTGTATCCAAATCCGGCTTTAAACTGCTCCACGACAGTATCTCGGACCTGCCTGGTGTGTTCCTTGGTCTTCATGATGCTTTCTGCGCTTTGAACAGAACCCTGAGACTATGACAGAGCAGGTGCATTTATACGGAGACTTGATTACACACAGGTGGATTCTATTTATCATCAGTCATTTGGGACAACATTGGATCATTCAGAGATCCTCACTGAACTTCTGGAGTGAGTTTGCTGCACTGAAAGTAAAGGGGCCGAATAATATTGCACGCCCCACTTTTCAGTTTTTTATTTGTTAAAGTTTGACACATCCAATGAATTTCATTCTACTTAACGATGGTGTCCCACTTGTTGATTCTTCACAAAAAATTACAATTTTATATCTTTATGTTTGAAGCCTGAAATGTGGCAAGAGGTTGAAAAGTTCAAGGGGGGCGATTACTTGCGCAAGGCACTGTAAATATTGTGGCCGTGCAACTGTGGACCAAATAGTTACCCTAATAGAATTGCTGAGGGGCGTGGGAGTTTGGTTGTCTGGCCCACTGATGTTTTGTGGATCTAGACAAGGCAGAGAAGACATTTTGCTGGTGGGCAAATAGTAACTACCCTGGGTTTGCTTTTAAGGGCTATCTGGACCTTTTTATAACCAATTTAAGAGCAGTGTCTGTGTTTTTGGCACATGGCTCGGTCCAATCCCAGGTTTGGTTTGGTTGGACTCCGCTAAGATACCTTGGTTCTGCTGGTCTTTTCAAGCCAGGACACTCAGCATGAGCTGGGGCGGTTGGTGGTCGGGATGAAAGCCAGTTCCTCTAAACTAATTCATTATTGGCTCACTAATTAACTGTAAATCAGGTTTTCTACATGCAGAAAATATAATAAAGTATAAAGAATTTAAAAGGTGTTTGGTGGCTTTGTATTAGATGCTGGCTTAATTGAAGGTGGGTCCCCATTTCAAATTCTGCTCAGTGCCTCCTATACTTGGGTCACTCACTTATGTTCTCATGAATCTAAGTTTAATGTAAATGAACCCGTCCTGCGTTTATAAAGAGCCGATTGGGAGTTTGATAAAGAGGGTGCAACATTTACTCCCCAACAGCCAAACATTTTACAAGAGAAATACTCCCAAGTTCGCAAAGCTAAATATACAGAACTAGTCTGGTGTGGCCTGTGACCTGCTGGAGACTGGTTTTCACTGCAGGATATTATTTCCAACATGAGGAAAGTTTGTTACCTCAGCGGTTGAAATCGTTTGGCGTTGAGTGAAACGGTGATGCAGGGGCTGGTAGGAGGGGACCAAACTACTTTAAAACGTCCCCAGCCTCTAACTTGAGAGATTTCTGCTGTGAGCCGACGTAATAATTAGCGACATAATTACAAGAGATTATTCCCAACGGAAGGAAACGCGGTCCTGTTTCAAGGACATGGGTGGCTTGTAAAGAAAAAGCACGGCTGAAAGGTGTTTTATTTACCTTTTAAGCGTCCCCGTCCTGTATTTGCGCATACTCTGTGACCGCATGCATTTGTACACTTGGTACATAAATGTTACTCTAATACAAATAATTACTCCGGGATGGGGTTTATGAATTAGCTGCGCTGTAAAATGAGCGGTGACGCGCCATCCTGCCTTTGCGCGCTTAGATGTGGTTTGTGTCTGCGTGGTGTGTGTGTGTGTGTGTGTTGGGGGTAAAGTTTTGTGCAGAGGGCGGGGGCGCAGCGGTGCACTTTTGTGTAGCGGAGACTCTGGCTAGACCTGGTGGTTTAAGGGTGTCCAGAGGCAGATCTGAGGGACTGCAGCAAAGCGATCTTGAAATTCTGGACAAACGCGTAAACCTCTCCCTCACCTGCACACAGGGAGCCCTCTACATCTCCCGTCTTTTTCTGGGGAATGCTGCGCAGCCCGCTGTCCTTCAGGATGGAGCGTGTGTGGGATTGTGCCTCCTCCGCTGGGATGTTTATGCTGGGGGTGCTCACTGTACTGTGGCCGGCGCCAAACCGCGTTTGGAGTTTTAACCTTTACGCAGAGCATCCCACGGTCTACAGCGGACCCGATGGGAGTTATTTTGGATATTCTGTGGACTTCTATCAAGCAAGCACCGAGAGGAACACGTGAGTGACCTAATCAGCTCTAAACATGCACCACCAGGATCCTGCAAAAGTTTTAGTTACGACTTTTTAATTATTCAATATTACTTTTGATGAAATGTGAGGTGGATGATGCTTAATTAATTCTCCTAATGATCATTTTAAATAAGCATAGCTCTATTTCTGCATTGTATGTGCCTTGTTTCTCCCGCTTGTACCCACCAGGATTAGTGTGCTGGTGGGGGCTCCTAAAGCAAACACTTCTCAGCCGGGCATCGTGGAGGCTGGAGCCATCTATTACTGCCCCTGGCCGGGACAGCCCGATAGCTGCAAACAGATTCCCTTTGATAATTCCAGTAAGTCGCCTGATGCGTTTTGAAATGTATTCTTTGATCACAACAAAAAAAGCACTTTTAGACTGACAAACATTGATTATTTCAGCCTTCTCTATGATGTGGTTGTTTAATCTTCTTTAGAAATCCACCGATCAGGCTTTTCCTGATCAGTACTATAATGATAATGATTTTCTTTGTGGTCTGAACCTTGGATAACAATTTTGACCAATTCTCATATTGAATAATTCTAAGGTCTTTTAACACATAACACGAAAAAACAAACACATTGTGCAGGTTCCCATGATAGAGGTATTAGTTTTGAAACCAACAGAAAATGAAGCAATTACAAGATTTTGG